>JAIRCK010000083.1:0-155031 GCA_020744315.1 Curvularia eragrostidis | reverse complement strand
ATCTGCTGTATAGCTGCAGCCTCCTCGTTCCAGTAACCACTCTCCGCTTCTCTCAGAGTCCATCCATCTACCCATGTCTTTCTGACCATACCCCAACCTAGCCTTTCTGTGTTCAATACTGCCAAACGCAATATGTTCCCAGCTTCTCCCGTAGGCAGCGCAGCAACCGGACGTGCGTTTTCATATCTGTCTCCGAGTGTGATGAAACCGAAAGATAGCAAACCACCGACAAGTGGGTCGTATGCAGAGGTCGTCGCAGAAATGGCAGCGGATACGAGGCTTAGGTCTGGAAGTAGCGCAGCTGCAGGGGCAAGCTGGGGATGGTCCTGTATTTGGCTTCTGACCTCTTTCTGCGTGCTTGTGCTGTCATCCGAAGTTTGCGGATGAGCAAGTTGAATTGGGGTTGTCGTACGCGTATCTGCGACGTGCAGGCCATCCGAGGTCCGAATCTGCCCAAAATTCCTGGCTGCATACTGTCTTGCAAACGCCCATTCGCTGCTTTCCAAATCATAGATTGCAGCGCCAGGATAGCCGTAATTCAGATCTCTGGGCGATCTGTCAGCCATTGGGCCGTCGTAAAGGGTCTCTTTGAGTCGCGGCTCGGCAGTATAGAATCATGCTTCGGACACGGCGGGCTATGGGCGAAGTCTGGGTCGAGTTTGCGGGAGACACAGTGAACGCGATGGTGAAGAAGCCGAGGCGGGACAAAAAGTTCCATTAGCGCTATAAGGCACGTCGGCACGTGCATGCGCCCCGCAGGCGCTTTAGCGTGGATGACTTGTTTACCCAGCAACCATTCCAAACATCATCGCTCATCGGCGTCGCATTGCACTACCGCACACACTGGCATATGACGAGAGTCCTCGGACAATATTGAGCAACCACCCGCAATACGAACTCCCAAAATGACAACCTTCGAACCCTCCCTCAGCACCACCATGCGCGCGTCCTCGCACGATGCGCCGTCCATGGCCGACCAACTGCCCTCTATCAACTTTGGCTTCGACGACTTGCGCAGCCGCATGAACCAGTTTACGACGCGATTCGACGCATTTATTGAGAACGGCCGCCGACGAGTGCTAGAAGAGCGCAACCAGTTCCGCATGAATGTTGCAGAACTACACGGTAAGCATCCTCTACTCTCACATCTCAGGGAGATTTTTTTTTCGCCATGGAAACGCTGACAACCATACAGAGGACCAACGTATGAAGAAGCGCGACATTGAAATCCTCGAACTCAAGACTGCCCAACACAGCCAAACTCTCGCCAAGGAGTCACAGGAAACTTCTGAGATGCAAGAAGCCATCTCGGCCCTCACCCTGCAGCGTGACGAGCGCCTTGCACACCGCGACAACCTCCGTGCTCAAATTGCCGAACTACAAAAGACCATCTCTGCGCGCCGTGAGGCCCAACTAAAGCACCGCCGATATCTCGATGGCCAGAGCCGGTACAATGAACCCGAGCTCGACTTTTGGGAGAGCTATTTGGGCTTGAGGATCGAGGGGTTGGGCAAAGACGACAGACTCAAGTTTGTGTACACCAACGTTGATGAGAGGGAATGGGATCGCGAGGCATGGTTCGAACTGGATACCAGCGAGCGTGACTACAAGGTGCTAGAAGTGAGGCCAAAAGTAGAACGCGAGGAGACTGAAAGAGTAGTGGAGAGGCTAAACGAGACACGCGACCTAGCTGGTTTCCTCAAGGGTATGCGAGAACTGTTTGTAGAAGCCTGCAAGTAGAGTTCTGCTATCGCAGAACATGAAGGTTACGACATTGGGTTATAGGCGGCGTTTAGACTTGTAGGCTTATGTTGGTCTTTGATCCGGTTTGATAATACCCCCTGAATTTATTCGTTTTATTTTTTCCCGCTTTACTCATCGTTTCATCTCAACTCTCTCCCTCCATTTTTGACTTTATAATACTCTGGCGCATACTCCGTCAGCCAATCCATATCTACTGTGCTCAGGTCCCGAATGTAAATCTTGTCCCGCGTGGACTGTATCTCGGTATAGATCACCCAGTCCGCTTTCCTTGTAAAGAACACAGATGAAGGATGCGCCCAGAGCGTCGTCTTCCCATTGACCGTGGTAAAGCTACCGTCTGCTTTCATCCTCGCTGCATGCGCGAAAAAACCAGAAGTAAGACAGCGCCTTACACGCTCGGCCATTGGCGTTCCACCCACCCTCAATACGCCTGAGGATGAGAGCGCATTCTCTTTGACCCCAAAACGGTCAAGATAAGCTGCCAATTGTTTCCTTACACTGACTGCTTTCACAAGCGCCTTGTGGTTCAAGTTGTTAGAGTGGCACCACGACGTATTACTTATGCCTGCTTTCAAGAAAGCCTCATACACGTTGTACAGTGTAAGGTGGTCGCCTTCTTCAACTGCGAAGCGTCGTCTTGCTGCATCAAGTTGTTTCTTTCCTCCATCATGAGATACGAAAGTGTTTCCTTGAAGTGTCATCATAGCAGCTATGGTAAGCATCTCACTCAAGCATCCAAACTCTGGTTCTGCGGCTTTCAGAAGGACACGGGCGAGCATCGGCTCAAGAGGAAGTTCGGCCATCCGCGTTCCAAGGGGCTTTGTCAGGCGTGCATGGGTATCCAAGGCGCCTAGGGAATAGAGGAGATCCAACGCACGTGTTACGAGTGTAGAAGGTGGTGGAGAGAGATAATCGAAGCGAACCACGTTTGTGATGCCAAGGTTTAGAAGTTGTAGGATGACTGGGGCGAGGTTTGAGCGAGCCAATTCAGGGAAGGTGGCTTCCTCTAGTCCTTCATACACACCCTCTGTATACAATCTGAAACATTTACCAGGTCGAGTCCGTCCTGCACGCCCGGCTCTTTGCGTTGCACTGGCCTTTGACACAGGAACAACAGCGAGGTTCTCGATTCCTAGGTTGGCATCGTAGGCGCGGAGCTTGACGTAACCCGTGTCTACCACGAAAACGATGCCTTCAATGGTCAAGGAGGCCTCTGCAATGTTGGTGCTAAAGATGACTCTGCGTGTATTCTGCGGCGGCTTAGTGAATATAAGATTTTGGTCTTCTGTGGGAAGACCGGCGTAGAGTGGCAGAGGCATGAGTCTTTGTTGAGACGAGGACATCTCAGCGATGTGGTCTCCGAGCTTGTCGATCGCATCATCTATTTCCTCTCGTCCAGTCAGGAACACGAGAATATCGCCGTCGTTTTCGTGCTCGTGGATCTTCATGACGGTGTCCACGACTGCTTCCACATAGTTGTTCGTTGGCTCTTGAAGATATTGAATTTCAACCGGGTATGTGCGTCCTTCAATGCCAACAATATAGCCAAAGTCTTCTTTGCTCTTGCCATGGATCATCTCCCCTTCATCCGGGTTGAAGAAGTCAAGGAATCGTTCAGCTTCCAGTGTGGCGCTACTCACAACTACTCTCAGGTCTTCTCTCTTTCTTAAAACCTTCTTCAGCAAGCTGAGCAGGATGTCTGATGACAAGCTACGCTCGTGTGCCTCGTCTACCATGACGACGGAGTAACGTGAAAGCAGGGGGTCGACGAGCATTTCACGTAGCAACAGACCGTCTGTGACAAACTTGACTTGTGTAGCGGCTGAGGTAACATCTTCGAACCGGATACTGTATCCGACTTTCTGGCCTAGAGGTGTCCCCAACTCTTCTGCTACTCTAGCTGCGACACTCGTGCATGCTATGCGCCGAGGCTGCGTGATGGCTATTTGCTGACCGCTGCTGCACCAACCTGCTTCGAGTAAAAATTTTGGTATCTGCGTTGTCTTGCCTGTGTTTTGTTACTACAAAAGATACCAAATTCCACCATCTTACATACCGCTACCTGTTTCACCAACAACAATAGTCACGGGATATGTTTCGATAGTGTAGAGCAACTGTTCTTTGAGTTGCGCGATTGGTAATAAGGCGGGCGGCTTGTAGAGACTTGGTATTAATGTCGTCTCAACATCTTCTTCATCAGCCATTGTGTACTAGCGCTACGTGAAAAACTTGAAAAGGCAGTTTGGTGTTGAGTGAAGCATGGGTGACGATGCACAGAGCAAAGCACACTAATAAGCTCTGGGCTAGCCATGTTTGGACGCTAGTGACACCTGCTAACGGGACTACATTTCAACCGCCTTTTGCAAAACCAGCCCGCTATACCACTTTACTCAGTCGAAATGTTAAATAGTTGTACTGCTGATTTTGGCTAGAGACTAAATTATTATTCGCCTAAGACAGCTAAACAGTATTAGGAACGCTGCTATTTGCCGAATCAAGCCTGGCTGTACTTGCCGCAACTTTATCGTATTAGATACTTTTGCTAAGATGCCATAACAACGATGCATGGTACATAATATGCTCGGTGATGTGCTCGAAACCAGGGGTCTTATGTAAGGTATAGATCTATAAGAAGCAAGACAAGACACAAGTGATATCGGGGTTCTATTTAGTGTCAATCTTGCAAGATGCAAGGCTACAATTGTAGGGTATACTGTGCCACTTACTATGAGAAAAGACGTGCCTCTGTGTATGCAGTGACCTAACAGAAGTTTGTTCGCACAAGGCGCCTGTGGCGAGCCTGTGTTTGCGCGAACAAACTTTTGTCCTGGGACTGTGTGCTAAGTGTGTAAAACAATCCATAAACGCCAACGCTGTGCCTTCAGAAAAACGCCTTGCTAACCCAAGAGTAGTTTATGCGTGTACAGGGATGCGACTCTCTTCAGAATCCTCCGTCTCACCGTCTGGCTGGTGGAATGACATCCTTGCCATACCTTGGGAGGCTTCGTTAACTCGCTCCTCCGCGTCTTCATACTGGCTTTCCTCAGATGCAAGGCGCTCCGTCCTTTGTTTGCGCCTCTTCTCAGCCTCTTCTAGCTCAGCAAGTCTTGCAGCAGTCCTGTCTGCTTCCTCCTTCTCGCGCTTTTCGCGATCTGCTCTTTCTAGAGCTTCAAACTCATCGTCAATCTCACCCTCGTCAAGAGGCTGACTAGTCTCGTTGATGATATTGGTGATTTCTTCCGTAGTTGCCATCTGCTCATTAACGGCATCGACAACACCCTGAACGCCCTCTGCGCCGCCGACCTTTTCATTCAAGCTCTTGAGTGCTGCAGCACCAGCACGCATGGCTTCTACTATCTCGACTTGATCTGATGCTTGTTGCAGGTCTGTGTATACTTGCTCAAGTTGGAGAGCAACATCTGAGCGTTGGGCAAGCGCCTTCTCAGCAAGCTTTTTCGAGCGGAGTGCTGCCTTGGCACGAACCATTTGCTTCGCGGCTACAGCTTCGCGAGCTGCAGCATCGGCAGCGGCAATCTTCTCCATCAATGGCGGGATCTGGGCATTGATGTTTGCTAGCGTGTCACGGAGGTTGGCGATAGCGGCATCTTCTTCTGTGACGGGTAGGGGTACAGGCTCGTGTTCTGGCTTGAACTTGATCGTCTGGGCGTTGTATGATATGGCCTGCTTGTCGCGAGATAGGAAGGTTAGTAATATATCCAGGTCATCCACTGTGAGCGGCGCAGAGGGGTTGAGTGAAGTTGAGAAGCGCTTCAGAAAGTCGGTCTTGGATAGCACGCGATCGGCTGTCGACGTGTACTCCTTCATCTTCTTCACTATCTCGTCTGCAGCGACCTCTACATTCTTGAGGATGACAAAATTGCCAACTTCCATCTTGGCCGGCGCTTGCGGTTGCCCAAGTACGCCGACTTGCCGCAAGCTCCACTGCAACACCTTCCAGGGGGACGGAACCCACGAGGTTTTGTATATGCTCTCCTTAGAAGTGAGAAATTCCTTGAGAGGCACCATTTCCCTCTTCTGCACCGCCTCGTGAAATACAGCGGGTAAGCATGTGGGCTTGCCATGTTGTGGATGTTGCAACGCTCGCGCCAACTCGTCAGCGGCTCGAATATTCAGGAGGTTATGTGTCGCGCCCTGTGTAGGAATGACGCCTGCTCGCGCAGCGTCGGTGAGCGCCTTCGTCCATGCCGCGATGTTGGCATGGTACCCTTCGGGATTTATCTCGAGTTGCTGTCGGAAGTCGGCATAGAGCGACGCGAGGCGATGCTGGCTGCAACAATCAGGCAATGCAGGGCGAGGGCCAGTCAGGGCCCGACTTACTTCTTGAAGGCTTCCTCATGCTGCAGTATGAAGTCGAGCAGCTCACTCATGTCGCGCTTTGCTTCGGGTATCCACTGCGGTTTGTTGGGCTTGGAGCGGAAGAGGGTACGCTTCCGCTTGTGACGTCCAAGCGTGGGGTCGTCGCTAAAGATGGAGACGTGGGGGCCGTTGAGGTCGCAAGAGGACTTGCGTTTGAGCATGTGCGCGTCTGAGGTAAGTACTTTAGGTATCCAAGTTGACGACAAGATCCAATACGGTCTAGCGCAGGAGTGGACGGATGTTATGTTGCATATGGTACATCATGCTAGACCCGAGTGCTGTCATGGATGCGGGGCGCGTGCAGCTGTTCATCGACGCGACGCGTTGTTTCAAGATCATATACCCCGCTACATGCCCATGTCAGTGTCTGCCGTATAATGCTGGAGCAGAGGTGCGGAGCCGGAAGGACTTGGACCAGGCAGACTCTAGGTATTCAGACCAGCTCTGCCAACTAAGTACTGTTGCTGCGCCTACCTTTGTTTTTGCGCTTGTCATCACAGCCACTAGCTCGAGCAATGTAGGCATAAACTGAGGCAATAAGACACATGTATTTGAACTATAGTACAGCTCGAAAAAGAAACTCAGAGGATGCCGCCAGCTGGAGAATGAGATAGCAGGCAGCCTGTGGACCCGGCTATCACGATTGCCTACTTCGCACCGTATTGCCCCTATGGCTATCCTCGTTGGCGGCGTCCTTTCTAGCCAACTAGATGCGCATTTTCCATGGGTTCATTCGCTTTTCGGCAGCAACCTTCGTACGGACAAGGTACCATCTCCATCACTTTCTGATTATGTTGATGCCACTGCTCCTATTCTTCTCCATAAACTGCCGCATTTCCTCTAAATCGTCCATGTCGTCATCACTATCCCCATCCTTTGGTTTGTTTGGCGGCTTTGCTGTTGACGGTGCCTGCGGGACGTTCTGGCGTGGAGGGTCCCGCATTTCTTTGGTCTCGTCTTCCCAAGCCTTCCTCTCCTCTTCGTCCAACTCGTCTCGCCTGTCCAGCCACCTCTCTTGCACGTCTCGCGCGTCCATGGTCGCCCCATTCTCGCGCATAGCCATCTGCCAAACAGTGTCATTCGCGCCCTCTATTCCGCCCATAGCGAAGCCGCCCGCTCGATCGATAGCCCGTAAAAGCGTCATCATGCTCTTCTTGTCTTCGACTGCCAGTGTCTCAAAACCCACCAGCGCGAACTCCTCGACAAGCTCTACAATTGCCTTATTCAGAGCAGAGAATTTTGACGTTGGTTCATCATCATCCACGTCCATGTTATCATTCACGCCAGCTGTTGTAGGACCTGGTATACCGGATGTCTGCTCGCGATTCAGATGCGGTAGTAGATAGTGAAGGTCTTGGACCTCGGTATAAAAGTCAAGGTTGAAAGGCAGGTTCGGATAATTGCGCAGGTTATCGATCTTGGTAAGGACGTTCAGGTGAGGTAGATCCATTTGCAGCATGCTGCGCAGGGCGAGAAGTAGCGAAGAAACATACAGCGACGGTCGTGAAAGGACTATCGAATCGGTCAAGTGCACGACGACGAGCTGTGACACGTTAGCTCCCAGTTGCAAGCCATGGGTGGTGGGCGAATACTCGATACCCAAGTTTTTGTAGGCGAAAGAAGATGTTCCGCAGCGATCCGTGATGTGTGAATAATTCGACCTGACCTGGGCAATCGAACAAGACGTAGTCATCTATAGATTGTAAGCATTGTTCCATCACGTTTGATTCCTGTATGCGAACCTCCCAGCTCCTTCAAGCCCTCTTCTAGCCAGTCGAAGTTGTGCTCCAGCTCCTCTAGTGCGAACAAAACTCCGCCGTTTGGACCCAGTGCCTCTTGCTCCATAATCTCATCAATGGTGACCAGGTCTCGGACATCCACAGCAGGCTGGTACGAGGTGTGATCGTTCGCGGGGTCGAGGTTAACGACGGAGCACTTGCGCTCGATGGCGCTCATGAACTGCTGCATGCCATCGCAGTAAGTCGACTTCCCGGACCCTGGGGGGCCTATGACCAGTTGTGCGAAGGGCATGTTTGATGTTGTGAAAGTGACGTCGTGTGTAGAGGTAGTGTGAACAGAGAGGGGCGCTGGGGAACTTTTGGAGGGGCCTTAGCGCGTGTATCCTAAGTTATTTGTTTAGTTGCGGACCTCCGACCCTGTGGAGCTTCACTCCAGCTCCTACTCTCGACAGTCTACAACAACCAACCCTGCCAACATGTCGAGTACGTTGCCCTTGTTTCTTTGGTCGCTACTTCACTGCTATGTTGCCAGCTTGTCGTACGCGCTGTCATCATCGCGCGCCGTAAATGCGAGTGCTACAAGCTGTCGCACCGTAGTAGTGTTCCTTCGGATTCACGTTCGCCATTGTACAGATGCTAAACTGTGTACACAGGTCAATTCGAGCTTGCGCAAAACCCAACCGAACCCATATCGTCTGTCAAGTTTGCGACCAACAATCCGACGCGGTTATTGGTCTCATCCTGGGATCGCCATGTCTACCTCTACGATACCCACGCTGAACCCGGCGGAAAGCTGCTACAGAAGTTTGAACACCGCGCGCCCGTACTAGATGTCTGCTTTGGTCGCGACGATAACGAGGCCTTCTCGTGCGGCCTGGACTGGGAGGTGCGGAGAATCGATCTCGAGACGGGTGCACAAACCATCATGTCTACGCATTCGCAGGGTGTTCGCAACGTGCTCTTCTCTGCAGCGCATAACCTGCTGATCTCTTCATCGTGGGACTCTACGCTACATCTGCACGACTTGTCCCAACCAGGCGAGTTCTCCGCCGTTCGCCTGCCCTCGAAACCCTTCTCGCTGTCCGCGTCGCCCACCAAATTGGTCGTCGCCATGGCAAGCAGAGCGGTCAACATCTACGAACTAGAGAAGCTAGCAGCTGCAGCAAAGACGGGTGGAGGAGAAGAGGTGGGCGTGGAGCCATGGCAGCAAAGAGAAAGCTCGATGAAGTACATGACGCGCGCCGTATCTTGCATGCCAAACGACGCTGGTTATTCCAGCTCGAGCATCGAGGGACGTGTTGCAGTGGAATGGTTCGATCCCTCCGAAGAGTCACAGTCGCGAAAATACGCATTCAAGTGCCATCGACAACAGGTGGATGGTCAGGATATAGTGTATCCAGTTCATGCACTAGCATACCACCCAGTCCATGGTACCTTTGCGACAGGAGGCGGTGATGGTATAGTGGCACTTTGGGATGCTGTGGCAAAGAGGAGGATACGACAGTACCAGAAGTTCCCGGCCAGCGTCCAGACCATTGATTTCTCAAACGACGGCAAGTATGTGGCCATTGGAGTAAGCCCAGGATTCGAAGATGGTATAGACGACGTACCAGACGGTGTCACCAAGGTATTCATCCGAGAGCTCAGTGCGACAGAAGCTGCAGGCAAGAAGAAATGAAAGAGGGATGAGGTATTGCAGCATTATTGAGAAGGGTTCTGACGAATAACAATTATACCATTTGACGATCAATCCTGTTACCAGCCTTGGAGGGTGACCATTACAAGAAGTTTGTTCTACAATAAATACTAGGATATAAGTTTGTTCGGGCAAATACGGGCCCGCCACAGGCGCCTTGTACAAACATACTTCTGTCAGATCACTGTAATATGCGATGTTCGTGACCTCGGCGTTTTGGCAATTCTCCGTTCGTCTCTCATGCACTCAGGCGCCCATGCGCCCTTTACAACTCAGCCCTTCAGCTTCCTGCATGTGCCCCATCACAGCGAAAGCCAGCCACCAGCCTAGGTATCCTCACGATTTTGCTACTGAGTACATAAATTCAAAATTTTGCAAATCTGTCAGGAAAGTAGCTACATATTATCAAAACAGATGATATGGCCTGTTCGCCAGGCCTCTTTCCTTTTTGCAATTTTTGCAACATTCTATGCATTCGAACCTCCCTAGTACCAAGATCAGTTTATTTTTATTTTTATTTTTATCTTTATCTTTATTTTGTCCACTGTAGAAGCAATCTACGAAGGTTGGATAATACATTTGTTTTGCAGTATACGTAGGAAATCAAATTGTAAGCTCTTTGAATGATAGATCAAAGTTTGTTTACAAATGTACTGGGGGATAGTGCCAGGAAGCCCAGATGAATCGTTTTATCACATTTGTTGTATTGGTTACTGGTGCTGTACTACCATGCTCCTATGTAAATACGCAGCCTGCTTGGCTGCATGTGTTTGGTTTTAGTGAGCATCTAAAATGCAAATGACGTCTAGCGCTAGGCTTATCGATAGTCCCTCCAACATTTTCCTACATGTCGCGACTCACTCTTGTGAAATCACCGAGATGGCTTTCCGCAAGCGCAACATAGCGCTTTCACGCGCACCAACCGGAGGAGACGTGTCAGATACACCCTCTGCTCCTTCTGTGGCCTCGCCAGCGCCAGCACCACCTGGTGTCCGCCCCTCACCCATCGATGGCCGCCCCACTACTTCAACTGGCACACCCTCGCTCGATGGTATACTAGCAGGGCATGCCGGCCTAGCACTGGGACACTCCATTTTGATAGGGGAGAGCGGAACGACCGACTATGCAGGCGCATTGTTGCGGTTCTATGCCGCTGAGGGAGTGGTTCAGGGCCACAAAGTACATGTGGTTGGTATGGGCGAGGTGTGGGGGAGAGAATTGCCAGGAATATCGGAGGGCACATTAGACAAGAGGAAAGAGGGGAAGGAACGAGCAGAGAAGATGAAGATAGCGTGGAGGTATGAGGGATTAGGTCAATTTGAGACTGCTAGAGGTGCGTCGTATATATTTAATCTGAATAAGATGCTGTTCCTCGAACTATTCTGACTAGGCATATGACAGGGTCTCCAGGTGTTCAGAGGACCATGAATCAAGGCGACAGCACAGCAGAAGAACAAGCCGTGTTCTGCCATACCTTTGATCTTGCGAAACGCCTTACCCTTCCGGTAGGGACAGCCATCAACTATGTGCCTATACCTTCGCCAACAAGTGCTTCTGCGTCACCATTTCCTTCGATACTGCAGAACATAAGGCAGCAACTTGCCTCGACGCCGTCTCATACCATCCACCGGATTGTGATACCTTCTCTCCTCTCGCCAGCTCTATATCCTTCGTCATCTGCGCACCCAACCGCCATACTCCAGTTCCTGCATGCTCTGCGGGCACTACTGCGGCAGTACTCTACGCGCTTGACCGCAATAATGACACTTCCACTGACTCTATACCCCCGATCGTCTGGCCTCGTCCGCTGGATGGAGATCCTCTCAGATGGTGTCTTTGAGCTGTCCCCATTTCCCTATTCACGAATGCAAGCGCTTGCGCAATCAGCGGGCACTACAAAGGACGAGGAAAGACCACAAGGCATGTTTGCAGTACACAAGTTACCCGTGTTCCACGAAAAAGGCGGCGGTGGAAGTGTGGAGGATCTGGGCGAGGATATGGCGTTTACGTTGAGTCGGCGGAAGTTTGTGGTTGCAAAGTTTAGCTTGCCGCCCATGGAGGGCGATACTGAGGCTCAGGAGGAAGCTGTGAGAGAGGCGGCTGGCGGTAGTACAATGCCGAAGAAGCAGGATTTAGAGTTCTAGAACGCACAGTGCCAGGACAAAAGTTTGTTCGGGCAAATACAGGCCACCACAAGCGCCTTGCGCGAACACACTTCTGTCAGATCACTGTATAGTTCCCCTGGTGCACGAGATACCCGGCAAAGCACCGAGATGGCGAGCATAACGCAAACTCTGTCGATGCAAACACCACCCTTCTTCATTCTGAGTCGCTGTCCTCACCCAGCATATCCTCCATCTCGATTTGTTCCCACCCTGCGCTGCCAGCCCCAGACCCAAATCCACGTGTGTAGTTGCGACCGAAAGACGCGTTCCGAGGGTTAAATGTAACACCAGCGATTCTGGCACGGAAGCCTTCGCCCATGCAAGAAGATGCGGCAAGAAAGGCGAGGAAGAAAAGGAAGGGGATGAAGAGTAACAGACTCAGGAGAACCAATACGTTCATTGTGAATTGATGTTGATGTTGACACGATCAGAGGTCCAGGCGCCGGCGCATGTCCAGACCCTCACGATAAGTATACGTACCTAGTGTCGGCGATTGGCCAGCGGTCGAACCGAGAGCCCCTGTTCTTCGACGCGCCACTCAACCCATTCATTCTGTCTTCTTAGGCCTCTCGGATCGAAAGAAGATGATTCGCATACTACAGCTACCGTTCAGCGCACTTTTGCTGCTGTCATGCGCCTTCAATGCCTTGGCGCACGGCGGCAACGAGCATGCGCCGGTCGAGGTCCCACCAGACGCCGACTGGGCGACACGACACATGGCTGGTATGAACTTCACTACGAGCTCTACTGAGCGAACTAAGTAACAAAGCTCATACTAACCATTCGTACAATAGAGGAGCACCACATCTCCGGCTTCGACGCCGACTACTTTTTCCGCGTACACGACTATGACGATACTGGTCTCTGGACAGCCCAGGATATTCGACGTACTTACGGTCTCGAACACGAATCTAGCGCCTCAATTTCAGAAGTCAAGAAACAAATGGTCGTTCGCACTATCCTCGATATGTTTGATATAAACAAAGACGGAACGATAACCCTGGAAGAGTTCACCCAAAAAGATAGGGAAGGCACCAAGTTACCAGATTTTGGCTTCGGCCCAGGACACCATGGGGACGACGAATACGAATATGAGATCCACCACTGGGAGAAGTATCACAGTGGAGACGACGTAAAAGCGGAGGACCTGATTCACCCCGAGGATATTGCGCATTTCAAGATGCATGAGGAGAGGGAGGCTAGGCAGGCAGAGTGGGAGCAACTGGAGTCTAGGGGTGTTGTGGAGAAGAACATTCCTGCAAAATATAGGCGGAATTGACGGCCTACAAAGCGTTGACGAGCATCTGCATTTGCATCGAAATGATGAGATATCATTGCAGGTCAGGGTGACAAGCGTCGGGCTACGCTGCTATATATACCAGATAATGTGATAATACGGTCTAGAAGCCCATATGTATACGCCGCAAACAGCCTTGGGATAGTATTGACGATTTCTTGTCCCGGGGCTAGATACGGCATGTGAATTTGTGGGCTGGAATGCATTGAACTATGCAGTTCAGGCATTGCGGTCTTCTGAAGTGCAACGATATGTTATTACCACGGGTAAGTAAAAGGATATCTCTTTTTCAAAAAAGCATTTACGGTCATGCTGTCTTTGACTGAAACCATATTTGAGTGAGCTCCTTGTAATTTAGCGTTGTAACGAGTCGGTTGTTCTTGACACGTTCTATTGAATACTGTTGAGCTATAGCGGAGTGTTGGTTGAGAAAGAAGAATCCTGGAGAATGGGAGGAATGTTTTTATTAAGCATGAAACTAAGGCCCATTGTCTGTGCCATCTCTGGTAAAGTCCATTTTTGCGTTCGGTGAGTAGTCTGCGCTTAAAGCAACCCGAGGCAGTGCTTGCGCTTTATACATGCCGCAGTCTAGGATGACTTGCGGTATGCCGTTGGAATGCCGTAGCTGAGGGATATATTTCTATTGTATTTCCTTGTGGATAGGAGCGCTGACCCCCAATGTTTGACCAAAACCAGATCTTGAACGTTTATCAATAAAAGTCCAGGAGGTCTGACGTCTCGAGTGGCGCTAGCTTTCCGCCGCCAAGCCAAGCCCTCGCAACGAACGCCGAACCTCACACCCGACGACGCACCGCCGACGCCTATCACAGCTCCACAACCACCTCAACCCACGCCGGGACACCTCTCGTCACAATTGAATTGGCCTGTTAAGCTGGTTCTACACCGACAACGAAGCAGCAATGAACTCGATCCGCGCCGCAACCAGCGGCTCCCGCGCCGTCGCCTCTGCCCTCTCCGCCACCCCACGCACCACCACCCGTGCCTTTTCGCGATCACAAGCAAAGCAAGGAGGACACGGCCCTAGCTATGATCCTCCGTCCGGATGGTTGTTTGGTGTTAAGCCCGGTGAGACCTACGAGAAGGAGGGGTGGGAGAATGCCATGTACTGGGGTTTTGGAGGTGCTTGTGCGTTCGGAGTAGTTGCTTACGCTTTTAAGCCTGATACCAGGTATGTTTGAGCTCTATATTTCGAGTTTGAATGTTCGGATGGAGAAATAGGAGGGTCGACGAAGATGGGAGTCATAGGAGCCGCAGCAAGCATTAGGGGCGAAGCGGGCAGGACCGGAGAAACTAGAAAAACCCGAGTTGTAGCTGACTATCCTTTAGCATCCAAACCTGGGCCCTAGAGGAGGCGCGACGAAGACTCGAAGCTGAGGGTATCCTGGCAGACCCGGATACTGTCAAGAAGGAATAGAGAGCGCCGAATGCCAGCAGGCAGCCGAACGACTAGCGCATGAACTACGTGTGGAACAAAGCGATGCATAGGCGGAATTCTACAGCAGCACGAAACATACTGTACATACGCCAGTGAGGATGGAGAGGAGCTTTTCTTTTGTGAGTGTGGTTATGGCTGGCCCACGGGCTCTATAGACTTTGCCGAAGTTGCTTGTTATCGCCCATGGGTAAGCAATTATATTCTGTTTTCAGTAGCCGCATGGTATGGCTATGTAAGGTGATGTTGTTGAAAACGAACGCGGATCAGCGGATTTCCTTGGATGGAGACCAGGAACACCGCTTCAAACAAGGGCATTAAATCCGGAATTTAATCGTTCATGCAGCAGGACCTTTTCTATAAGTTTTTAAGGTGCGTTGTGTACTTTGTCCAGACCAGGTAGTGCGCCTCTCCACCAGGAACTAGACATCAGCGTGGGGATGGGTTCCAAAATCATTCGCAGAGGCCCGCGTGAAAATGAACTTGTGCCGATTCAGCAACCTCCGAGGCTCAAGGACGAAATTTAAGATGGCCAAGAAATCTCGACACAGCAATCAATGCCTTCTAGCCCAATTAGGCACGTTCGGCCCCCAATCCAACAATCCTTCGATGACACTGTTAGGCCTCCTCAATTCTAAAGGAGAAGGTGTGCGGATAGATATCGTCGTTGTTCTGGCATGTACCTCAATTGCACTTCCTTCCAGGCCGCGGAGACTGCCCTAAACACCACATTACAATGCTCCCCAGTACTCAACACGTGCTCGCTGTTATCCTTTTGTTAATAGTTAAGACACGCTGCCAGATAACATCAACCTTCGACTCCTCAAAGTTCATTGGGTATTATGTCGCCCCTAGTTCTAGTACGTTCCGTTGGTGTTTTTCTGTAGGACAAGCATAGCTGAAGTCGTTCAGTCGAGCCATTATTAGCACGCAATGCTTGGGTCACTTCTGGAACGTATGCAGGCGACTGTGATAACAGCGGTCGCTGCGCAATAGCGACAAAATGTTTGGATAACATGCTACACTACGACGATGATACGGTTTTGTCCTGGTGGGTACTGTGACCTTTGACATTTGCATGCACTGACAAATGTCAGCGCCGGAGGAGCATCCTGTGTAAAGGCTACGATCTATGCAACATCCCCAGCGGGGCTCCCGTCTGCTCTCAATTACAACTGTCGTATGAACTGGGAAGCGTACACCATTTACCGGGAACTGCCAGCAACAGCGGTGCCGATGACAACATCAAGTGACCCACCTGGCCCGACTTCGACAGAATCCAGAGTTGAGCCGACTGTGGTATCGGCACCAACAACGACGGCAACTTCGACAACAAGTACAGCGACCGCGTCAATAGCCACTTCTCCGCCAGCACCGCTACCGGCACAGGGTCATCAAAGCAATGCTTGGATAGCAGGTGCTGTTGTTGGACCGGTTTTCGGAATTGCGCTTGTCGCTGCAGCAATTTACTGGTGGCGAAGAAGAAGGGTAGAGCAGAAGGGCAAAGCTGCGGAATTGGACGGACAAAGCCATAATCACTTACAGGCATACCCGCACCTTCAGCAGTACCACGAAAAAGACCCTGACGGGCAACTGTTTGAATTATCAAGCTCACAACTGCCTGCTGAGTTAGAGGCTAACGGGCATCGATGACCAAAATGTCTCCAAGCTGTGTCTCCCGAAACCAAGACCAATCGGCATGGGGGAAAAAGAATATCACATCCTTCAAGCCGAATCATGGCTGTTGTCATTTGATCACCGCAACATGGTTCGACCATGATCAGATCCTCATTATAGTCCTCTCTCATAGAGGTGGGATCGCTGCTGTTGAGCAGGTTATTAAAAAGGATGTGGCGGGGCCTGCTGCATAGAGGAACGGATGAAGTCTCCGTCCCAGAAAAGTGTTATGAGGATGCCGAGAGATCCAAGAGCCAAGAATTTGATTACGACAAATAGGAAAAAGGTAGATGCTGGTGGTTGGGTACATACTGTATCGCAGGAACATTAACAAATGCTAAGAGCTGAAGCTAGACCTTCCCTGCATAGGAGTAGCTCCTTGCCTCCTTCTCTCCTAAAATTCGCACCTGACTTTGTACCCCATGTCTTAATCATTTATCTCTCTACATGTGTGCCTCAATCTCTGTTATCATACATTGTCATGCGTTTTGGGAAAAAAGACGCTGCAATTTCTTCTGAGATGAGGTTGTGCGCTATTGCCCGCCCGACAGCTCCTCGCCAGCAATAGGTTAACAGGGTGCTTTGCTGGTATTGTACAATGGGTCTTATGACCTCATAACGGTGCGACACGTGCTCGGTGACTGCTGGAATACTCAGCAAAATACTTCTGAATGTGTTTGTCTAACCGAACAGCCTCAACCCACTGGACTGCTGCATAATGCTTGCGGCTCAGCGGCTCATGTCCGGTTGTAATATCTTGTGCATAAAGCTCACTTGCAGATCCATGTAGAGTTGCCGCCGACCAGGAAACTTGTTGTGGTAAACAATTGGTCGTACATCTTGACTGGTCGGAATTTATATTGCGCCGGGGTAGATTGATTAGGCTAAACTCGATACCAGGTCCGCAGGATACAACCTCGACTAACAACTCTCTACCTATCGTAACACGACACAGTGAATATTCGTTCAAACCCAGACCCAGTCCTACAAATCTTTCCGGATTGCTGCTTTGTAACCTCACACGTCGAAAGCCGACGAAGCGGACACATCCAAAATGAAACCCCGGTCTTGGCGAGCCATTATCCCTGGACATCAATCTATCTAGCATGGAAGACTAACCGAATATTCGGGTCGATACCTCTTTGCGAGGACTTAGGTCACAGCTATGAAGCCTCAAACAAGGCGCAGCTAATTTTCAAGAGGAGTCTCGTCCCGTCTATCCCGGAAGCTTCGTGCTTGTTTTCACTAGCTTGTACCTGAAACCTATGGCCAAAGGTCATTTGACCTTGCTCCATCGGTACCCACTTCGCCTTCGCAACAGGCGGTACTCTTTCATATGAGCTTGCCCGGATATTGACTGGACGTACGTGTCAACTCATTCGTTGGACAAAGCTTGCCAAGCTGGCTCTGCCTTCCGCCATATGGAAGCTTCGTTGCATCGAAAACACTAGTCTTCACTGTGTCGGTTGTAGCAGCGCAATCTATGTGACAAGCTTACTGTTTTGGTCAGAACCAAAACCAGGATAGACTCGTGAGGCTCATGGCCTTGTCCAGGATATTGATTGCTGAGTCGGACCGAGCATGTGTTTTCTAGAAGATCTGCTCACATGTGCTCACAGGTTGTCAGAAAAGCAAATTGTTTCAACTGGTTTTCGAAACGACTAAGCCAAATACCAGGAGCTGCAGCGTCTATGAAGGAATGCTCACAGGAGAGATCTTGCACTGGGACTGCTGTTTAGGAACTGCATGCGGCGATGACAATATCCACATCCGCTCAGTTGATACCTGCAAAACAACGCGTGACTTGGCGACAAGAGGTAGGCCAAGCCACAGTCAGAGCTATCAGCGTTGATCCACATGCTTGCTGTCGAATAGCGTCGAAGGCTAAGCGTTTAAATTGCAACCCATATTGGACTGGACTTAGTGCATGGTCGAGCAAAGCTGCATATTCTTCTCCACCCATTACCTGTTTCCCTACCTACTTAGGCAAGGCGCCCGTTTCCTGTGACGCACAGATCTCCACAGTACCCCGGACTACTCCACGATGAGGAAGTGACTAGGGATAATTCATCTACTCTTCATTACTTTGGCGCTTCTAGTGATCTTCTACACTCCCGACGTCCCGTTCTACTCGTGGTATTGGTGAGAGCCGTCTGCACGAGGCTGAAAGATGCGGATCGCATGCGGCTTGCAATAACGAACGGTCATATAGGTACTTTCACAAAGTACCGCCCATAATGCTCAACAGCAGTGGAAGTCTTGTATAAAAGGGGGTTCCCAACGCCCAAAGACTTTCGATAATCCAACATCCGACTTTCAATCAACAAGCCGCCATGTATAGGACACTCGCCTTCGCCTCTCTCTCGCTCTACGGAGCCGCCCGCGCTCAGCAGGTTGGCACCGGCACTGCTGAGACTCACCCCAAGCTGACCTGGCAAACTTGTACGGGCACTGGTGGCACCAACTGCTCGAACAAGGCTGGTTCTATTGTACTCGACTCCAACTGGCGATGGGCCCACAATGTCGGTGGATACACCAACTGCTACACAGGCAACACCTGGTCAACCCAATATTGCCCTGACGGCGAAAGCTGCACCAAGAACTGCGCCATTGACGGTGCTGACTACTCTGGTACGTTGTTTGGGCGAATAGACAGCACTGAGTTGTAACATCTTTCAGGCACCTATGGTATCACTACCAGCAGCAACTCTCTCAGCCTCAAGTTCGTCACCAAGGGCTCTTACTCCAGCAACATTGGTTCGCGTACTTACCTCATGGAGACCGACACCAAGTACCAGATGTTCAACCTCATCGGCAAGGAGTTCACCTTTGACGTTGATGTCTCCAAGCTACCCTGCGGTCTGAACGGTGCGCTCTACTTTGTCGAGATGGCCGCAGACGGTGGCCTCGGCAAGGGCAACAATGCTGCCGGTGCCAAGTACGGAACTGGATACTGCGACTCACAGTGCCCTCACGACATCAAGTTCATCAACGGCAAGGCCAACGTTGAGGGATGGAACCCCTCTGCTGCCGACCCCAACGGTGGAGCCGGTAAGATTGGTGCCTGCTGCTCCGAGATGGACATCTGGGAGGCCAACTCCATCTCCACTGCCTACACTCCTCACCCCTGCAAGGGCACTGGTATTCAGGAGTGCACTGACGCCGTGAGCTGCGGTGACGGTGACAACCGCTACTCAGGCCTCTGCGACAAGGACGGTTGCGACTTCAACAGCTACCGCATGGGTGTCAAGAACTTCTACGGCCCTGGTGCCACCCTTGACACAAGCAAGAAGATGACCGTCGTCACCCAGTTCATCGGCTCTGGTTCTAGCCTCTCCGAGATCAAGCGTTTCTACATCCAGAACGGCAAGGTCTACAAGAACTCCGAGTCTGCTATCGATGGCGTCAAGGGCAACTCCATCACCGACAGCTTCTGTGCCGCGCAGAAGAAGGCCTTTGGCGATACCTCTTCCTTTGCCAACCTTGGTGGTCTCAACGGCATGGGTGCGTCGCTTGCTCGCGGCCACGTCCTTGTCATGTCCCTCTGGGACGACCACGCCGTCAACATGCTCTGGCTCGACTCTACCTACCCCACCGACTCCACCAAGCCCGGTGCCGCCCGTGGTACTTGCCCCATCACTTCTGGCAAGCCTGAGGACGTTGAGAAGAACTCTCCCGACGCCACTGTTGTCTTCTCCAACATCAAGTTTGGTACTATTGGCTCTACTTTTGCTCAGCCCTCCTCGTAAGCGCTTTCTCTCGCCTTGAGACTGCTATGCTGCAGGCTATGGTTATGACGGACTAGATGCTCGCCTGGACTTTAGAGAGAGGTTTACAGGCGCAGTTCTTTTTATTTGCTCTTGTCCACCTCCCAAACCTCACCATTCTTTCGCTTCTTCTCTCATGCAATTGTATATATTTGGTGCTTTTTTTGCGGTGGAACTAGAAATTGTGTATACAAACTAGAAAAATGGAAATTTGCAATCAGAAAATCACAAAAAAAGAGAAAACAATGTGTTCTTTTCAGCTGAAGTATATGATTGTGATGTCTTGTGACTAGTAATTGGTCTTCTCTATCTATGGAGTACTGCAGTTTATACTCTATGGCTGCGCCGTCTTTTGAAATGCCCACCAAATCGCTCAAAATGCTCATATGTAAGTGCAAAATCCAAACGCCCATATGAACGCCCAACACCCGCTGTGGTCTTGAAAAAACGATTAAGAAAAAACAAAGGAATGGCGTGGAGGGCAAAATACCCCGCCCTTTAGGCCAACGTCCTCACACGCTGAACACTCATCCTAGCCATCTCTTCGGCAGCACTCCTCGCCATATCTCGTCTATCTTCCTCATACCGCCTCGCCGCCTCTGCATTCTCTTCGGCCGTCCTCCAATACCTCGGTCTAGCGTTGGATCTGCGAATCACAAGCGCCTCATCGTCGTCATCGCCATGTTCTCCCCGCCCCTCTTCCCCGAGCGTATTCCTCCGCATAAACGAGCGATAAATACGAGTCCTGGATGAATCTGCCGGGCGCATCTTAGCCTCAGACGCCGCATGCGTATTCGTAGCCGTCGTCATCGTAGCTGCTTCTGCGCTCTCAAACGCGCGTCGAATGGCACCGGCCTGCAGCCCCGCCGTGCGCAGCAGACAGGTCGCAGCGGATGAGTTAGACCAGGCTTCGCCCGCACAAACGCCGTGGGCGCGCCAGCCCGTTTCGAAAGGTGTGCGCGCATTGCCGAGATCGCGCCAGGTCTGCACGACGAGCCTTGTCTGGCCGCCGGTCGCATGTGGAAATACTTGGGTGCTTACGGCCCAGTCGGTGGCACACATACTGCAGTTCTGGGTAAAGTGGTACTTCCAGCCGCGGCGCACGGCGTTGTCGACGGCGGCCATGAGGCCCGAGTGGCCGTTGTCACTGTCGTGGTGGCCGGTGAGGATGTGTGGGAGTGCGGGCCAGAGGGCACTCAGGAGGTTGCGGCTGCGGGTTGCAAACGAAGGAAGGATAACGGCAAAGGACGAATGGAGCAGGAAGCGGCCTCGTGCAATCTTGGCTGAGATGTGAAGTTTAGTCGGTACGGGCGTCCTGGAGATCTTGGCCATGCCTCGCTGCTCGTGGGTGAAGGCTGAGAGTGGGATACCGTGCTCGGGTCCGAGAAGAGCGGCGTTGATGGCCAGGCGGACGTGGTGATAGCGGAGGACATAGTCACTACCAGCGTAGAGGTAACTGTTGAAATCCGCGCATTCCCGACGTTTGCCTCGGACTGGGGTCATTGGGCCCTCGTTTGGGCTCCATGGGTGGAACTTGTCACACCAGCCGCAGAACCAGTGGCCAGGAAATGCTCGTTCGACCACGGCTTCGATGGTCCGGCGCTTCTCAAATCGGTTCTTGCTTCCCTCAACATAGCTCGAGAGTACGTTGGTGCCGAGAGAATAGTAGATGAAGCGACTAGACAGACAAAAGGCTGCCGCAGAGGCAGTGTCAAGGTAGGTGTTGACGTGCTGGATCAGTTCGACCGGGAGAGTGAGAATGGGTGCTTTTTGCGGTAGTTTGGTGATTGTGGCCAGGGAGTCTGATATGTCTTGTCCAAAGGCAGAATCTATGCTCGTCCTCGAACTAGCCGTATCGGACGCAGAGTCGTCGGTTGATGGGCGTGAACGTGAAGAGCCGAAGCTCAGGGAGCGACGAAAGAAACCCATGAGAGAAGAAACTGATGTCCTACTCTTGTTGCCCTTTTCTCTTCCTTTCCCCAGTGTTTTCTGTTATGCGGCTAAGAATACGTCTGTGAATATGTGTGTTAACGGCTGGAAATATTCGGCTTGAGCAAGAGTGACAGAGGAAAGCCAAGTGTATAGTCAAACAGGGAGCCAAACTTTTTGAGTCACGGAACTCAACAACGCGCAGAAGACTGCAAGGAGGCTGCAGCTAGCAAGGCTCCGTTTGACGGCTCCTTGTGTGCAGCCATGGCGGCCCCCTTATCAGTGCGGCCTAGTCACTGACGCCGGGCATGAGTGACAGGTGGAAGTGTGACAGTGGCACACGCATGCGACAGCCCACCAGACATCACTAAGCCCCGGCACATGTCGCCAAACGGTTCACCGACGGCGTGGTGTCAGGGTCCAGTTGGCAGGCCGGCGGTGAGGTGAGACAGTCCGTCATTCACCTGATGCGTGTCCGCTAGCCGTGTGTGGCTTAGCCCGGCCTGGCCAGCGTGCTGTTTGCGGCGTGGTGGGGATGGGCCTGCTTCGCTCGTGCAGCGCCACGAGACTCGGCCGCCGTGTTTGCTCTAGGTACAAGGCCGAGAGTGTGGCGCGGCAACATGGCGAAAAAAAATCAGCTCAGTTCTGGCGTGAAAATGATGTAGTAGGCCCAAGGCCAAGCGTGGCTGCAACGCGCTCCTGCGAAACACCATGCCTGTCGTATGCCCAAACATTAATAGGTAGTAGGTATAGTACAAATGCGCCCCAATCTCCTGGGTCATGTCATTACCGCTTCTCTTCCGTCATCAGTCATCTCCTTTTACCACTCCCGCTAGGTCGCCGCGTGCTGAACCAAACAACCCCACCGCTCCCCACACGCTACTTTGGCAGCTCGGGGTTCAACATCTTTAGTTGCGGCACTGGCGGACCGGTGCCGGCTCTCCGTCTCCTCTCTCGCTCGTTGAAACCAACAGGCTGATCCAGCTGTGTGGCCTTCCTGAACCTGCCACCAACTCCGCGCATCCAGTCCTCAGCCTCGTCGGCACCGAGCCAGTACTTGGGTGCGCCACTGAGCATGGCGCGGCCAAGCTGGCCTCTCCAGCCGTTGCCTTCTTCCTTGCCTTCAGCAAACGGATTTTCAGCCAGATCGTGTGCTGTCGTTTGCATGTCGTTCGAGTTGTACCACGCCGCAGACGAAGCGTTGGCGGCCATGTGCTGACGGAGACACTGGCGTGCAAAGGCCAGCATGATGAAGACAAAGTAGACGCGCAGAGCCCAGAAACCAGAAATGAGCGAAATGCTCATGATGCTGCTGCTCTGGAAGACGGCATTGCCAAGACCTGCGCCCCCGTCACTGCCTTGTCCCACTGCGATGGCGTGTTGGCCGCCTTGGATGCCGTTGCTGGGCTCGACGATAATGTCTACCCCGGACACGTTGTGCTTGGGGCTTGTGAAGCCTGCATTCTCCGTCATTCCAGGCGATAGCCCGGCATTCTCGTCGGGGTGCGAAGCAAGCGCGTAGAACCAAGCAATGCCAAAGAAGGCTGTGTAGAGCGCGTTGATGACCGAGTCGAGCGCGTACAGATGGGCAAGCAATACCGATTCAAACGGGCTCTGTAACCGGATGTGCTTGTACAGATAGGTCGTGGCGAGGAGTGCAAAGGTCGAGTACAGGTACATGGACAGTTGCCAGCCATCAATTTTGGCGCCTGTGAGGAGCGCCAGGAGGCCGTAGACGCCCGATGCCTTGTTGATGATCTGGAGGAAGGTAATGATCTCGGCGCCAGTACGCAGCGACATTTTTTGAAGAAACGTCTGCGAGCAGGAGTTAGTCTCTCGCTCATTATGTCGCGTGTTACTTGAATTTCCCAGGCGGACTGGGTCTCTCGACGTACCTTGGGCCGCGGTATCTCGAGAATATGGGCGGGCACCATCATGATGGCGGTTGGGCGCAGAGAGAAGCTCTGCGTACGTTGGAAGCGAACAAGGGTTATCTATGATTTGCTAAGACTGCGACGCTTGTGTGCATATACGGCGAGGCGTTGGGTGTTGTGGAAGAGGTTCGGTCATGACCCTGGCGGAAGCGCCGGGAGATTTGCTAATCTTGTTGTAGGGCTGATCTAAGCTAACCCCTTGCGCCCACAATTGGCCCACCCCATCTGCATGTAGACGGACGTTTTTCAAGCACCATCTTGATATCACTGGTACTTGAC
Source organism: Curvularia eragrostidis (assembly GCA_020744315.1). Lineage (NCBI taxonomy): Eukaryota > Fungi > Ascomycota > Dothideomycetes > Pleosporales > Pleosporaceae > Curvularia > Curvularia eragrostidis. Next base: position 130,954 of record JAIRCK010000083.1, on the reverse strand, counting down.
GACACGGTGGCGCCGAAATTCGGTCCGAAGCCTTAATATACTGTTCGTCTTCTTGGGCTGCCCTGACCCGTACCGTGCCGCAAACCTACTTTGTAGTTATGACGTATTCGGCACTCTCTAACTCTGTGCTGGGCTCAGCCACCCCTCTAATTGCTTACTCCTGCCAAACCATCTATCTTGCCAGCGCCATGTTGGCAGTCGCCAGGTCAGAATATTGCCTGGCTGAGATATAGTCATGTATCGATCATGCACTATAAAGGTGTTCGGTACACTCATAACCATATGTTCGCCAAGCGATACGCCACCGTGTAACACCGATCAACCGGCCTACTTGGATGTCTGAGCGTGTAGCTGTTAGTCTAGGTGGACCTGAGTAAATGCATTGCCACGAACTCTGCAGACAACCGGTGAAGTAGCAAGGCTGCACCGAGTAGGCAACAAGGCATACTGGACCTGTGCCAGGATGCAACAATATCAGAAAGGAAAGCCTTGCCATACTTTATCATTACAAACGCACAAGCGGCGAAGAACCGTCGCTTCGTGACAAGAAACATCTATAGTTATGATAAAGTTCTGAGAACGCCAGAAATGACCAGGACCTTATTTCTTCCGCCCAGAGTATGTACGACAAGGCGAAATGGATATATCATAATATACAAGTGGTATCATACAACGTCACCATTGAGGCATCAAATGGCGTAGCTTCATCTCGCTTCGTTGAGTTTAAACTTCAACCCTTCAACTAGTGCTAGCCTGGTCTTAAAGTTTTGCAACGTCTCTTCTATGCTCTTCGGTAAGCGAATTGAACTCACTGGGTGGTGAGTCGTCTGAGTATTTGTTCGTGTCTTCTGTGGTCGAAGATGCAGAAGCAGAGAGCTCAGAGTCATTCATAATGTCTTTCGCTTCGTTCGACAACTCGTCCGGTACATGTCTTTGATGACCTTCGACTTCAATAACTGGATCCGCAAGGTCCGTTTGCATCTGTCTGGCCTGGCTTCTGATTTTCTTCTGTCGCAATCTCACTTGTTCAGTGAACGAGAATTCGTTGAGCGTGTGCTCGATCTGATCTTCGACTAGCTTCTTCGTATAATTTGCAAGAGACCTAGTTGTAAAGACATTGGGGAAGCGGTAGCTCAACCAAAGGTAGCACACAAGCATCTTGTGTAGCTGCTCGAGCTGGTATAGGTATTCCCGGTCACCAGAAGGCGGCTTGTCCATGACATCAAGGGGTAGATGCTCGATATCTAGCAAACTGCCCGACTTGCCATCGGCTATGCACTCGGCGAGTGCGTATAGAAAGTTGCGCTCTGGAGCAGAGCGCATACCAATAGGTGCAGCACAAATCACAATCCGGTCTTGAACGCTAAGATTCTTGACAGGGTGGATGACGTCGGCAATCGCTAGTTGGTCTTTCAGCGAACAGAGATGAAAGCGAGGGTGTACCGTCGAGATCTCGTGTAGGCGCAGCATGATGTAACTGAATGGTGTGCCAGGTGGGAAGTAGTTTGCAAATCGCTCCACGATTAAAGAAGGAGGAAATAGCCCGGCTGTCTTGATCTCTTCGGGCTCTCGCCTCATACCCGACTTAAGGTGGCCAAGATCTACCGGATCAAGCGTTGTGACCCATCCTACTGTTGTTGATTCGGATGCTTTTACCTCCTCGGCATCGGGCACTTTGTCGTCTAAGTCTATGGCGGGATCGATGGGACCATCGGCTACTGAAACTTGTTTCATGTCTGAACTGACTGCTTGATGAGCTGTCCTGTAGCGACCGGCACGGCCTGCAATTTGTTTGATATCTGAGATTTTCAGCGGTACAAGATTTGTGCCATCGCTCTTAATAGTAGAGTCGAAGATGACACGCTTGATAGCACTGCAACCGTCAGTTCCTCTAACACGGCTAGGACGAGGTACTACTCACAGATTGAGACCCATGCCAATGGCATCGCTGGCTACCAAAAAGTCGTACTCGTTATCTGGATCGTTAAACAACCGGGCTTGTTGAGCTCTTGTTTCTGGTGGCAAACTTCCATAAACAATAGCGCATTTCTTGCCCGTCTTTTTTTCAATTACTCGCCGTAGAGCATGAATGCCGAGGACTGTGAAAGCAACAATGCAATCACCTTTCTCGAGTTTGTTGAGATTGCCCTGCAAGCTTTGTGACTGGACCTTGAGGGGGGTCAGACGGTTGTACTCATGGACCTGGACCTTGTCGCCGACGAGAGCGCAAAGTTCACGCATCAATGGCACCGTCCGCGCTTCTCCACAGAGATGGATCTCTCTCGCTTGGAGACCCAGGAAAGCCTGGGTCCAAGCCCAACCGCGTTCCGGATGATTGATCATCTGTATTTCGTCTATGACAGCGACGTCAAACGGCGTGTTGAGCGGGGCCATCTCTACGGTACAACTGTACATTTGAACATGCTCTCCTTGCGGTATCCGCTGTTCCTCGCCAGTAACCAGAGCGCATGGTTTTCCTTTGGCATTCAGACGAGTGTATACTTCGTGGGCGAGGAGGCGCAGTGGTCCCAGGTAGATGCCTGACTTTACTTCTTCGAGGCGCTTGAGGGCATGGTATGTTTTTCCAGAGTTGGTCGGACCAACGTGCATGTGTACGATGCGTGGGATCTCTCGTGTAGCAGGATACCACTCGGCCGGATATCGCAAGTCGGCCACCTGCTTCTGGTTCTCCGACTCGGCTGCCGTAAAGCGTCCTCCAAACACCTGCGCATAGAATTGCTGCAGTAACTGTCTCTGTAGCGTAGTCTTGCCCCGCCTAGCCTGGCTGGCCAGTGTTTGCAGCTCGGGCGAGTTTCGTTTGAGCTGTGCGTCGATGGACCGTTCAAAGGTGAGCCATTCGCGACCAAATTCTTCCTCGCTGAGATGGAGACTCTCTAGGAACCCTGGTTTCATCAAGTCTTTCTTCAGTTGGACCAACTTTTCGTGGACAATGCGAGTGGGGGGCAAGCCGGTCTTGACTCCACCCAAGCGAACCGGACTGCTGTGTTCGAGGGGGTTGTAATGGCCGGCATTTTTTCCGTATTTGGACGAAGTAACTCGTTGCGCGATCTGTGTTCTAGGGACGAGGCGTGGCGGCCGTGGGCGCGAGCGGACGGCGAAGGCGCAGAAGAGACATAGCGGATTGCGCCGTAGTGGCGGGGGAAGCATGCCAAAGACAACTGGGTGTACCCGGGCGGCCAGAAGGGAAAAAGAGAGAGTGAGTGAAGAAGAGCAGAGACGAGGGGCTAGGTCGCAAAACGCATGTGGGCGACAATGGACAATACGTCTTTTGCAATCAACGATGTCATGGCCAGGAAAAAGTTGGGCCAAGCCCTAATGCAGACACCTCCGGCGGGCAAGGGGACCGCGGCCGCAGCTGCAACACCAAGCCAAGCTGCGACGCGCTGCCCACGTCCCAGACGCCAACCTCACCCCTCCGCCGCTCCTCTGCACTGCTCGCTGCGGAGCCTGCCCTCGACACACCGACGCGACCCAGCGCCAGTCACCACCGAGCCTCCCTCTCCTCTGCTCATCACGGCGGCATTGCCAGCCTGCCATACCCCGCCAGCATGGCTTCCATGATAGACATTCAGAAAGACCGTGCGAAGGCCCCGTATACCGCGCATGCAGACGATTGCCGCTGACACGCACCCGTACAGTCATACTCAACGCAATCCGGCAGACGACTCGCGGCGACGTGCGACAACCCCAGCCTGATGCAGCCCAAGCATAGCTAACGGTGCCCAGTGGAAGATACTCATTGTGGACGAGTACAGCCAGAAGCTGATCAACAATGTGGTCAAGGAAGATGACATCCTTAATCTCAACATTACAAGTACGCCATTTGCACGGCAGTGCCAGCAGCGTCTGCTGACTTCGCCATAGACATCGAGCGCATCGAAGACCGGCGGCAGCCCATACGAGACATGGACGCTGTCTACATCGTTACGCCCAAACCGCACATTGTCGACTGCATGATGGCCGAGTTTGACCAGCGGCGGTACAGGGGCTTCTTTCTGATATGGACGACACGTGAGGGCACTGTCTACACCGCATGAAGACTTCAGGCTGATGAGCTTAGTACTACCACCGCACCTCAAGGAGCGCATAGACCGCTCGCAGTTGGCACGCGAACAGATTCGAAGCTTCCGGACAGTCCACCTCGACTTCCACCCACAGGAGTCAAACCTGGTCACGTTCAAAGACCCCTGGAGCTTTCCGACCCTCTACCACCCCGAATGCAATAACCTCGTCGTTCGGCACATGGAGGATATTGCTGAAAGAGTAGGCGACTTTGCCTCCATATATAACCTGGGCTGACGCTCTGTAGATCACCGGAATATGCGTTGCGCTCGGCGAATATCCACTTATTCGCTACTACCGTCCCCGAAACCCAACACACGAGGCCAGCGTCTTATGCTCACATCTTGCACGATTCGTTCAAGACAAGCTCGACATGTACGCGCAGTTTAACCAAGATTTTCCTCCCCAGTCCAACCGACCCCGTGGTGCGCTCTACATCACCGACCGGTCAATGGACCTTATGGCGCCTTTCGTTCACGAGTTCACATATCAAGCGATGGCCATGGATCTGCTGCCCATACAAGACAACGACAAGGTGACGTATCGGACCAACGTCAACGAAGAGGATCCCGAGTCTGAGGAGAAAGACATGGAGATTTCTGACAAGGACAAGATATGGGTTGAGAACCGTCATCGACACATGAAAGATACCCTCGACAAACTGATCAGCGATTTCCAGAAATTCATCGCCGACAATCCTCACTTTACAAACCAAGACGCCCAAAATGCCGCAGGTATGAACGGGCTAAACGCAATCAAAGATATGATTGCGGGATTGCCACAATTCCAGGAAATGAAGGAGGCCTACTCATTGCACCTTACCATGGCGCAGAAGTGCATGGAAATTTTCCAGAAGCACAAACTGCCAGACTTGGCCACTGTGGAGCAGGTAAGTTATCCTAGCTCTGACGCTGCGGCCGTTACTAACTCGACAGTGTCTGGCCACTGGGCTTGATGAAGATTATCGGAAGCCTAAGAATATGACCGATCAAATCGTCCGAACTTTGGACGACGAGGAGATAACACCAGCCGATAGACTGCGTCTCATCGCTCTCTATGTGCTCTTCAAAAATGGGATACTACCAGCCGACCTTCAAAAACTCATCTTTCACGCGCAGCTGCCGCCAGTAGACGGCGAGGTAATTCGCAACTTGGATCTGCTCGGAGCGCGAGTCGCGAAGCAACTCAAGGAAAAGAGAGATGCACCTACACCTCTTTTCCCACCTAAGCCAGCACCACCGCCAAACCAAGAAGACTATGGACTGTCAAGATTTAATCCTGCCCTACAAGATATGCTCGAAGAACACGTCCGCGGCACGCTTCCTCAAGACATCTTCCCCTTTACGAAGATGTCGCCAGAAGACGCCGCTAGCATGGCACAGGAGAACAATGCTGCTCCTACTTCCCTTCGTGCTGCCAAACCAACATGGGCCAAGTCTAGAGTAGCCAGTGCAGAGCCACGACAGCGCGTTATTGTATTCATGGCAGGCGGTGCGACATACTCTGAATCCCGTGCATGTTACGAAGTTTCAAACAAGACATCGCGCGATGTCTTCCTTGTGACCTCGCATATGATGAAGCCACAACTTTTCCTCCGTCAAGTTGGCGACCTCAGCCAGAACCGCCGCAACCTACGCTTGCCTGTCGATCAGCCCCAACCAAAAGCTCCAGACCATCTCTTTGAGAAACCGGAGCCACCTAAGCCAGCACCGCCTCCTGCTGGTACTAAGCCGTCTATACCTGGAGGCCTACCCTCCGGGCCAAGGGTGGGTGGCCCAAAGCCTCCAACGGCCGCCATGGGCGCCATTAATCTCAACTCCCCTAAACATAGCCCTACGCCATCGCAGAGCAGCACAAAGCCCGGCAAGGAAGACAAGGATGGCAAAGAGAAGAAAAAGAAGAAGCTGCATTTGTTTTCTTCCAAGCATTGATCAGCAAGCTAGGTAACTAGGTATTCCTGGGTTAATAGTGCAATCTTTGTTGGTATTGTTTTGTTTCGTTCATAGCGAGGACTGAAAATCTCGTTACCTTTTGCATGGCAAGGCGTTGGGTGGCGCATGCAAAACTTGTTTTGTGGAGTGTGCCAGGCTGCATCTGACACTGGGTGTCTGTGTTCGCCATTATATAGAATAGGGTCTATTTTTCGAGGTACTTGTAATAAGAAAAGATATTGGTTCATCAAGCCTACATGTCAATCCCTCCTCTCTACACTACTTCAAAGTGTGCCTTTGGTTGAAAGCCTTCCATGTCCTTGTTTATGGCTCATCTCCCCTAAAAGGCCCACTTGGTCGAATAGTCCCTCGGGCTCACCACCAAGCCCTTGCCCTTGCTCGCCCCACGATACACAGTCTCCAAGATATCAATCAGCTCCTGCTTGTCGCCAATGGGGAAGTTGATCTTGTTGTTATTTCCCGTGCCAAAGTCGACCATGATATGCTTATTGCGCCAGAAGAACATGACAGTGCATGGGTCGTACAGTTCGTACATGGCGTTGAAATCGGGGACTTGCTGTTTTTTTTTTTCAAGTCAGCCAGGTGCGGTACAGAAGGTTAAGACAACATAAAACAGGACATAACATGGACATGGGAAGAGGGATGTTTGCTACAGTACCTTGATGTCGACAAGATAGATGACGACCCATTCTTTGACTTTGTCAACTATCTTGTACAGCTTCTCGTCCATATCCATGCATTCCGGGTCCGCGTCGTTGCCGAAGCGCAGACAGACTATGCGGCGTTCTTCGCTGAGGATGGCTTGGTCCACGTGCCAGGCCGTCGGGAGGTGCTGCAGCATCACAGAGCCCATTGTGTTGTTGTTTTTAGAGTGAATAGGCTATATGCTCGTACGTGTGTGTCAAGTGTGATCGACGAGGTGTATAGTGGGAAAAACTGGTGTTATTTTTTCCAAGAATGATACAAAAGTAAAACACAGATATTACAGTGAGGTAGGTCCCTGTACGTATACTCGAAAAGTGAAGGTAAATGCGGTCAGGTGATCTTCGCCCATTATTATCACTTTCAAATAGCCCCGTTTGCTTGCTCCAGCCATACCACCCTAGTTTCCAATCCAGGATCAGCTTTGCGTGAAATTTCCATAAAAAGACATCGTATGAACAGTGAAAGACCAGCGAGTCCTCTGGATTGGACTGCCTAATGTCTCACTCCTTCGGAATAGTACTCTTCTATCCTCCTCTCAGGCGCATAGTAACTTGACGAACCACCTGCAGCCTGTCTTGTCCCATCTCTCTTCTCAATCATCTCCCGCACAAACTCCTCATAACTGCCATACGGTTGCCCTCTCTCTTGCGGTTTCTTTGCTGCCCATGCCAGATACGCGGCTTTTTGCTCTGCAGCCGTCTGTTCAGGAGAGCGCGATACTGGTTGTTGTTGTTGGGTGAGCGTTTGGTCAACGAGCTCTGCACGTCGACGGCCCGTAACTGGGTCCAGTCCGGCTGCCTGACGTGCTTCTGCTAGCAAGTCATCATCTGGATGAGTGTTTGGCTGCTGACTGGTTGTGGGATAAGTCACAGTGACACTGGACTGGTTGCGATATTTTTTTTCGTACGGATTTGACTTTCCACGTAGTTTGTTGAAAAATGAAGAAGTAGTTGATGTGATGGAAAGACCAGACATGGTGTTAGCCAGGCAGAGATAGGGTCATGGTCCTTAGGCTAGGTGATTAGACTGCTATATACTGAGCAAAAGATAGCCTCACCGCCCGTGCGACATGGGGCCTGGCTGGGAAAAATCCGGGTTGTAGCCTAATAATATTGTCAGGAGGTTGTTTAAGGCGTCAAGCACTAACTCCATTGAGTGCTCCCGGGGGTTAAAAGGGCTAAGCGCCGCCAAGGTCTGTAGATGGAGACAAGATTCCGATAAACACGTCTTGCTTTCGATTGGAGGTACATGTATTACAGGCCACTTGCCATGACAAAGCAGACATTGTTATAGGGTATCCATTCGCAGCACATTTTCAAGTACGAAGAGAAGAGAATAGCAAAACTCAACAAGGTATTAAACAAGGCAACTACGAGAAGATGTAACTAGACAACGACACTACAGAATAATTACCACATTCTCCCCTTCCCCTTACTACCGGCTGCAGGACTAAGTGGAGGAAAGGCATCCTCGGCATCTCTCCGACTCTGCTCCTCGGCAAGGCTAAGCTGCATTGCAAACTCAAGATCCGACATTTCGTTCTCGAGGCTCGACCCAGCCATAGCCTTCTTGGGAGTGCCGTTTCGAGAGCGCGAAGGCGAAGATTTCTTGCCTTTGGCATATCGAATTGGGATATCGCAGACCGACGGAGGCGTTGAGCCAGAAGTAAACATGTCAGGACCTTGATTGTCGTTGAGGGAAAGGCGTATGGCTTCGGCGATATCTGCGTCCAGCTCTTCGTTGTTATCAAAGGCGGATGATGACGACGGACCTTGAGCACTTGACTCTGGAGTCACAGTCTCACTGTTCAGTGCGCCTATCTCGCGCTCAATACGACGTTGCTCCTCCGCTTCCATCGCCTCTTGAGAAAGCATCGCAGCATATGCCAGAGCCTCTTCTTCGCTAAGCATCTCCGTGCCGAAGCGTCCAGCCAAATGTTCAGCTTGCTTGTGGCGTTCCTGCCGATCGCGCTCCAGTTCAAACTGCTCATTGGCAATGTAGTTCTTTAGGTTGGCCCTACCAGCACCAGGGAAGCGTTCTCCAGTGTTGTTGGTTCCGCGCTCTGCACGCCGCAATCTGCGCTTACTGCTTCTGTATTGATCAGCTGCAGAAGAACTATAGCTCCAAAAACGGAGCTGATTCCCAAGCGAGACTGCACCGCGTAAAACTGTCGGATCGGGATCTAGGAACACAGCACCGGCAGCAAACATGTTGATCCCGACGCCTTGAACAGATGCCTGAGCTTGTACAAGCTGCCTCCGAGCACGCGAGGCGTGGCGTGAGTGTAATGTCGTAATCGGTGACATTGTCGAAGCTAGAGGATCCCAGGCTTGGACCAGACCATCATTTCCTCCAACGACAAGGTAAAGAGATGTGACAGCAAGACACGAGATCTCAGGCGAGTCGGTATAGATGATACGGATAGGTTCGATGTTGTTGACAAACTCAGCAGAGCGTGATACAGATGATCGGATATCCCAAAGTAGCACGACGCCCGATTTCGTACCAGCAGCCACAAATCGTGCGCGTTGACCTGGTATGTCGGATGGAGAGGCTGGCTGGCTTGCGATAGACATTGGCGAGGCATATGGAGAAGACGCAGTTGACGTGGTTGAAAACCCAAGCGCAGGGTCTTCGGATAGGGTCAGAGTTGCAAAGGTGGAAACATCCAGGGAGGTCGTCGTGATCTGCGTGCTCTTAAACCCACCAAACGTTAGCTTTGAACAACGCCACTCTTCCACCAGGTTTGCTCGTTCCGGTGAACTAGTCGTGGACTTGTACGAGAGACTGCGAACACGTGCCGAGGCGCTTGTCAAAACCGGAGTCTCTGAAGTCACGCCACCAAATAAGGAAGATGGCGGTGCAGATGGCGGTGTTGGTACCTGAATCGACGTATTCGCACTCTGATCCTTTTCATCTGTCTTGCATCGAGTGAAGCGCCTGATATCAGCAACACCCCCTTCTTCCAAGCCGCACTCGAAGACAACGATCGCCTCTCCAGCACAGCTGCCATCATCGCTGGCAAAGTCGACTTCAAGTCTTCTTCGCATATCCCATCCAAGACATACTTTGCGGAAGTGCTTTGGAGGCTTTCGCATGTACTGCTGTATTTCCTTGGTCTCCGCAGCAATCTGTTCTTTGCCCAGGCACATACCATCCCACGAGGTGCGAGGTGAGTAACTACCGTCCACTTCAGCATCGCTATACGGGTCAGGCCTTGCAGTACGTCTGCTAGGCTCAACGATATTCCAGTACACACTTCGACCGGTAAGCCATGCCAGGTACTCAGAATACTGTTCAATGTCACCCTTTGGCGCCTGACTACGGGTGGGGAACTTGGTGAGGTAAAATAGTTCACCAAGTGCGTTGAGAGCAACTGCCCAAATGCGGTTCTGTGCATAGCGTTTGGACGAATACTGTTCGTCCACAGCAATAGCAATGATCGGTACGCCTGGACTGAGAACCCAGCGTGCAGTCAACTCACCACGCTGTACACGGGAAGAACGGAGACCATCTGTACCAATGCTACAAGCACTGATAACACCACTTGCAGAGCCAATCATCATACCAATCAAGCCCTCTGAGAGCGTTGGGATAGTGTTCGATTTTGCAATCCAGACACTGCAAATGGCACCTGAGTCAACACCCAGCTTGGGAATACCAGCTTCTGGTATACTGAGCTCAGTGGGCTCGGCGATGAAGCGACCACGCATTTCCTCGAGGGGCCGGTAATAGCAGGAGCCTTCCGGAGAGCCCTGGCCATAGATCATACCGAAGGGTTGCGATATATCCATTACATTGGGGCGCCCAACAACTTCTCCGGAACCTAATCCCCATTCAGGAACGCCTAGGAAACGTTCTGCGAACTGGGCATAAAAATGAGGATCGCTTTGGCCCCACGGGTCCACTTTGCCAGTCATTGGATCGCTGCTGGTAACCATGCCAACGTCGTCTGCACCATGAATGAATCGAGGCATCTTCTTGTTGAGACCGGATCCAAACGTCGCATGTAAGTGATTGATGATGGTATATGTCTTGGCATCGTAGGTGATCATTGGAGCGACTGTCTGCATCTGGCCGGCACGAGAAGGAGTTGTGGGTACTTGGACTGGCTTGCCGCGAACCAAAGACCGTAGAAGTCTGGTTCGTAGGATATACTCGCTTCTCCACGATGCCAACGCAGTCAGCCTAGTGAACCTCCTCTTCTCCGACCGTACAACATCGCCGCTGTCTTCCAAAGTTGTGCGAAACTTCGCATCTTCGAGCGCATGTGGGCCAGGGAAAGAGCGGCCAAAAGCCACCTGCCACGCGTGTGGAGTAGTGACGACATCGTGAAAGCGGCGTGAGACGAGAGAAACCGCGGCGAGGTCGTTAGGCGAAAGATGGGCAATTGCATGGATAAGCACCTCTGTACGAAATCAGTGTTTGTCCTCAATTTGTTTTCACACTCCAAGGTATTCGCGAGTTGCTACCTACCGTTCGGGAGTTTCGCGATAGGGCTGCTCTTATCGTCTGGACTTCTGTTGCTCTTAACGACCTCAAAAAGAGGGCCATCAGCCGGTTTTCGCGGCGAGTTTGCTAGCGCGTTTTCATATTCGGTAATTCTGTCCCTCGGCGGTGGTGAAGGACGTGCGCCATTCTTCAGTCCATTGGCTTCCATAGAGGTGAATCCATTCGTGGCTTGATGCGAAAACGTTGCATCGCGCGCAGCTCCGCCGGCTGAGAATTCAGAATCTCCCCACGCCTCACTGAAGTGTGGCTGCAGGGAGTCCTGCAAGTCATCGTTGCGACGGTGTCCATGCTGGGAGGTAGTTGCGGCGTTGAAGGTGGCGTGCTGCGGAAGAAAGCGTTCGGATACGTCTGTAGGCTCTGGCTGCATAAAACTGTGAGGACGTGTCTTGGGCGGGTGGAATTGACCGAGCTTGTAGGAAATGCTCAGTCAGAGTGAATGCTGTGCGGGCGCGGGTACTGGAGCTTTAGGCGGATGTGGTTGTCAGGAGGTATGCGTTCGGGGGGCAAGTTTTGATGACTCGTTCGCCAAGACAGAAAGATGAGATGGAGAGAGATGACGATCGCCACTCGCAGATAGAGAACTCGAACGTGGGGTAGGCACAGGCGATACACTGGATGTCCAAGGTCGCCGCCCCACTAACTGCATGCACAACGGGTCGATTCCGAAATGCTCCGAGGCCCAATGGACAGCCATTCTGTCTACGCATCGAGGACCACGGCTCAGCCCAAGTCAAGAACTTGCATGTACAGACAATTCATTCTTATATACAGAGAATACAGTAATGCTACGCAGAAAGACAATCAAACAGACTCCATAGCAACTTCATGGTACATAAAGCCGTGAATATGCCGCTACGTTTGTCCTGCAGCAGACGCATGTAGTGTAGTTCTTCGACGCCAGTCCCACTCTGCAGTCATCGCACAAGCTCAGACACCCACAGGGCCATACTAATACCGTTCTTGGTGACATTTGGCAGACCACGCACTGAGGCCCTTCAGATCCCATGCCCTCTGCGCCAGTGTCCCAGCTACCAGCGTTGCTCCTATCCTGCGGTGCCGTAGCGTTTCGCCGACTGAGGATAAGGTCTTCCAGGAGCTGTTCCTCTTCCTCTGGCGACATAGTAACATCGCTGTCCATCTTGTAGCGTGACGTTGTAAGAACCTTCGCCTCATCCCACTCCACAGCCTTGCGGTATTGCGAGCGCGTCATGATCTTGGGGCTCTGAAGATGTCTTGCTAGTAACCTGGCTTCCTCGCGATCTTCCTTTGTTCGGGGATCGAGAAGCTGAGAAAGACGAGAGAAATCCATGGCGTCATCGACTGAAGGTGTCTCCTCTCGACTTTGTCGATAAGTGTCGCGCGTTGGGGTCCTCTGTCCGTCATCAATGTCGGACCATTCATCATTGTCGGTCGTAGTAACGAATGAAACTACACTGGTCGTGTCGTCGTCTTGGGGAACAACATAGTCTCTGCTGTTGTCAACCTCGTTCCAAAGGCCACCATTGCGCCACCAGGAGTAGAGATAATCGTCAAGGCGTTCCTCCGAGTCTTCGCTATCAGGCTCAGAATAAAAGCCGCTCTGTCGAAGTCTCTCTTTTGCAAAAGATTCAACGTCAAATGCCGGATCCTGGCGAATGCGACTACGATTGTCCATGGTAAGCCACATCGGGTTGCCTGATGTCGCTGTTGCGTACTGCAATCGACCTGAACGCGACGCTGGCGTGTAGAATTTCTCAGCTTCGTAGACACCAGCGGCTCGCCTCAGCCATAAAGGTCGGTAACTTATACCAAGCTTCATTAGCAGCCAGCTAGTGACTCTTGCAATACTAAGCACAGATAGCTTCGATATACGAAGGAAAAATCCGTACGTCTGAATATAGCGACTGCGCTGCTGGAGGGCTGGGTCACTCTGTCCCATGGGGCTGGAGGGGTCGGTGGATGTTCTGACGTTTCTAGTCTTCCGCTCTCTTGCATAGCCGGAAGTTGATGTGTTTGCTCCTACGTCAGTGAGCCGATCAACTACCTCGACACCTTGCGCAAACGTATCATTTCTGAGCTCTGCTGGAATGTCGACGAGCATCTCTCGACGTTTCCTTCGTCGAGCAAGGATTTCTTGCAGCCTCTGCTTTTCGAGCCAGGTCATGGCATGCACATTGACCCGTGTGCCCTCGTTGAGAAAGACTGCCTCACTCGCGGCAGTCAGGATTACGTAGCCTACCTTTAGAATGGTGGTATAGAAGTCCTCATGCCAGTTGATTGTTAGAGGCGTGATTGACGACAGGTGAATATTTGCATGGAGGTTGCCGTACGCAGCTGCAAATCTCTCCCGCAATGTAAAGGATCCAGCCTGTCTTGCCGGAAGAGAAAACGCAGTAATGACAAGAGCCAGGAGATAGATAAGCCCACACGCAATGATACCCAATATGATCAGTAGGTGTGGGATAAAACCAATGATGCACACAGTAGGAAACCTCAGAATGCCCGCATATTGGTTTGGATCAGCAACCATCCATGTGAGACGAGCAAAGCTCCACGCGAAAGCCGAAATATATGCCAATCCCCAGATGGTTGTTGTGACCAGTCTGTACCTTGAACGTACTCCCGCGATTGCCAGCAAGTTACTTGTAAAATGGCTGACGCTGGAGATGAGAGATATAAGCAAGACTTCCGGAGGGACATTGGCAATTTTCGATAGTTGCGATCTTTGCAGCATGAGCGACGTGCCGTCCGGCACGAAAACAGACTTCGGCTTGAAGAAACGGGTTGAATCGACTGCTAGTGGCCTAGTGACAACGGCCTCAGCCTCGGCAAATGCAAGTGAATGCTCAAAAAGCGTCATTCCAACTTCTTGAATAGGGCGTCTGCCCTGAAGAGCGCATACAAGAGTGTCGACGAACTGACCAAAACCCAAAGTCAGGAACATGGGCCAAAGAAGGGCTAGCGACCCTGACGTCCGTGTTACTGAAGGATCTAATGGAAGCATGTTCACAGCTTGGCAAGATTCCCTTGTCGTCTCCCAGAATAACACTGTTGATGCAAGACGCCAGAGATAGCCACCTTCGCCGCCGAAGTCGGTATCCAGGTGTCTCTCACTCGCCCCGTATTGCATCTCTGACCAAGCTGGCGAGGTCTGGCATCGTATCGCTCGTAACACATTCGAGATTTGGTATAGGAACAACAACAGGGGCATAACGTAGAGGGCGAAACGCACGTGGAGGCGGTCGAAGGATAGAGGTGTACGACTATTTCCATAGAAATGAGTGCGATTCAATATAATTGCCTATGTACTCGTGGTGAGCAAAAGATCAGACGTTGCCCCTGGGGCTTGGAAGGGCTTACGATAGCAAATGTAGCAATCGCCCATTTCGAAGTTATGTAGCTGAACCATGTCGCTACATTCCTTAAAGCCTGCCACACAGTCATGTCGTTTTCCGGAGCAGATACGGCTGCAGCGGCTGCAGCGGCTGCAGAATGCGACTCCTGTATAAAAGCAACTGTGGAAGTTATTGTACTGTTGGTCAGGTTTGCCGTTGGCTCTGCGATCACGCTGCCGCCTGAGCGTACCATATCACCCAGAGAGCTAACTCTGGAGAGCAGACGAGGAAAGGCCATGAGTAGACCTGCTGTTGATGGAAGAAACGAAGTCGCGTTGGTAGACGCGCCAGGCGATACCATTACGGACGGATTGCGGATATGCAGGGATATAAGTCGCAGAGATTGAGCGATTGTCCGGTTTAGTACATGGCGATTACAAAAGTGCAGACACGAAGCTGGCACGCTCTGATGAGGTATCGACAGGATGCGCTGTGATAGCTCAGCTCCGGTTAAGGTTGCGAGTTGATCGTCTGAACAAGGACGCGGCGATCGTGGGGATGACGCTAGTAAGCACATGCATCCGGACTACCTCCGCTCTGTCCCCGCAACCACCTACCCGGACAGATAAGCCGTACCTAATCCGATCACACGCCGATTTCTTTGTTCCAGTGGGAACGCAACCAGACGCCTTCAAGTACATATGCACACAATGAAAAAAAAGGCTCTTCTCGATTTGTGGGTATTGGGTACAAAGAAAACAGATTGCAAACATCAATGAATTTACGAACATGTTCACTTGTCTGGAAAGTTATTGGACATACAGCTGTGGCTTTAGTATCAGCACAAATAAAGTGCTGAATGAATACGACTGCAGGTTTATATTCCCGAAAGGACACTCTTGGGAGTATTGATCACCTATAGGCTGGAAACAAAGCCGTAATCTCTCCCGCTCAGGATGTCTTTCAACGCCATTGGTGCCAAATATATGATACATGTTTTGCACGCTCCACATGTTTACGCGCTCTTGGGTTTCTTCGTGCCGTACTTCGATCGCGCAGTAATTCTGTTACCAACACCACCCTACATCATATCAGCCATGCAGGTTCATTGGCGAATAAGAAAAAAAAACTTACCAAGTCCAGCGCTCCTCGTACCAAGTGATATTTCACACCAGGACAATCTTGTGCTCGTCCGCCTCGTACCATGACAACAGAGTGTTGCTGCACGTTGTGTCCTGGTCCTCCCATTAGCATTGTTCGCAGTCTTTCAATGCTATTGCATATATCTATGCCGTACCTTCACCAGGAATATATGCTGTAATTACTTTGCCCGTGCTGAGCCTCACCCTCGCAATCTTCCTCTCTCCCGAGTTTGGCTTCTTAGGCTTGGTCGTTCCCACTTTGAGGCACACTCCCTTGAGCTCAGGTCGGTCCTTCAATTGCGGTGACCTCAGCTTTCGTGCCTTTTGCGCAATTCTTCCTTGCCGTAGTACTTGTATCAACGTGCATTTGTGGGCGCGGGATGATGGTGTTGGGCGAATTGCCAATGCTGGGGCAGCGGTTTCGAAGGCGGTGGCGGCGAAGGCGGGCCGTATTGGTCGTGCAAACGCGAATTGTGCTGTAGAGAGGATCGATGGCCTCGCAAGGCACCTCAGAAACGTGGCGGGCATGTTGGGCGACGATCAGCTTTGGATGATGGCAGTAGACAAAAGTTCGAGATGCGATATAGTGGCTGACTAAGCCTCCATCTCCAGCATCAAGCCCATTCCACTGCAACAACGCTCTTTCTATGAAATGTAACATAATCTGCAATCTTGGGATACTGATTTATGGTTTACAGTTTCCTTAGTAGAGAATTAAAGAAAAAAAAACATGATTGCTTCAGGTCATGCAAATCTTCAAGTTAGATTTTGCTCGCTTTGCACACCCAAACACCTCCTGGATTTCCCAAGTCCTACTGGTGTGATTTGCATACCGTAGCAATTAGTTCCAGTCCTTCTGCACTCTCATAAGAGAGATATACTTTACTGAGCTCACGGAAAGACGATATAACTAATATGACATGCTTAACCCCTACATGGTTTAGCGCGTCTTCGGCCGGAAATACTTTTCCACCAGCCCGCAGATTTTATCCAATCTGCGAACCAGCACTCCCAATAGCACCAAATCTTTGCCAAAAATCTTAGGCACAAGGCAACTCAAGTGCCTTGGGTGGCCGGCAAACGGTGTCACTACGTTACCATGGGTGCAGACATGGACTCAGCACCTTGCAGGGCTGCAGCTGCTGGTGACGTTCCCACAGCTGCTTCTCTAGACCGCGACCTCGGCTGAACGCGATCCCAAGAGTGCGGAGACCGCTTCCAACCGCTCTCTGCAGCACATCTCGGATCTTGACGATACCCCACGACGTCTACTCTCCACGACTACATAATGCGGACAGTCTCAGCATTTGCTTCGCCTGTGCGAAGAAGGGCACAAGTTGCGGTGCGCCAGAGTCCACGGAGATGCTTTTCAAGCTCTCCGAACTGGCAGGCTACATGGGGGTTTATTGGCCTTGGACGCATGGGTTAGTATCATTGTTGCTCACATGACTGCGTCTGCTAACTTGCTCCAAAGGCTATCCCATGGCGAAAAACCTCCGAGCCAAGATACCAGCTGAAGATACGCTGTTCGTACATGACGTCAACACTGCTGCCACTAAACAGTTCCTCGATGAGCATCCTCAGGGGGTGAAGGTTGCCAAAAGCGTCCGAGAAGTGGCTGAGAATGCCGTAAGTAAACAGATTCTTCTTTTTTCTCTCTTTACGCTGTCTTATGATGAATTAATTGTTCTATCAATGATCTAAGTTGGGGGCCATTCGTGGCCCTTATTCTGATTACGCAAATATTATAGCCAATCCTCTGATGCTTTCATCTTCACTCCATATTACTCATCAACGTTGCTAGACACAGCGCATTAACAATGTTGCAGGAAACAATCATCACTTCGTTGCCGGAGCCTAAGCACGTTAAGGCTGTCTTCAAGGAGATGCTGGAGCCGCCGACATTGCTGTCTGATGGGGCGGTCAAGAAAGAGCGTTTCTTTATTGACTGCTCGACTATTGACCCCATGACGTCGGGCGAGGTGGCGCAAGCCGCCCATTCTACTGGCCAAGGGAAGTTTGTCGATGCCCCCATGTCAGGTGGCGTTGTTGGTGCACAGGCAGGCACACTCACGTTTATGATTGGTGCGCCGCCAGAAGCAGTTGACGGTGCGACCAAGGTACTGTCCTTGATGGGCCGGAGAGTGGTTCATCTTGGTGGACCGGGAGCGGGTCTCAAAGGCAAGCTCGCAAACAACTACCTGCTTGCTCTGAACAACATTGCAACTGCAGAAGCCATGAGCATGGGTGTCAAATGGGGCCTTGACCCGAAGGCTTTGGCTGGAATGATCAACACAGCGACAGGCAAGTGCTGGCCAAGCGAAGTCAATAACCCTGTACCTGGAGTGATTGAGGGCTCGCCTGCTAGTCGAGGATACGAGGGAGGATTTGGAATTGGACTTGCGAGCAAGGACCTCAAGCTTGCACTCAAAGCAGCGGCCGAGGCTGACGTCAAGCTTGCCCTAGGCGAGCCAGCACGAGCGTTGTACGATGCTGTGGAGAAGGACGAAAATTGCAAGGGCAAGGATTTCTCAGTTGTCTACAGATACCTTGGGGGCAAAGAGTAGATAGGAAAAAAAGTTTGTGTGTACGAATAAATACGGCCCATTGTACGAATTCACTTAGTGTTTGTACGTGAGGATTTAGGATTTTGTCTAGGTGGAAGGCAAAATGAATAAATTTGTACGGGTTGAAAAATCAATGCAAGACTATGATGGACGCCGCCATGATTGCATCAAATTCTAGTGCGTGGCTTGACGACGACAGCGCTGAGAGTTTTGCTGAAGCAGATCAAGGCAGTAATACACGTATCGAGAAGATGAGTAATGGAAGGAGTCTCCACAGCCCCGGCCATCCGTCCAGAAGGATCGGAATGGCATGCATCCAGTAGAACCCAGCCGCTTTGGCTGGCTTCTCGCGCAAATATACCAAAACAACGTGGAACCAACCCATGTACTAATCGCAGTACAGACCAACAGTTTCGCCTTGTAAGACAAACAAAAAACAATGCCTCGGAAAAAGAAAGAAGAAGCTCATTAAAAGGAACGTATATCGGAATGGATCAGAAAAAAAGAAAGCAAAAAAAACCCCGCAGAACGCCAGTATATCGCGCACAGTAGGCAAAAGCCTCCGCCGAATGGAGCAGTCAGGTGCAAAGTCGAGGTTTGGTAGTCGTACATGTACGATTCGTGTCGTCGTGAATCATGGCCAGGAATAGATGTGGTACGAGTGCGGGAAAAAAAGTCATCATCTGGAGTAAGGCTTGTTCATGAGGGCGATCTCGCGCGCCACAGTGGCCCACTCAAGTTCGCGGCGAAGAGGTTCGTTGCGTCGCTGACGCTGATACTCTTCCCACTTGAGTAATTCATAAGTAAATCGAAGGTGAGGTTGTATTATAACATTAAGTCGTCGGGCCCGCACGAAGCAGCTGAGTCGTGTGAGCTAAGTGTCCGCAAGAGAAGGTGCAGGTACAACTTACTAGGCACGAGGAAAAGAAAGGCCAAGCTCTTTCATGACCTCGGCGATGCAGATGGTCGCGGAGCGCGAAACGCCTACGCGGCAGTGCACAAGTGTAGCGCCACCCTCGGCCCTTCCAGCTTCTAAGGTCTTGTTAGTCATTGCACAAGACGGGCATGGGGCCCCGGAACACGTACCGATGAATTTCAAGCAACGCTCAAACTCGCCCCAAAGAGGATCAACACCATTGTCTTGGACCCGGTCAATCATGAGAAAGTTCTCATCAGGCCAATTGAGCTGCGTTTGGATACCCTCGGGCCAGGAAAGTGACTCGCCAACACTCAATACGCGTGTGATGCCTAATGCATGCAGAAGCTCTGGATTATTGGCGTGGCCAAGATTGCCGAGGTACATGTAAGGCAGGATGCGGCTGGGCAAACTTCCGTCAAGCTTTGAAAGCCAGCGCGGCTCAGAGAGGGTGAGAATGCTCTGGTTGAAGCGAGGAGACTCCTGTAGAATGCGAGGTTGTATAGCTGTCAGAAGGGCCACATCAGACGGATAGGCAAAGAAGTTTCGGCCTTTTTCGCGATGGAGCTTGATCCAAGCGTCGTGGACAGGGAGACCTTCGGCATACATGAAGTAGGTGAGTGCAAGAAGGGTTGTCTCGGTGTAGCCGTCGGTGCAATGGATCAGGAACTTGCGTGGGGCCGCAGTGTCAACCATTTCTATAGCTTCGTCGTCGTCTTCCCTCCGCCGCTTGGAACGCCGCACTTCGCATGGGTTGGCCAGTTCGTACATCCACTTGCACATAGCCATGAGACCGTCAACTTCTCCGTGTGCCCAAGTAGGAGGCATAATGCTGCCCGAGGAGGGGAACTCCATGTGCAAAGCGGTTCTGCGATGAACTCTCTCCAGTCCCATGCGGAGAGCTCGTAGAGAGCGTGGTTCAGGCACATGGGCAAGATCGGTTGCTTCAATTAGCATGTCGTAGGCATCGGGTCCTGGGCACTCTGGGTGCAGTGTCTGGTCTGGCGTTGGGCCCAGAAATACATTGTTGCTGATTTCAGATGCCTTTGACATTTCGCTCATCTCGTATCGCTCCCAAAAAACTGATTGCGAGTGTTAGCCATTGGGATGCTGATTCCCCGTTCGCTCTGGAAAACCTACAGAAATCGACCACCTGCCCTGTCATTTCTCCTGCAGAATTGATGGATACCAGGCTTGGATGCTTCTCTTGCACGCAACTGAAAGGGTCTGAAGTGGTCAATCATGTGTACCTGTGAGGCATTTGAGGAGCTTGATTTACCTGAAAGCACAAAAGTGTTGAACAAAAACGGTGGAAGGCCGTTCTTCGCTTCGTGCTGTCTCTGAGCCTTTGAGATTTTCTGGGCAAGCGCGATTGTGTCTTCTGGCTTGGCCCGGTGATCGCCATAAACAACGATATCTGATACCATGGCCATCTTGCAGGTTTGGATATGGAAATTGCGCACAGAAAATCCCTCCCTGGGGTCGCATTCGATAAACTGGGGACTGTCGGAAGACACGGATTCGAGAATCTCGTCGGGCGCGATGGCACCCTTGAGCTTCGAGGACGACAGGTTCCCGCCAGTCTTGACAATGGTGATACCGCGGATGCAGGTGGGTACCTTGCGGCCGCTCCTGCGGCGCGATGAGAAAAAAGCAAGCTGGATCTGGTTGTCTGCATGCAGGCCGTGCATCCATGGAAACACTTGTTCAGGGTTGGGGAGAGGCTGGGTTGCAATGTGCTCTAGCGCCTGGGCCAGACGGTCTGCGGTGATGGAGTACAGTGGCGGGTCATCTGAGTGCTTTGAGCAGTATGCATGGGGGGGATAGGTGATTGAGGATGTCTCGATGAGGCTGTCCTGGCGCGGAGGCGAGGCCGGGGGCGTGGCAGGCAGGCCACCAGGGGGGCAGACTGGAATGTGCTTGTTAGGAATGGGAGCAGGCGCGCCACGAGAGGAGGTGTTGAGGGCCAGGTGCGGTGGAGGCGTAGAAGACGGTCGTGGCATTGAAGGATAGCTGGCGACAGCAGCGGCCATGTTGACAGATTCGGGGTGAGGGGTGAGGAGGGAGGAGGCGAGTTGAAAGCGCGCAACGTGCCCAGCAGACGAGTGGAAGGCGGAGTGTCACTGGGGCGGGACCTGCAGGATAACAATGGCAACGGCACTGGCACTGGCAATGGCAATGACACTGGCAATCGCTCTTTCCCAATCAAAAGAAGCACCAAGAAGCGGGGGCTAGGGCGCGTATCACGGCAGGGTGGAGTGACAGCGAATCTTCTGTCGCGCAATTGATAAGTATCCGGTACGGGATGCATGGGCATGCGTTGCTTTTTTGGGACCTACTGCGTTGAGGGTTTGGCCAGATGGCGCGCACGCTGGCTGCTGAGTTGATCAACAGCCGGGGGTGGTCGACGCGGATCTAAAGCGTGGCGGTGGACATGGTACGGGGAGGGAGGGGACCGAGGATAGGTACTGAGCACAACGAGAAGCGTGGGTTTGCAGCGAAGACTCGGGCCACGGCAGGGGGAGGAGAAGACGAAGAGGAGGAGAGAAGAGAGGCAGAGTGAATAGAGATGAAAAAGAGAAGACGTCGGGGGGGAGTGGACGGGCGCATGTGCAGGGCAGGAATGATATGGGCGGGCGTCTGTCTAGTGGTTCCCCGCTATCTGACCCTCCCCACCCCTCCACCCCTCCACCCCAGCACTTTGGAAAAGGCGCCGTTTTGCTTCAGCTAGGCCTGGCGCTACGCTGCAAGCCACCATGCAACGCCTGGCTGGATAGGGCGTGCGCATGGGCCCGAGCCGACGTGAGTAGACACAGTAGTGGCAGAGTAGCCGTGGAGGGCTGCCAGAGCAACGCAGAGCAGCGGCTGGACAAGGGCCCGCCGTGCGAGAACGGGTGGCGCTGGGGCGGCGATAGCAGAGGGCCGGGGGCGTGGCTGGGGGCGTGGCCGGCTGGAAGGGCGCGGAGAGACGGTGTAATGCTGTGTGCGTGTGCGTGTGTGTGCGTGTGTGCCGGATGTGGGTGCCATGGACGACTCTGGCGGGCGTGGCAGGGCCCCCGGCCAGCCAAGGCGAGGCCGGCAGCGTGGAATCGGGCTGGCAGCCAGTGCAAGGCCGTGCAGGCCGTGCAGGCCGCCCAGCCAGTGGCAACGGGCGCGCCAGCTGCAGACCCACCCGCGCGCAGCTCAGCAATCGCCACTGGCTCCCTCGCCGCAAAGTCCAGACGGTCGATCAACCCCGCGTCTCCATTGCCATGCACAGCAAGTATACTACGCACAGCCCTCATCGCATCCGCATCCGCACGCTGCTCGGCATCACTCGACAAGACTCGATGCTACCTGTCCATCCGCCCCGACGACCCAGCGGCTCAACCCCGCATCTCCACGGCTTCGGCTTGCCCGCGACTACAGAGCTGCCGGCCAAGGCCCGGCCGGCTATCTTTGCTGCCCTTGGTGCCATGGTCCCGATTCCCCAATGCGGCCGTCTCCTAGCCCTCCTCGGACTCGTCAGCCAATGCATGCTGACGTACCGCCTGATAAACTTCTTCAAACCGCGCTTGTCGCAAACACTACACACGTCTCTTATCGCCCCAGGTCCACTATGTCACATAGCCCCGACCGCTTGGTATCTCGTTGATTCAGATTCATAGTAACTTTCACACGTCTATGCCGACCTTCGACCTTGCTCGGCCTGCTGATACCCGCTCGCGTGCTCGCGTGCCCCCATGATGCGCACATAACCTCCATTTGTCTACCACTAATTCGCCCTCATACATCTAGCTCACCCTTGATATTCAACATCTCATCCACAATAGACCGCTGCACCCTGATCTTGTCCCGCTCGCTCGCATCCTGCGCCTTCAGCAGCACAGCCAGCACTTCAATTGGCGGCTCAAGGCCCAGTCGTTGCGCCCGCTTCCATCGCTTCAGTCGAGCAACTCCAGTGCACGGCTACATGGCGCAATATGTCAGCATCGCCGTGCGTACAGGGTAGCGTCCAACTGCAGGATGCTGATTGGGGGAAACTTACGCCATAGTGTGCGCTCATATCGAACTCTCGAAGAATCTTGTCCTCAAGACTCAGTCCCTCTTGGTGCACTCTTGCTGCTTGTCTTTGCTTCTCTTTCGCTGCCCAGTACCTTTTGATAGTTGCGTCTGATATCCGCCTCGCCTGCTCCTCCTCCGGGCTGCTCTCCACTCGTTGCGCCTGAATCTCCTGTTCGGTCTGTTCGATGATGGCCGCCTCAATCGTCGTAGGCTCGGTCGTAGAGAGATCCAAAAGCTCTGGTGTTATTTCCTTGAGATTCTTCTCCAAGTTGCCCTTCTTGGCCGCTTGCGCCCTGACGCCCGACTTTGTGACACGGTTTGACGATCCGTGGAAAGCGAGGGTCGACTGGTGCGATTTGGTCGCCGAGCGCAAACTTCTGCTTTTGGGTGCCATGTTTGTCTATGCGCAATGAATATCGCAGGTGGTATGCGATTATAAGAGAAAGGATGGTTGTGCGCAGCAAAGGGTGGCTGGTTCAGCCGGTATAGTGATGTGACGTGACCTCACTCGTAGACGGACTTGGCGTGGCTAGGGCGGGCTGTGGTTGGTTGCTGCAGTGATACACGCCTTCGCGTAGGCACGTGATCTCCTACGTGAACCCACCCCCACTTTCCTTCCGAGAAGGCGGGAATCCTCTGTACCCACCACTCCGAACTATCCCAAATCTGCTGTAAGTCGTTTTTTACTTGATGTCATAACTGTCTTTTGGCGTCCATAGCATATAATTTTAGTCAACATGTGCTCTTAGCTCGACTAATCGGAGGAAAAAAAAAATAGAAAGCTTTTAAGGTAAACATTGGCTGTCTGAGATGTACAGCATCTTAGTGTATTGGAGAGCGTTGTCTTTTGTACTCTGTTCAAAAAGTCACCTCGTACCAAGATAATCATAGACTCTTCATCACTCAGCTCAGCTATCCTTGCCGATTTTTACTGATCAAACTAGACGTAGACTCACACACAAACATGACTTCTACAACACCTCCT
This sequence comes from Curvularia eragrostidis, assembly GCA_020744315.1. NCBI lineage: Eukaryota > Fungi > Ascomycota > Dothideomycetes > Pleosporales > Pleosporaceae > Curvularia > Curvularia eragrostidis. The sequence goes on along the minus strand of JAIRCK010000083.1, from coordinate 106,734 downwards.
GACGTGGCCGCCCACGTGGAATCCCTGATACCCAAATTCCGCCTCACCCGTCTCCTCAACTCAGACCAGGCTGGTCGGCGCATCTCTCTTTTCGGAACCATCGACTCGCAGCCCGCGCTCCTCATCGCCGAGCGCGCCGCATTTGACACGACGCCCGCCATCCTCGAAGGCTTCTCCACCTCCCTCCGCAACATCAAGAACCTCGGAGCCAACGACATCTACGCCTGGTTCCTGGCAAACTCTAACCCGGACAGCAGCAGCCCCTTGCCTCCGCCCCCAGACTTCAAAATCAACCTCATCTATCCGTGCACCGACAAGCACGTCAACAAGTACACACAGCAGCGCCTGCGAATCGTCACCGAAACACCAGACATCTATGCCTCGTACGTGCGGCCGTACATGCGCGCCCAGCGCGAAAAAGGCGCCCTCAACTGGGTTTACAACATCATCGAGGGCCGCACCGAGCAAGAAGACGTCATGTACCGCGAGTCCGGCCTGGATGGCTTCCTCCTGCTGCCCGACCTCAACTGGGACCGCACCACCATGGGCAGCCTGCACCTGCTGGGCATTGTCGAGCGCCGCGATATCTGGAGCGTGCGCGACCTAACCAAGGATATGGTGGCGTGGGTCAAGCACATGCGCGAGAAAATGGTCGAGGCGACGGTGGGCTTGTACCCTGAGATTGAGAGGGATGAATTGAAACTTTATGTGCATTGTAAGTTTTGGCTTTCTTGTTCTTTTTTTTTGTTCTCTTTCTTGTCTTACATAAATTCCCCTAATTCCTTTTCCTTGTCACCAAAAAGGGGGAAGAAAGAAAAGGACACTAATGACCCACGTTTTAGACCAACCAACATACTACCACTTCCACATCCATATTGTCCACGTCTCGCTTGAGGCCGGAACCACACAGGCCACAGGCAAGGCGCTGGGCTTGGAGAATATCATTTCCCAGCTCGAGACTATGGCTCCTTCATCGTCCTCTTCAGGGCCGTCGCCCGGCATGCAGGATGCTAGCCTGACATACCATCTCGGCGAAAGGAGCGACCTGTGGCAAAAGGTCTATCTGCCGTTAAAGGAAGGGCGACAGGTTAATGTGGATGATTTTTAGAGGTGAAAACAAGAAAACAGAAGACAACAGCACTATACAAAACACATTAGATGTATTAGAAAATTTAGACAAGTCTAGATAGATGGTTACATGTGTTAAGAGTTCATGATGCCGTTGCCGCTTTTCCCTTCTATATCATTATTATCACCGTGTTCGTGTCCATGGCTCCTTGCAGAAGTCCTCCCCGTTCTCTCTTCCTCCAAATCGTCCTCGTCATCCTCGTCCTCGTCATAGTCGTAGTCGTGGTCTCGCCTCGGCTCTTCTGCCCCTCGGTCACGGCAACTGCTTGTGCTCCTTGCCCTCAAGGCCTGGTCACGCAACACCCTGTACCTTTCTTCCCTCTCCCACTCCAGCCTCTCGCGCGCCCAATTCTTCTCCACGCGCGAGTACGCATAGAAACCCGCACTCGACTCCACACTGCGCCGGGGCCCATACAAGCCGCCATCCGACAACGATCGCTGCGCCACGGCGCCCCTCGGCACCCCTGCGCACGCCTCAGCCGACCTGGATCGCCCCCCACGCACTCTGTCCATGCGCCTCCCCATGCGCCGTCTCCTCTCGTTCTTCCCGTTCCAGACAAAAAGACTGCCGAGCAGCGTGCCGTCGCTTTTCTCTATTGCCCTCCACGGCTTTTCCCGTAGAGCAAAGACGAGACAGTCGACCAGGCCCATGCTCGCCATGCAAATGGTGTTTGCCAAGCGCATTGCCCACACGGGATTGCGTGCATAGTAGTCGTTGTACATCATGCAGTGATATACAAACGGCAGGAGCCACATGAGCGTATACACCATCGGATAGATGAACATGAGGCGGAGCTGGCGGTGAATGCGCGCGCGCTGACGAGTCATCCGATTGAAGCCTGGAGAAGCGGGCTCCAGTGGGACCACGGTAGGAGGACTCCATGCTCTCGATAGCGGAGAGAGCGCTCGGTTGGCGCTCCATGTGTCCGTGTGTGACGAGGACGACAGTGGAGGACGCAGACTGTCGTCAGATTCGAGACGTCGCACTGTGTGCCCACTTGGTATGGAGACTAGGGCTGGCCGGGCCGGCCCGCTGTGCTTGCCATGGAGGCGTCGTGTGCTTCGCGAGAAGGATCGAGTGGTGGTGGGGCTGGTGGAGACCGCGCCACAAGGCTCGTTAGAGGCAAACGAGACGGGCGATCTCCACTCTGGCACGGAAAAGGCATCCTGTGAAGTGAGTGAAGTACGCCGTGAGTGCTGGCCCAGAAGCTTTTGTTGCGTCATGCTGCTTCCTGGTCGTACTGTAACTGCTTGCCCTGAAGCGTAATCATTGCTGATGAAAGAGGTTTGCGTTTGTAATGCTGAGATGTTGACATTGGTCGTCATAGTGTCGTCCGTTGTGTTATGTCCCAGCCTTTGGCTTAACTTGTCATACCTTCTGAACTCCCATCCGACATGTATGTAAATCGCAATGGCCAGGCCAATGATGACAAGCGCAATGAGATACCTCGGAATCCACGCCAACGCCAGCCGATACCAGAATGGACGGATAGGAAGCAGACAGAAGGCACCTTGCAGAAAATAGCCTCCCTGCTGGTTGATGAAAGCTAGACTTGCTGACATGGTGGGAGCACAAAACGCACCCACATATACATAGTGTCTGTACGGATACAGACCTTGTGAAGGTGTTTGACCGGAAGGGCGGAAGACCTGGAGTGCCGTGTGTACCGCTATCATAAGAACAGCAAAGTCTAGTGGCAGGACTGTCAGGAAGTGCTCATCTGTTTGGGTTATGGCATCTTACCACTAATCTCCGTTCCAAACACTATGAAGAAGCCGCTCGACTGACAGAATGGCGAATCGTTCTTCACCGTCCTATGAAGCAGCATCACAATTGCTCCAACGAAGAAAGATGCTGCCCGTATCAAGTCACCACACACCAAAAGCATAAGAAGCCTGCAATCAAAGAACAAAGATGAGCGCATGAATCGTTTGGGCAAAGTGGGCACTGACCGATGGCGAAAATGCTTTTCCATGCGACAAACCCAGCATAAGGCGACGAGGGAAGCTAGCATGCTCAGAGACGAGCATACCAGAGCAGCCGTGGTGGTCGTCCGAGTTCGTCGCCCATTGATGGGACTTGGTGTTGTGTACTGAGAGTCTTTGCTCTCGTTCAAGGGGAATGCCGACACGACAAAGGACAACAAGAGAAACACGATAACGTAGCACAATCCGACACGACCCGGCATGATGTTGCTGAGGTGAGCGTCGGAGGCAGGGGGCCACGCTCCTGGTCCGCTGCGTTGTGCGTGTACGTATCTTGGGTAGAGATCAACTGAACGAAAGAAAAGCAAAGGCAGGCGATGCTGATTAAGGTGAAATCAAAAATGGTACCGAGCATAGCGGCGCTAATATTAGGAAAAAGATCAACCAAGCTCTTGGACCATGCCGAAGGGCCAATGCACTAACGGTCCGTTGTATGGTCAGCATGCTTCATTGAGCCAGAATCTGGCATGTCTGATTCCAAAAGCCGCTATGCTACCCAAACTTTCTCATGTGGCCATAACCTGACGGATATTGCGAGGACAGTGACATGCGACCAAGCTAAACTTCTAGGGTGCCTGGCTCTGACTCGAACGGGGATAAAACGTCACTCGCCCCCTTAATAAGGACTCGGGCAAAGCCACACGGGTAACCTGCTTACGGTACCTGAGGCGGCCCCACTGTCACGATCTCCTGCTGGACCCTGCTGTCAACCCATCCAAAAGCATGACGTGAGAGGCTCCAATGACATCGCAGCGGCAAGCTCGCCAGCACCCGTCGTTGCATGGCGGCTCTAGAATGATTCGGCGAGCGTGATTAGACTAAAGCGCAGCTCGCCTCCGCCGGCTTCAGCTTCGCGCTTGAGAAAGCTGCGCACACCCAGGTCCAGGGCTTTTTCGCTAAGAAGGTCCTCTTCCGGACCTAGGTCACCACGGTTGAGGGGGCCTTTGCGACGTCCGTCGAGCTCCCATAGGTGGTTCCTGTCCGACTTGATGAAGCAGACATAGTGTAGATCAACGTCGGAGTCGGCCTGGGGTGCAGCGGTATCTCCGCCGGACGCAGCGCTCTGGTGGGCGCTCTCGAGTGCGTCGGAGTGGTAGAGGAGGTCCGCTCGCTGGACAGGGTCCAGTGGTATAGCATCCTCTACAAGCTTGGCCAGGTTGGAGTCGGGTTCTAGATGCGTCGTCAGCAAACGCGTGCATGGCATTCGCGTAATGAGGCTACGGACGAATGTGAGGGCGTGCTGAGCCGTTAGAGACGGCGTGGAGCAGGCCAATCAGACCGCAGGCATTGCCGATGGTCTGCTTGTACCAAATCACCTCCTCGTTCGGGCCATGGCCCTGGTAGACTGGCCGATCCCTGTCTTCGTCGATGCGGAACTTTTCATATGTCTGGCTCACGGGGAAGACGAGCAGCAGGGCATGGGCAGGGCGCGGCACAAAGGCAAGGAGCTCGGGGTCGTCTATGCTGAAGACATCGTGGAATGCGAGCTTGTCAGACAGGCCGAGTTTGTGCACAAGGGCCGTCATGACCTCTGGGTTGTTCTCTGTTGCGTGTCAGTTGACGCCTGTCGTGCAGGCCAGCGTGCCTTACCAAGAGGAATGAACCTCTTCCTGTCCTTGGGTACATCTGGGGAAGCTTCCGAGGCCATGGTGGTGCTGCGTGCGGAGGGAGAATGGTGTTGCGGGGAAGAAGGAGCGCAAGGTCAAGACGTGGGGAAGAGTAAGAGACGAACAGCAAACAACGCCCATGGTTGCGTCACCCGCCGTTTGTACATAGAGACGAGGCGAATACCGTGCATTTGCCCTTGCCGGACGTCCGCTGCGCTACAGCATAGGCCTTGCTGTGTATGCCATGCCATGCCATGCCGTGCCAGGCCAGGCCATATCAGACTATGCCGACTGTGTGCCTAGAGAGCGCACAAGGCCGGTGCATGTGCAGCACTGCTCGCAGGGCGCGGCCCGCAGAATAAGCCAGCGGCATTGCTGTTATAAAACACAGAGACGGCATGCGAGAGCGGGCCGTTCCATGCTGGATATGCTTGTGCTCGTAGAGGGCGGCCGTGGCGTGGTCGGCCTGTGCGAAAGAGAGGCAGCTTCAGCGCCCCGCCATGACGGCGCACCATCACGTTGATTCACGTGGACCATGCCTCTTCGCGCCTCTCCCCCAATTGCTCCCCTTCTTCGCCAATTGCACACCAGACCACCTCAGCCCGCACGAGCACGCCTCTGCCAGCGCCTTCTCTCGTCGTCACGGCCTGCCCGCCCCCGCTCCCTCGCTGCGACTAGCCCTGCCGCCGACTTCTTTACCCCACTACACCCGCTTGCCTTCAACTTTTTCCAACGACCTTTTCCCCGCCTACACACCATGGCCACCCTCGACGAGAGCGTCGTTACCTTCCTCAAGAAGCACGCGCCCAACAATGCTGCCGACGAGACCGACGCCGTCAAGGCTTCCCAGGCCCTCTTCCCCAGCGTCACCTACAGCGATGCCGACAAGACGGAGCTCACCCAGTGGCTCATCACCGCCTCCCACGTCGCCTCTCCTTCCGAGGACGCTGCAAAGGCCTCTGAGCGCCTGGCCTCGCTGAACACACACCTCTCGAGCCGCACCACCCTCCTCGGCGCAAAGCCCTCGGTTGCGGACATCGCCCTCTACCAGAAGCTCGCGCCCGTCGTCTCCAAATGGACCGCAGACGAGAGGACCGGAGAAAACGGATACCACCACATTGTTCGCCATGTCGACTTTGTCCAGAACTCGCCTCTCTTCGGCCTCAAGCTGGACGACAAGGTCGACATCGATCCTGACAACGTCGTCTTCAAGATCAAGCCAGTAGATGCCAAGGCTGAGAAGGAGCGCAAAAAGAAGGAGAAGGAAGCCGCTGCCGCCGCTGCCGCTGCCTCAGGCGCCACGCCCACCACCCTGACGGGAGAGCAGGGCCAGAGTGCACAAGGAGGCCAGGGAGGCAAGAGCAAGGCAGACAAGGCCAAGGCCAAGGCAGATGCCGCTGGCTCGGCCGTCGCATCAGCAGTCGCCGGCAACCCTACGAGCGGCATTCCTGAGGGCGCACCGACGGAGAAGAAGAAGAAGGAGAAGAAGGAAAAGCAGCCCAAGCCTCAAAAAGCGTATGTGCCCTTGGCCATGTTTCCCGTCCCCTTTGCGTGCTGACTGACAACACACAGTGCACCTGTTGAGAAGCCCCTCTCCCCCGCCCTCATTGACCTTCGTGTGGGTCACATTCTCAAGGCTGAAACCCACCCCAATGCCGACTCGCTGTACGTCTCGACGATTGCGTGCGGCGATGCTCCCGGCACAGACAACACTTCCGAGTACGAAGGCCAGATTGTGCGAACCGTGTGCTCTGGTCTCAACGGCTTGATTCCCCTTGCTGAGATGCAGAACCGCAAGATTGTCGCCGTGTGCAATCTCAAGCCCGTCACGATGCGCGGCGTCAAGTCGTGCGCCATGGTCCTTGCTGCGTCCCCAAGGGTTGCCGAGGGCGAGGATAGCCACAAGGGACCTGTTGAGCTGGTGAACCCCCCGGCCGAGAGCAAGGCAGGCGACCGAGTCTACTTCGAGGGCTGGGAAGGCGAGCCTGAGCCAGTGCTCAACCCCAAGAAGAAGGTCTGGGAGACGATTCAGCCTGGTTTCACCACGACCGACTCCCTGGAAGTAGGCTTCGATGTCGGTGTTGTGCCACAGTTGAGCGGCGAGGGATCGGACAAGAAGACGGGCGTAGCCAAGCTGAGGACCAAAGATGGTCTGTGTAACGTTCCCACTCTCAAGGGTGGCGTTGTGCGATAGAAGGCATTGGCCTGGCCTAGTCAGTCGATGCACCAAAAGCAACCATCACGAGTAACGGGAAAAAGGAAAGAAATAAAGAAATAAAGGAATAAAGAAAGAAAGCGAAAGCTTTGGTCGCTTGTATAGTAAGCTCTGTTGAATGCACAAGAGATGCATTGAAAGATAGTCTAGACATACATCTTTGCATGGATAAGTCTAAGGTTACCATAGTGTGTCCACATACACATACATACACATCGTGACACCAAGCGTACCCGCTACCCGCTCTTGGTTAGGTCCAAAGAAGTGACCAAAAGGAGACAAAACAATCAAGTCATGTGAAGGATTGTGCTCAATTTCAGTGATTGACTGATTGATTGGTTGATTGGTTGATTGGTTGATTTATATATATGCTTGTCATCAAGTGAAGCGTTAATTCGTTATGCTCTAGAACTTATCCTGGGGGTATACAAGAGATCAAAGAAAAACAAAACGAAACAAAACAAAACGGAAAACAATTCATAAATGCCTGCCGAGGGAAGATGCCAGAGGAGGAAAAAAAAGAGTTCATGATGTTTCAGTCTTTTTTCCCCTTTCTCTTTCTCACCTTTCGACGTTTTTTTTCTCATCCTGTCCCAATTTCTATAAAACAATCCTCCCCAACAATAACATCCGTGCACGCACACATATATGTATGCATAATTCCTTTAGTCCATTAGGTTCACCGGGTACTCAAAATCTTTTTCGGTATCCGTTCCGTGTAGTCTGACCTGGTACAAGCAGGTGTGACTGGCGCCCCAATTGCTAGTCACACGAAGCACAATATGGGACACAGGTTTCGACGGCTCCCCAGACAGGTCAAACGTCTGCAGGTGGTTGGAAGCGTGGACGTTGTACTTGAATGAACCCAGGCACTTCCACTCGCCCCCAGGGCCCTCTGGTGGCGCGCTTCGACAGCTCACTTCGCGATGGCTGTAGTATGGCTTAATTGGTGCGCTGGTCTGGACCCAGAGCTCCATATCGCGAGGCGCACTGTCGACCTTGCGAGATGGCATCATGCTCATGGGCACGTGCTCAACCGTGACTTGCTTGGGAATCACGGGACGGGGGAGTCGAACGGCAAGCTGGGCTTGACCGGGCGATGCTGGGCTCTGGCTTGCCGCACACCAGCAATCTCCTGGCTCCTCCCACTTGGTCAGTGCCGTAATAGGGGGATTCCCGCGAGGCGTTCCAGACAAGCGGCGCGCAAGCTCGGAAAAGCGACCGGCCCGGCTGTCAAAGGTGACAGAAGACATGTCTGCGTCAATCATGGCACCCAGACCGGGAGAAAAGTAATTAGGCTTGGTAAGGTGTAGTTCGTAATTAGCCACGAGGTTGGCCTGTGCAAGGGCATTGAGACGGATTTGGTCCAACACAGTCTTCTTGGCTTCGGCTTGCATCATGGTCTTGAACTGGGCGCTCTGGCTTCGAACTGCCTCTTCGATCCTTTTGTCAATCTGAACAGTAAGGCCCTCATACCGGCGCTCCACCAACTTGATAAATTCTTCACGTGACGCAGCATGGGGCCAGCTTTCGGTGGGACTGCGTTCCTTGTGAGCTGCGCTGTCAAAGAGAATGGCCAACTTGACTTTAGTGTCTTCAAGGAACTTTGTCCACTCGGGGTCGGAGCGTGCCTTGGCACTCAGGGCTCGCCAGAATTCGTCGGTAATGTCAATCGAACCATCCTCATGTCTGCGAACAATCATGACCTCGGGAAGCTCCTTCTTCAGATCTTCGATTGTCTCGCGCATACCTTGAAGACGCTGGTCAGTGCGAGTTTCCATGTTGAACAGACGACCCCATAGAGTGGCGTCGCCACCGTTGTTTTTGTAGGCTTCCGCTAGCTCGGCATCTGTGAGTGTACGGGGAGGCATGATGGCATCCGTGACCTTTCCGTATGTGTACACGATACGCGAGCCTACAGCCTGAAGCAAACCCGGTGTCGATGCAGAATTAGACGAATTGGTGGTCAATATAACGGCTGCAGCCCAGCCGAAAAACAGGCAGCCCGAAAGAGCCCAGAACGCCCAAGTGAGAGACTTTTTCCAACGCCATACCGGCTCGTCCTGCTCTTCATAAGATTCGACGTCTCCAATCCATGCATTGACTTCACCAGGGTCCTTCCGATGGGGGCGGCGTCGGTCCTGGGCGCGCTGCGACTGGGGTAGTGGCGGTCCCTCGCGTTGCAGTCTAGCCTGCTCTTCTGCAACCAAATCATCGACTGATTGATCGCCCCGGGGTGGTGTTTGCGCTGCATTTGCTCTAGTCTGTGTCTGACTCTGGACAGGCGCCTTGGTAACATTCTTGGTCGGTGTGGGCGTCTTGTCTTGAACTGTGCTCTTTACAGGAGCCTGAACAGGCGTTGGTCCTTGTGGCCTTGCACCGTTGACGGTTCGAGCAGGAGGTTTGCGGCTTGATCCGACAGGCTTCACAAAGGGCGAGCTTTTGGCCTCGTCCCGTATCGGATAACCAGCAAATGGATCTCGGGATACAAGCATACCGGCTTCATGAGACAGACCAAATGACTTGGACGTGTTGCCGACAGATGCTGCGACGTCATCCTCGCTGGCGCTCAGGTCATCACTTTCCATGAAGGAGTAACCGGGGACAGCTTTAGAAGTGGCGGCGTTGTTGCGTGGAAGCGGAGGCGAAGAATTTGACTGCGACTCACTGCCAAGACCATCAAGAATACTGTCAGCTTCATCCCTCTCTTGCTCAGTCTCCTGGACGGTAGATTTGTCGAGCTGGGTCTTGAAGGCCTGGGCAAAACCAGTGGTCGGGGCGGGTGCAAGCCTATCGGGATTTCCGATGCGGCCGCTCGCGCCATATGCATTGGACCTACGGGGTTTAACCTGTGTTAAAGTGGTGGTACTGGTACGCCTTGCCAGACCGGAGGCGGTACCAGTGGTAACAGCCGATTCCTCAGCAACTGAGCTTGCCCTGGTACTGGTGCGAGTTGAGCGGCGGTAGGGTGTGGGAGCACCTCCATTAGCACGTTGAGACATTTTTGGCGAGGAGCCTCTAATGCGACAATGCCGTCAAGGCTCAGAAGCAATAACCCAGCGGATGTTACAGTGGCAGATGTTCTGTACGCCAGGAATATGCAGACCCAGGGCCGAGGGCTGGGGTGAAAGCTAGTTTTGAGTGAGTCTGGGTTTGTTTGGTTGAATGGAGGGAGTAGCCGGCGCCGCCATTCAAAACGTGACGAGCGCCAGCCGACAATGGCAGAGATGGCGACGTGTGAAGAACAATGAAGACAACAGAGCCATGCGACCGCAGCAAAAGATTGAAAAATTTTCAGCAGAAAGGTGAAGGTGATGGTCGAGAGCAGGGCGAGAGGTGCATGTCGAGTGGAGAGGCGAGGCTGGGGTGCTAGACGACGAGGGTAACCGGGGTAGGAAATGGGCGCAAACTTACACGTCGGCTCGAGGACCAGCTCGTCGTTGGGGGGGCTGAAGTTTGCGTCTGAGGTCGCGGTGCAGAGTTTGATCTTTTGACAGCTGGACGAGGAAGCAGTTGATGGCGGGTTCCTGCAGCAGGGCCGGTAAACACGTGTACGCAGCTTCACGCGTCGAGGCTGGGGCGCTAATGCGCTGGCGGTTGCGGATGGGTGCGGACGATGTGGTTTTTGCGTTGGTCGGGGGCGCGCAGGCAGAGCGCAACCATATTCCTGAGTCGGACTCGAGGACAGCGTTTGTAAAGGCGAGTGATCAATGACAACAATGAAGTAGACGGGGGCTCATTGTCGCGCTGCGAGGGTGAAGGACTGGGCGAGCGCGCAAGCAGCCGGAAGGGGGCGTCTAAGCGAGGGCGTCTCAATCCGGCGGTGTGTGACATGGCAGTGCGTGCTTTGGCGACTATGTCAAGTAATGTAAGGTACATAATGTGCTTGTACTTGGATATCCACACACGCACATACATAGACACACACTACAATACATACCATGGGCGCAACGTCTGCGAGACGTAGTGCCGCGCCCGCCTAGCGCTTCCGCCGCTGGCAGACAGGGCTGATGCATGAAATTGCCGGGCCCAGCTGGGGGATCCGCTCCCCCAGCCAGCCCTGAGGCCACAAGGCTGAAGGCGGCCCTCTCCCATGTACCTGCGTCGCCCTGCGTGCGACATGTTTGTGTCTGTGTCCATATCGCACAGCACTGCAGTGCCACGGGCGTCGCCGTCTGGGACCGTGATGTGGATGGACCGCTTCTCCGCGACCGGTTACCCACCTACCCGCACGTCCACCCCATACGGTGCTGGGATCCGCGGCCTGTCCGAGAAAGGTACATCGTCTGACGGGACAGGGACAGCTTGTACCACTTTTGGCCGGTGTCATCTCCTGCGAACGACAGCAGTGGTTGAGCGTTGGACGGCAGCCAAGCCCTGTCCGCATCCGGAAATCTATCCGCCCATGACTGCTTCTGCTCCACTAGTGGCATAACCCGTCAACCCAGCAGCTTGCCTTGGCTACCTTTTTACCACTCTGCAACCTTGCAGCCAGACCCCAGCGCCAGATTGCATAAGACCAACGCCGCCTCCCCTCGATTCCCCTCAGTCTTCACTCTCCAAGCCGCCAAAATGGTTGTAGGTTCTGTTCTTGTCACTGGGTAAGCTACCCCTCCACCCCGCCATGCCATGTCCAAGCACCATGGTTGCTAACTATTGCGTAGTGGTACCGGTTACATTGGCTCCTTCACTGCCCTCGCCCTCCTCGAGGCAGACTACAAGGTTGTCATTGTCGACAATCTCTACAACTCGTCGGCCGAAGTCCTCAACCGCATCGAGCTCATCTGCGGCAAGCGCCCAGCCTTCTACCAATGCGACATCACCGACGAAGCCGCGCTCGACAAGGTGTTTGATGAGCACCCAGACATTGACAATGTCATCCACTTTGCCGCTCTGAAGGTCAGTCCATGTTCCTGCTCCTAATGCGCCATTGCCATCTGACACGAACCCCCAGGCTGTCGGCGAGTCTGGCCAAATCCCTCTCAAGTACTACCGCGTTAATGTCGGGGGCTCTATCGCGCTCCTTACCTCCATGGTCAAGCACAATGTCAACAACATTGTCTTCTCCTCGTCTGCGACCGTCTACGGTGACGCAACGCGCGTCCCTAACATGATCCCCATCCCCGAACATTGCCCCATCGGCCCGACCAATGTCTACGGTCGCACAAAGTCCACCATCGAGGCCGCAATTACAGACACAATCGAGGCCGAGCGCAACAACGCAAGAAATGCCGGAAAGGATGAGAAAGAAATCACAAAGTGGAACGCTGCGCTGCTGAGATACTTCAACCCTGCTGGCGCGCATCCCAGTGGCATCATGGGCGAAAACCCATTAGGCGTACCCTACAATCTCCTGCCCCTGTTGGCCCAAGTTGCGATCGGCAAGCGCGACAAACTTCTCGTGTTTGGTGACGACTACGCCAGCAAGGATGGTACAGCCATCCGTGACTACATCCACGTCCTCGATCTGGCACGTGGTCACCTGCAAGCCCTCAACTACCTCCGCGAGCAGAGGCCAGGTGTCAAGGCCTGGAATCTGGGTACTGGCAAGGGCTCCACCGTCATCGATATGATCAAGGCTTTTAGCAAGGTCGTCGGACGTGACCTTCCCTACGAAGTCGCTCCGCGGAGACCGGGTGACGTGCTCGACCTGACGGCCAACCCCAGTCTTGCCAACCGCGAGCTAAACTGGAAGACCGAGTACACACTCGAAGATGCGTGCGCCGACCTATGGAAATGGACAGAGAACAACCCAGAAGGCTACGACCAGCAGCCACCCAAGGAGTTTGTCGATGCTTTGAAAAACAAGAAGGCGTAGACCAAAAAAAAAGGAGATGCTAGTCGCAAGTAGAATTAATGGTCACGTGATTAATACATTCCTCGCACACCATTGACCACAAACTCCGTGGAAAAACAAAAAGCGGAAAAAGAACAACAGCGATTTCATAGTTTCAATACTGGGTATAACATGGAATTAGATTGAATATTTGATCAAGCAATGTCCTCAATCGGGCAGTTAGGGTGTAGCACATAAACCACCTTATCGCTACCTTCAGCCTGCCCCTGTTCGTCTGCAAGTCCTTCACCCCGGATCATCATGAGATATTGCTCCTGTTTTCAATATGATTAGCAAACCACCCTTGTCACACCAGTGTTTCAACCTTCTTCTTCTAATACGTACCTTGACAACCTTCTTCAGCACCTTCTTGGCCAGGGCCCGCTCCTTTTCCAGGTCCTCCTGCGTCTCCAGTTCGTTCTCCTTCTGCTCCAGATACCACACCAACAACTCTTCCTCTTCCACTCCGTCTTGCGTTTCTTCCTGGTCCTCGTTGACCCGCTTGACAAACATGTTGCGCATTGCAACGTACTTGTCGTGAGTAATCTTTGTCTTCTCCCGCGGCGCCGCCGGTGTCGCCGTCCGGGCTCGTGATGCCTCTTGCTGGTCTTCAGTCATGGCCGCGTCGCCATCCTGTTCTGCGTTTGCTTCCTCCTCCTCATCCTCCATCTCGACATCGTCCTTCTCTACGGAAATGATGGATTGGCGGAGTAGATTGTACGCTTCTTTGACAAACTCGGGTGTAATGTCCGTCACGCAGTTGGCTTTCGCAATGGCCTCGGATAGACGAATCATACTTTCCAGTTGACGAACTGTGATGCGGTAGCTATTGCGGCCGATGCCTCCCTGAGCGTCATCTGCACGCAGCTCCTTGTACTTCTCCACTAGTGTTTCCTTTGCTTCATCAGTAAACTCGGGCCTAAAGGTACGCGCAAATCGGATGTAGCGTTGAAGTTGCTCAGTGTTGAATTCAGGGTCCACGGCTTCATCTCGGTGCTGGTGGATGCCGACAATATGCTCTGCAAGATGGCGGTCAATGGCCTCGTCGCACTCGTCAAGAACCACAAAGAACAGATCGAAACGAGACATGATGGGCGCAGACATATTGACATTGGCACGCAGCGTCGTCTTACGGTTGTAGCGACCGCCCACAGGGTTGGCAGCTGCCAGGATCGACGTACGAGCGTTGAGCGTAGCCTGGATTCCCGCCTTTGCAATAGAAATGGTCTGCTGTTCCATAGCTTCGTGAATAGCGACCTGGTCGGCTACGTCCATTTTGTCAAACTCGTCAATGGCGCAGATACCATTGTCAGCAAGCATGAGAGCTCCAGCTTCAATAGTGAACTCGCCAGTCTCCTCATCTTTGACAACCGCAGCTGTAAGACCAGCAGCCGACGAAGCCTTACCCGAAGTGTATACGGCCCGAGGAAGAAAGCTGCAAATGTACTTGAGGAACTGTGATTTTGATGTCGAAGGGTCTCCGACAATGCAAATGTTAATGTCTCCACGTAGCGCCATGCCTTCGGGCGTTTCTTTAGACACACCACCCATGAGCTGGAGAAGCAGGCCCTTCTTGATGACTTGGTGCCCGTAGACCATGGGCGCGATCGAGTCGACCAGTCGCATGAAAATGTTGGGCTTGTGCACCATGTCCTTGAGATCCTGGATCTCGGCAGCAGTCAGAGTACCGAGGTATTCTTCTTGTGCCTCTTCGCCACTTGTTGCGTTGGACTCGATTTGACCCTGTCCCAAAGACGCAAGAATGTTACTAGCTTGGCCTGTCAAATGGTGGTTGGAAGACTGTCCAGGAGTTGAGTGGTCAGGCGAGACCATGCATGCCAGGAAGGACATGCGATACGTGAGGTCACGGACACCAAGGGCTTTGAGACCGCTGACACCCGATCCACCCACATCGTTGCCTCGTGTCGTATTCGACGTATCCCTCATTGCTTGTGGTCGTACGCCAGGCACACGGAACTGACTCACGTCAGGAATGACAATGACGGTACCTGTAAAGATGCACTTCTCTCCGGCCTTTGCACGGTCGACCATTTCTCCTCTTAGAATCACGTCCATTGTTCGTGGCATGCTGCCAGTAGGAATCTCGGAGCTGTTCTCCTGGATGCGCACTTTTTGCCAATCCACAAAGGTAGATTGCCGAATGTCAAGTCGCCAGCCTTCCCTGTTCATGCATGTTATGTTGGGACACTGCGTTGGCTCAGTGTATTTGAACGTCTGTTCAATGTTTGGCACGACTGTGTTGCAAATTTCGCATACAAAGGTGGCCATTGAAAGCTCTGGACGAACTTCAGAGGTTCGGGTTACAGTTCCAGAAATGGACAGCAAGCTTCCAATCGACGTGGTGCGGATCTGCCGAATACGCGAAACGAGAGGCAAGTTGTAGAATGCCAGAGTAAACAGCTTGTCAGTCTGCTGGTTCGCCGTCTTCTCGTTGAGACTCTCATTCTGGCTTGCCGAATTGCCAGCGTTGGACGTGGCTGTCACCGAAGCGGTTGAAGCTGGCTGCTTGTGCTGGCGGAAGTACTTGGGTTCGTACTTTGCGATGAGGTTGTGAAGCGACCGAACCATGTACGGGAGGAAGCGGTAGTACTCGCTTGCAATGGCAGCTGCCAAGATACCATCTTCGTGTCTGAGAAGGTGCGTATAGTCGACGTAGAGTGTAGAAAGGCCATACAGCCGCATGCCACGTATTTGGGCGATATAGTATTTGTCTGTTGTAGGAACTGCGCTAGACGTTGGCAACGCTGATGAAGACGGGTCTTCTGTGTAACTATTTTCTGGTCAGCCGGACGTGCATTGCATATCGCGCTTTCATGAGCCTCACTTCTCCAAGAACTCCTGGAAGCGCTGTGAAAGCGTCTCTCCAGTAACGTCGACCACTTTTGGAATGTCTGTTCGTGGGGCGTTTGTCCGCCTGCCGGGTACTCGTGCTCCAATAATCTCATCGTCGGGATCTCCCTCTATATCACTGTTTGCGCCGGCGCTTTCAGAGGGCGGTCCGCGGGGTCTCGCCGACGAGGATCGCATCAACGGTGTTCGTGCATCGTGACCGATGGCGCTCGATGGGGTGGGCGCGGCGTCCGAATTGAGCGCAAGATCGAGAAGAGACGACATGGTTTTGCGTATGGGTACCCAGGTATGGCGTGTTGTTCACTCTCAATAGGAGCCCTGGAAGCTCTGCGGGGACACTGTAAACACGCGAAAACGCGGTCGCGCTGTCCGGATAAGGAAGTAAGTGCGGGTCTGTGCACCATCACCAGGGTCTCGCAGAATGAGGATATACGTCGCACCCGTGTATAGCATGTCACTCAACAATCCAGGTTACCAAACATTACGTTGCATTTTGTATGTCCATATGAGCGGCAGATGGCCGGGACCATCTGTCTATCCAATTTCCAAAGGTATCACATATATATAAATAGTATTTTGCCAAAACACTCCCAGTATTAACCCCATGTACCCCCACCGCCTCTTCCTGCTCTCCGCTGAGCGCTCAATCTCCAATCGTCCTCGCCTGCAAATTTGTTGTGAAGCGGCTGTATTCTCTCGGCCTTCTTCCTCTTGCTCAACCGATCGGTCGGTGCGACCTTGAAGAATGTGGGTGCAGCTTCTACCAACCATTTCGGCTCAATGGCACTGCAGAAATGCATGTACTCTTTGGTTGTTTCCACGAGCGAGTGATATATGACGTGCTCTGCAGGCTTGCCAAAGAGCGCCGAAGAAGGGTGCAGGTACACAGGTGTGCCTTCGACAAGCGTCTTGTAGCCCTCGGCTGGATCCTTGCGCGCCGAATTGCGGAAGAAACCTGAGCAGAGTGCCTGTCGAACCTTGATGGTATTGCGTCCACAAGACACGACCTGGTGTTTGTGTCGTGCCATGATTTGCAGTAGCTGGTTACGCACGTCGCGTACGCGTTGCATGTTCTTGGGCATGACAAAGTTTTCATGACACCAAGGCGTACTGAAGCCGCCCTGTTTCCAGCCGTTGTAGACATTTAGCAGTGTAATGTGGTCGCCAGACGGATCGTTGAACTTTTGCTTCTTTTGGTCCGCTTGCTGCTGCTTGTCTCGAGGGCGATGGAAAACATTTTGAGTGGCACTGATCATGGCCACAATCGTGAGGATCTCGTCCGAGCACTGAAGTTCAACCGACTTGATCAG
Organism: Curvularia eragrostidis; assembly: GCA_020744315.1. Classification (NCBI taxonomy): domain Eukaryota; kingdom Fungi; phylum Ascomycota; class Dothideomycetes; order Pleosporales; family Pleosporaceae; genus Curvularia; species Curvularia eragrostidis. The sequence goes on along the minus strand of JAIRCK010000083.1, from coordinate 89,781 downwards.
CGCCTTGGAGAGCGAAGGATCCATGGGGAAATCTGCCATTTGCCGACCAAGACGCGTGAGCAGCCCTTCATCATCCAACGCACCCAGCTGGTACAGCTCTTCTAAAGCTGTCAACATGGTATTTGTAGGCGGTGGATCCATAAAATCGAAATGTAACAGGTCATTTATACCCATGGCCTTCAGCATCAGAATCGTGTTTGATAAGTTCTGTCGCTGAATCTCCGGAATCGTTGTCGGAAGCATCTCGTTTTGGAATGCTGCCTCTGTATACAAGCGGAAACATTTTCCTGGTCCAGTTCGACCTGCTCTTCCACTTCTCTGACGGGCCTGTGCTTGGGAAATGGGTGTGATCTGCAGACGGTCCATTCCTAGCTTTCCGTCATAAGAGCTCTGCTTCACGAAACCTGGATCTACGACGTAGTAGATGCCATCAATAGTCAAACTTGTCTCGGCGATATTGGTGGCAATGACACATTTTCGGCTGCCTGCGGGCGCAGGTTCAAAGATACGGGATGCCACTTCCGATGGCAAAGCACCGTAAATGGGAAGAATCATCAACTCTGGCACGTTCGGTCCCAAAGCCTTCATGCGCTCAGACAGAATCTCGCAGGATGAATCGATTTCCTCTTTTCCCGTCAAAAAGAGTAAGATATCGCCTGCCGGCTCCGTCAAGTGGATCTGCATGACCGTGACCAATGCTGCGTCAAGGTAATCAGATTCGGGCTCGCGGCTGTACATGACTTCCACAGGGAACGTGCGACCTGGAATGGAAAATATCGGACACTTGTAAAAATACTCGGAAAACTTGTCGGCATCCAGGGTCGCACTGGTAACGATGAGCTTCATATCAGGCCGTCGCTTGAGTGTTTTCTTCAGTAGTCCGAACAAGACATCCGTGGCAATTGTACGTTCGTGCGCCTCGTCAAGCATGATACAGCTGTACTTGGACAGCATTGGGTCTAAGAGAATCTCACGTTGCAGGATACCGTCTGTCATGTATTTGATGCGTGTTTCCGGTGAGGTCTTGTCTTCGAATCGAATCGTGTAACCAACCTCATTTCCTAGAGTGCAGCCAACTTCTTCCGCAACACGTTTCGCGACACTCATAGCTGCGACACGTCTGGGCTGAGTACAACCAATGACGAGCTCATTGGCATAACCGGCTTCGGCCAGATACTGAGTCATTTGGGTGGTCTTTCCGGATCCTGTGTCGCCGACTACGATCAAGATCTGATGGGCTGCCACAGCCTCAAGGAGTTGCTTTCTGAACTTGAAGACTGGCAGCGATTCTCGTTGTTCTTTGATGCTCATGTTGGTTCGTTTACCGAACGAAGTTTCTCTGCTATTCGTGGATATCTTTTTCCATTCTGGTAGTGCCTGACTGGGCTCGTTGGTTCTTGTGTTGCGAAGATCGCTTGCAAACTGCCGCTTCTGAGCCATGGGGTCGTTCCACTGACTACTCAAGTCGACGTTTGCTGCTTCCTTTGCCGCCTTCTCTTGCGCTTCTTGTTGTTTGAGGTCACGGCGTTCCTTAGCCAATGCGTCTCCAGCCATCGCCGCGCGGTTGAGAGAGCCGTCAGGTGCTTTGACAACGCGAATTGGCGAGAGCTCCAGTGACTGCTTGGTTTGGCCAGCCAGGAAGGGTGGCTCTTCTTCACGAACTTCGATGTCGACATCCTCTTCCTCTTCGAAACCACCCTCGCCATTGATGTGGGCATTAAATTCCTCGTCGATGTCAGGGTAGTCGGATTTGGGTATCACGCCGGAGGCAATGAGTTGCTTAATCTCCCATCGTTCCGGCGAAGTCATCCGTTTCCGGATACCATTTTTGCGACTATTGTAGCCATCTTCGACGACGGGTACGGCGCTATCCACTCCAGGAATGCCCCCAAGGCCTTGTGAGTTTGCACCTGTTCCAAAGGACGCTATGCGTTTACCGGGTGCAAGATCGCGACCTGTGCGCTGGTCCACCTCTTTCATCGAGAGCGATATTCTGCCGTTTTCTGTCTTGATGACCTTGACCTTGACGTCCTGCCACCTTGATACTAGATCTGATGGGTGATTAACTCGCCCTTCCATCATCTGAGTGACATGGACTAGTCCGTCGACCTTGCCTCTTACACCCTGCAAATTGACGAAGCAACCAAAGTCTTTGACACCTGTGACCTTTCCGTCATATATCTTATACAACACCGGTTCGTCGTCGAGCTCGGGAGTGGGCGGTCGTCGAAATTCTTCAATATCTTCGTCGCGGTACTTCTTGCGGCTTCGCTGTTTGTTGCTGGGCTTGACGGTTCGCGTGCGCCCGAATTCGTCTTCAAAAACCAGCTCGTCGTTCTGCTCCCGCTGCCTCCCCCGATGCGGACTCGCGGATGGGGAGCGAGAGTATGACGTGTCTCTCCGCCTGTGTCGCTTGCTCCTACTAATGTCGTCGTCGCTATCATATGGGCTCATGCTCCTCTTCCGCGAACGCTCCTTGGGCTTACCCGGTGCCTTCCCTGCCAGTCCTTCGAGCATGGCAAAAGTATCATCCAACGCATCGGCCTGTGCTGCGTCATTCGCAGGCTCCTCATCTGCCACGTCGTATTCCACCTCCTTGTCAGGAATGGCCAGCCCTTTGAAGACACGCGTCTTGCGACTTGTAGCATCTCCGCCATCTTCTGCATTTGCACTTCCCTGCTTTCCGTCTGCACCCTTGTTCTTGTATTTGGGGTGTAGTGTCAGTATCAGACGATCGATACTCTCCACCAAGCTCTGTGGGAACTCGGCGCCTACATCCTCAAGCTGTTTCTTGAAGTCGGCAACACCCTTACAGTTCGCATGCTGGTCGATGACAAACTCGGCGAGCGTCTTATCGGAGACGCCGACGTGATTCTGTATTTCCGAAGTGACCTTGGAAACGAGCGACAGGAACTCGAGGTTTTCGAGATCGTCCATGGTGGTGGCTCGGCCTCTTCGCAAGGCGCGTTGCTCTGCAGATTGTCGTTGTCGCACCAGAGTTGACTTGGACGGTAGAAATTTGCGTAGGGTCTACCGCATCCCAGCTCCAACAAGCACGCCTTTTTTCTTCGTTTTCTTGCTGCGGTTACGTGTGGAAGGTTGGAGCAAATGGATTGATGCTTCTGTCGCATAGTTAAGAAAGTCGATGCGGCTCGGCGGCGAAATCGCGCTAGGGCGTGTCCCCGCGCGCAGCCACTCACCTCTCGCCAGGCTCCGCATCATTCCATCTTGCCTCTCTTGGATGCCCCAACCTCAGAAAGTTGCTGAGCGCGTCCAGTACACCATCCACTGCTTTGTTCTGTACCTCCGCCGCCGAATCAGCCCGCAGAAAATGAGTTCCACACGCATCTTCCACAATATCACACGCATTCCTATCACATCCACGCTCGTCCTCATCTTCGGCAACTACGAGCTCTACCGCATACACAAAGGCACACATCCGTACTGGAGCCCTATTCTTGAAGAGAAAGGCATAGTCAGACGACGCAACCAGAGAGGCTCAAAGGCCTTGGGCGATCAGAGTGTCTCTGGCATGGAGGCCAAACGTGAAGGGGCCAAACCCTCGATACAGTGGCTGAACCTCAATGGCGTTCCAATACCATTCCTTGGAGGGCGATCAGTAGAATAAGAGTGTGTCTTCTGCGAGGATTGTCCGTCAACTAAACGTTCATGGACAGAGAACACAAGTGACAGGCGAGAAGAGAAGGACCTCATCCCGATTTGGTTATATTTTTACATTTTGCAATTGATATAGGCGTTTGGGTGTCGAAGCGTTCGAGCGAGAATGTCTATTCTTTCGGCAGAGCATGAATCAGCACTGGGAAAACTTGCATTTGGTCGCCTTCATATCTGGAAGCGATAATCGTCAAACGCCACGGTTTTCTAGATGCATATTACCATGAACTCGCTAGTATGAACTACAAGTTCCGGTTGCAGACAGCCTCAAGCCATGGCTCCACATAGCAATACAGTCATAAGGACGTCGCACGTTCTACCGCACGACCTGTCTCCACGTTCTTTCTCCACCTCCTACCCGGCGTGGCAATCTTGTAGCTTGAACAGAATTAGTAGTGAATGAGATTGCCGACGATCTAAATATGTCACCACCGTTGGGTGAATATGACGCTAAGGAGCGATGTTGATTTTAAAGAGCGAAATGGTGCAATATGGTGCCATGCCTGGTAACTTCCACATTAGGCTAGCGTCTGATAATACACCGACTTCAGCATTTTGCTCCACAGCCAGTGATCGTGGTAGTCTTGGTGTGCTCTGGGCCGGAGTCTTCTCAAGAAAACTGTTTTGTTGATATAATACAGGAGTGTGTTGTGCCTTGTCTCTACTGCGCTCAATCACTTATTTTGTTTCTGTGCTCGTAGCTCAACGCCGGCTCTTGTACGATTTGGACATATACGTTTACAAAGTGTCGCTAGTGTCGTGTGACTTAGATAGGCTACGATCGATGATTAGATTGTGTGCGATGGCGCAATTGTTTCAGTTAGGCTGGTGTGTTGTTCCCCACAACAGTATGCCCTACGTATATCGCCTTACCGAGCATGATATAACTGCCAGATTCACTTTCTCTGTTCCTCTTCGAACAAATATCAAATTATACTACTGCACTTTGCTTTTGCCATTCTGACCCAATTGTCATTGCAAGGTTCACAACTCTTACCCACAATCTGCCCAAGAAACATATCCAGAAGCCCTTTCGAGACGTCACAAAACCTTCATCTCGATAGGTACACATTATACATTCTTAGTAAATATGGCGCCTGGTCTTGTTGAACCGCAATATCCGTCCACCTCCACCACATCTGCCCCTCCACCGGCCTCAAAGCCTGTAAATGCACACAACTACATCCCTGGACGGACAAAAGTCAAGGAACATGACGATTCCTACGAGTATGAAGACTTGCGACCTCACTTCCCAGATATTACTTGGCCCGCATATACCGAGATTCCCTACACAGACAAAGGCCAGCTGGGTGACCCAAACTTCAAAAACCTGTTAGCCTCAGCCACAGACGTCTTTGACTACAACCCCAAGATTGGGACTGAGATCCACGGCGTAGACCTGGCCAACCTCACAGATGCACAGAAGAACGATCTTGCCCGGCTAATAGCCACACGAGGCGTTGTTTTTTTCCGCGACCAAAAGAACTTTGACATTGACAAGCAAAGAGAGCTGGGCAAGTACTTTGGTGAGCTTCACAAGCATGCCACGACGGGTGTGCCTAAGCGCGCAGGCCTCGAAGACGTACATGTCATATACACTGGAGAAGGAAGTCCGGATCTCCGAGCTTTATTTACACCTACATTCCTCTGGCATTCCGATGTAAGACGCTTGTCCTTTTTTCTCTCTCTTCATAGCATGGCACAATCCCCCAAACGTCCAATCTGTAGCAACAACGCTGATCAGCATCATGTTCACAGGTAACATACGAACTTCAACCCCCTTCATACACATCTCTCAAGGTGCTTGCGGGTCCGCCCCGAGGCGGTGGCGGCGACACGCTTTGGTCGTCTCAGTACGCCGCATACGACATGCTCTCGCCCCACATGCAGCGATACCTCGAATCGCTGACTGCACTGCACTCTGCGGACCTGCAGGCTCAAGGTTCTCGCGAGCTTGGCCGCACAGTGCGCCGCGAGCCGGTCACGACCGAACATCCGCTCGTGCGAACAAATCCAGTGACTGGTTGGAAGTCCCTCTTCTTTAACCCGGGCTTTGTGACCAAGATCGTGGGTGTGCCCAAGACCGAGTCGGATCATATCATTGGGCTGCTCAATGAGATTGTGGCGACGAGTCCAGAAATTCAGGCAAGGTTCCAGTGGAGGGAGGGTGATGTGGCTTTTTGGGACAACAGGGTGACGGTACGTATTGAAAAAAGCGTGCCCCGTTTTCCAGATTTCGACATGAGTAATGCCACGGAGAACCAGAATACTAACAACATGCAGAATCATTCAGCGTCATATGGATTTGCGCCCCACCGGCGGCATGCAGTTAGAGTCACTGTACGTGCCGAACGGCCATATCTTGATCCGCAAAGTCGGTCCCAGGAAGACGATTTGAGCGAGAAGTACGGTGTGCCAAAGGCGAACAAGGATGGCAGTGGCGTAGTAAACTATAACGATTAGTACAAGAATTTCTTCCCTCGAGAAGAAATCAAAAAGTAAATAAATAATATTAGAGAAACAAATAAGAGCATCAGCTGCACACAACAGACACGTCATCATCGTTAGTCTAAGCAGTAAATCTAATGTTTACAATAAACAATACAAGTAAGCTTATAATAGCCGCCGTGTCATCACCAACCTCGGATAACCAACCAGAATTGGCAAAGGACCAAAACATAGATTGTAACGCCAAACCAATACACAGACTCCTATGGTGTTTTTTTTTCTCGCACTCTAGTTTCCCTACGAAAACCCCTTGGGTAACGAATTTTGAGGCAACTGTGATGTTCCAGTGCGATGGCTTCTGGCCATGATGAAAGTTCCCAGACCTAAGATGACAAGCACAAACAAGACGAGCTTCAAGGCAAGTCGTCTCTTGTCTGATGAAGAAAGCGGTGCACTTGACACTATGTCAGAGGTCGAATGTGTCAAAAGCAAGAAAGAACAAAATTGACGGCAGTTCACATTGGCAAGAAGGGAAAAGTGAAAACTGAGCATTTAATCCTGCTCCTTTTCGTACCCTGCTGGCTTTTGCAGCCCATTCAGCTCGTAGAAGCGAGAAGTACCTGGCGACGAGTAAGTGTTTGTGCGTTGGAGCGATGAGCAGTAGACTTACAGCTGTAACCTTTCCAGTCAAAGTTGTCCTTGGGGTTGCAAGAGCACTTGTGGTCAAGACGATATTGCTCGCCCGTAGGACAGTGGGTAAACGGAACGTGGTAGTAGGCAATGTCGTTGAAGAAGTGGATTTCATCCTTAGAAAGAAGCAGACCAGCGGCGATGGAATGGACAGGAGCATCGCCCCAGCGCTCGTAGAAGAAGCCACCTGCGTGGTCAAGAGAGGTGAAGAAGTCAATGTATGCATCTGATCGAAGCCAGTTGAGGTTGCCAATCTCAAAGTTGGACCAGAAATGGCAGTGGTTGTAAGTCTCACCGCCGTCGTCGCTGAGGAACTTCATCGAGTTGTCCTTGCTGACGTGCTGGGGAAAGTGCTTGGTGAAGTTCTTGGTGGCGTCCCAGAGCGTGGGAATGGTCTCAACGTACTCGTACAGACTGAGAGTGAAGCTGTACTTTTTCTTGTTTTCGGCCATGAACTTGAAGGTGTCGTAGTTGATGTCGCAGTACAGCTCGACACTGGGCTCGACACGCCAGTACCATTCGTAGTCGAGCATCAGGGGATGGCGGAAGAAGAAGCCCGACTCGTAGCGGCACATGTGTCGGTAGCTGATGGAGTCTCCGTAGATGATCTTCTTCTCCTTCATCTCCTGGCGGACCTTGGCGGCCTTGTCCTGGTCAATCCACTCAGGGAAGGACCAGTGCTCCTTGGGAATCTTGCCATACTTTGTCTTGCCGGACACGAGAGCCGTTGTGATCTTCTTGAACTCGTCGTTGAAGTCGTCATCGTTGAGAAAGACCCAATCGTAGTTGAACTTGCGGTTGAAGCGGTCTTCGACGTGGCGGATCGACTTGGCAATCTCCCAGACGTCCTGGTTGCGGGCGAGGGTCACAAAGGTTGCGTTCATGCGTTCACCGGAAGCGGTGGCGGGAGGAAGCGTCTTCTCACTGGGGGTGGTACCGGGGATGGGCGAGGGCTTTAGGTGGGTTTCGTCGTCGTTGACCACGGCGTTGCCCGTCGCCGGCGTGGCAGGGGTTTTGGCATCTTGGTAGACTGGCCAGCTTGCGGCAGGCACAGATGACGAGGAGCCGATGAAGTAGAGGAGGACAAGAGACTGGACAGGGTCAATGGCTGACAGGACACGCGTAAGGGAATGGATAGTTACTATGACGGCAAAGACAATGTAGCGGAGATAGCGCTGACTGCCTGCCATGACGGACGGATCGTCTTTGCGACGGACGATGAAACGGCTGGTGCTATTTAGTGACGTCGCAGTGCTCCACCCGCTCAGGCTGCTTTATACTGCGGGTGACAGTCGGCTAGATGTGCGCGTGGCGTCTTTGGCGACGGCGGCGAGGGGGTGCAGGGGAATGAGCGGATGCTACTCTAGGCGCGAGACAGGCGCATGAGCAAAGCAGGGCAAAGGAGGCCAATGCGAGCAAACGGTGGAAGGGCGGGAGAGAAGGGTGGTGGGGAAGAAGAAAAGAAGGCTGATGGAAGGGACACCAGGTAAAAGGAGATGCTGCGGTCGCCCAGGGTTGCGAGTAGGGGACTCGAGTGTGGCTGAGGATCAGCCCAGGATTGTAGTGCTTACATACGTAAACCGCCCACGGACTTTGCCGTTGAGGGAAACACCAGCGACGCTACCGCGCTCCGCAGCAACACCACGACGACGACCACTGCCCGCAGCCATTGCCATCACCCGCCCGCCCGCTCGCAGGGCGCCCGTTCAGCAGCAGCAGCACCAGCTTCGCGTGTCTTGTCGCGCCCATGCGACCGCCGCCGCCGCCCTGCCACCTCGCCCTCACGTCCGCTCTGCCCAACGTCACCACTGACACCAATTGAATATCGCCTCGACCGTGTGGTGACGGACTCCCGCCACTCGCACCACCATGTCCTTCTTTGGCTTCGACACCACGCTGCCGCGGGACCAGGGCCACTCGTCCAATGCCCCCGGCTTTGGCCAGCATGATGCCTTTGCTGCCCTCGGCGGCGGGGCAGCCGATGACGATGGGTAGGTCGCTCTCGACGCCCGCCATGGCTCCCGCTCACTTCTCACAGCATCGACTTTGACGACACCTACGACGGCCTAGGCGACCAGCTCGATGATGATGCTGACGAACGTAACGACGACACCTTCGGCGATGGCCCCGCCACCCAGCAGTCGGTGGGCAAGCACTTTGACTTTGCGGGCCAGACATCCCTAGTCGCCGGCACCATCCAGGAAGAGCAGATGCTTTTCCATGCTCGTCAAAAGGTCCCCCAACAGCAGCAGCAGCAGCAGCAGCAGCAGCATCAGCCGCAGTACCAGCAGAGGCCCCCCGTCCCCCAGGCCTCCAAGCCCAACCGGTCCGGCTATGAGAGCTACAAGGACCCCGAGTACATCCCTCAGCTCGAGGCGCGTGCCGACATCTGGGGCCTCAAGCCAAAGCAGCCTGCTGCCCAGCGCCAGCCCTCACCCCAGCCTCCCGCTGCTGCCCAGCAGCCAGCGCCGACTAGAAAGGTCATGAGCATGGAGGAGGTTGAGGCCATGATGCGCGCCCAGTCCTTGAACAATGAGGCCAGAGCTACCCCTCCGCTCCAGCAACCCCCGCCCCAAGCCTTCTCAGGCTATCCTCAACAGCAGTACCAGCAGCAGCCTCAGTTCCCGCAGGGTCAGCCTCAGTATCCCGGCATGCCTGGCCACATGGCCCCGCAGATTCTGCAGAGACCTCAGCAGCAGCAACAACAGGGCATGCCGCAAAGACACCAACAGCAGATGCGTGCCGAGCTGCCAGACCAGCCTATCCAGTCTCAATCGCCCCAGCAACCTACCATTCTCCAGCGACAGCGACCCCACGCAAACGAGCCTGGTGCCCAGCAGAACCACAACCAAGGCCCACTTGCGCAGCCACGACAAATCCTGCAGAACCCCAACCGTCTTTCGGGCCAGGGCCAGCCCATGCAACCCGGTCCACAGCCTCACCCGGCGCACCGTGGCCAGCCAGGAGCCCACAACAGGGGCCCTTCGTTCCCTGGAATGGTCATCACCCATCCCGAGCAGCTCCTCCAACTATCCGAGGCTGAGCGCGCTGCTTTCCTCGAGGAAGACGCGAAGCGGGCCAAGCGGAACCACAAAATTGCATTGTTGGCAAAGGACAATGGCCTCATGACACCTCAAGATAAGAACTTCATCACTCGCATCCAGTTGCAGCAGCTGATGACCGCAACCGGAAACCTTGAAGAACGAGGCCCTGAAGCTGCCATTGCCGAGGACTTCTACTACCAAGTCTTCAGCCAGATTCGGGGTGCTCCACGCCACAACCCCCAGCAGCCGGCGAGCCAGTTTGCTCAAACCTACCTCTTCCAGACTAACAACCGGTTTGGCGCCCGTCGACATGGCCGTGGAGGTGACAACCATATGCAGCGCATGGAGCAACAGATCCAGCGCGCAGTCGAGGCCGCCAAAGCACGACCAAAAGCCAAGCAGCTTGTCGTCGAAGGCAGTCTGGGAAAGATTGCATTTAGCAATTCAAAGACGCCGCGACCGCTGCTCAACCTCAAGCGACCTGAGACTAACGACAAGCTTCCGAAGCACCACAGGTCCTCCATTGCTGATCGCAAAGAAACCCTCCGCAACATTGAGGCTGTATACAAGACGCTGATGCAGATGGAAGATCATGAACGCGCCATGCCAATGCCAATCCAGGAGAACAGCCCCCCTGAAGCAATCCAAGCACACATGGAATGGCGGTCGCGCATCGAGACTCTACACGAGCAGCTCTGGCTCAATACCAAGATCATGGAGCCCATCAATCCCAAGTACGTTGTGCACTATAAACAAGATGCTCCAGCTAACATGTCCAGTACAACCCATCCCTTCATCTCCATTCTTTCGCATGCCAAGGGCAAGAAGGTGGTGCCGCGCCTTTTCCGCCACATCAACGAGCAGGAGCGCATCACCGTTGTGACAATGATTGTCGTCCACCTGGACGCGCTCTCCGTGGTAGGACATGCCATTGCCACACCTGAAGAGCCTTTGAGTGCGGCAATTCGGGAAGAGGTAGATCTCTTTTCCCAGACAGTCATGTCGCCCATCCATGCGCACATTTCAGATGCGCCATTGAACATCGTCATTGGTCTTCTTGGCCTCGTTCTAGACCGAACCAACCTTCACGTAGTGGCGCGAAGCAGGATCGGTCTTACCCTTCTGACTTTCCTCATTTCCCGCGCCGAACTACTCAAACAGTCGGCCCCCGAGATGGTGACTGATTGGCAGCAATGGACTGGGCTTTACAATCGTTTGTTTGATGTTATCGAGCCAGTGCTTCCATACTTATTCCCAGGAAGTATCAACGATACAGACGACATGTACATCTGGCAGTTTTTGGCCGCAATGGGTGTAGGAGCCAGCCCCGAGCAACAGCAGAGGCTTGTGCTTGGGGTCAAGGACCGTGTCATGGAAACAGTGTCTGTTAGTAAAGCTCTGCCACCCGATATGGCTAGCGCTCGAACAGCAAACGTGAACCTGTTCATGAGGGCGATTGGACTGGATGTGGAGCTTCTTGGATGAAGGGACGAATTATCAACATTCGAGACACACTATGGCCATCGGGGCGCCGCCGATTGCGCTACGTAAAAGACGTCTATCGGAGGCACGATGTGGAGTGAGAAGGCTGAGGCGTCGGCACACAATACATCCAAAGGCTTGGAGGTAACTATGACGAATAGGCCAGATAAGGCGGGAGGCAGAAGAACTGACAGCAGATGAGGCTTGCAGAGGTTCGTATGTTCTGGTGCCAGTCAGTATTGGTATAGAAGGGGAGCATTTGCAGCCGATATGGAAGATGAAGGAGCCATGTCAGATCTTGATAGAAGAGAAAAGCACTGTTATTAAAATATCTGAATACATGCATTGGTTTCATGCAAACGCCTCCCGCCTGTCATGGTGGCATCGGTCCTGACATTGCTAGACAAGACCCTGCGCTTGCGACTTTGTCCCGTGTTCAGTCCTCTCTCCCTTACATCATGTCAACGTGCTTGCTTCTCCCTCTAGCGTCAGATGTGCCCACACTCCCCGGGGAAAAAAAGTATTACCTGTGGAGCTAGCGTATCCCTCGAGTACCTGGACGCGAACTACAGGTCATGGTAGTCGCACCCAGCTGCAGCCATGACCATGGTGCGGATTTCGGTCCCATGGAGAAGCGACTTGAAATTTGGAAAAGCAAATCAAGGGCACATTCGAGAGCGCCACTCCGGCCTTGGGCTCAGGCATGGTGCCATTAAGGATAATGTTCCAAACTGTTTATCTGCGCGGAAAAATGGCGCCACGTCATGACCGAGCATGTTGTTCAACACAGGGAGCGTTTGGAAAAGAAGGGTGGAAACACCACATGGGGGTCCTTGACGCGGCAGTTTACGCAGCTTCGCCGCGAGTGCCTTCGGAACAACACAGACTCTGGAGCGCCACTGGCAACGCGAACCGGTAGCTGTATCTTTCCGAGTTGCGGGTTGGGCGCCCCTTGGTTTCATCGGAGCGAAATCGCCCAGTTAGCTTGTCTGGCCTTGGCACTCTGAAACACGTTGCTTAACAATGCGTCAGCTTCACACTCATGCTATTGATGGCATGCGTGTACGCCGGCAACCTTTTTTGCGACGCATCCGGAAGAAACGACAAAATTTCGATAGTACCTAGGCCGAGCAAACGTACGACTATCGTTTGCAACGAACGAGCTACGAAGGATGACGAAGATTGTTCACAACCTAGCAGCACTGCCAAGGAGCTGGTTCTTGTGTCTGGCGTATGCAAATGCTACGCCACTGAAACGTACAGTACCTGAGTGCAGCCCACTCGCTCTCTAGCTCCACTGTTCTAAGCGACATCGAGCTGGACGCGTAACGATCCCATCCCCCCTTATCGATACATCCCCCGTGAGGCTCTAGACACTGCCTCGCCACTGAGCTTGCGCCGGACCGACCCACATGGCTGCGTTTGACTGATCGGTGGCTAACGAGACTTGGTTGGGGCCAATGGGCCCAACGACCTGACAGGAACTAGACGCCGCGTTCCCCATGGATCTCCGTCAATGCAGTACGCACAACGTTTTGTCTGATGCCGCGTGGATCTCCGTCTGGTCTTGAGTGCTGGCTTAGCGCTCCCAAATATCCCATTATGCGGCGGCATATGATCGAATTTGGCATTTCAGTTTCATCCTTCTTCAAGTTTAACCGTCGCTACATTGTTGCTTGAGGCAATATTCCTTCTTTAAAGCCACACTTCTCCCACACTCCTTGAACGTCCATCCCCCAAGGCTAGGCCTCTGTTCTGTTTCTTCGAGGAAGTGGTGGTTTGTTTCGTCGCTTTCCTTCTTTCCTTTCCCCTTCTTTCTTTCACCACTCCTTTTCCTCTACTTTCTCAAACGACAGATTCATTCTGTCAGGCTGCCGGTCAGCATTCGCCCAAGATGCCTTCACTGCAATTTCTTCTTTTCGTCACTCTTTTGGCCGCCGTGGTGCTAGCCGCCCCTGCCCCGTCAAGCAAGAGGGGTCTCCAGAAACGTTCATTCCAGGTCCCCAGGCAATTGAACACGGCCCACCCAACTGGACCTAATGGCCCTGCTGCTCTGAGGAAGGTGTTTCGCAAGTACAACCTCAAGACAAAGGAGGACTTCATGATCAAGGATGGCTTTATTTCTTTCTCGAAGCAAGCTGAGGACAAAGCGAATACGACTGTAACAACTGATTCCGCCGCCGCCACTGCCGCCACTGGTGGTAACAAAACTGGAACTGTTGCCGCCAACCCTGGAGACAACGCTGCTTTGTTCTTGTCACCTGTCTCTGTCGGTGGGCAGACCCTCAACTTGGATTTTGATTCTGGTTCTTCTGATCTGTAAGTCCATGTTCGTCGATATTACCTATTGCTTTCTAACGGGTAATGCGCAGTTGGGTTTTTAGCACCGAACTCGATGCCAAAACCATTGGCCAGCACACTGCTTTTGATCCTGCCAAGTCGACTTCGTTCAAGAAAGTGAATGGTGCTCAATGGAAGATTAGCTACGGTGACGGCTCCGGTGCTGCTGGTGTCGTTGGCATGGACACCGTTACCATTGGAGGTGTGACTGTTCAAAACCAGGCTGTCGAACTTGCCACGGCGGTCTCCCAGTCATTTGTTCAGGACACCAACACTGATGGCCTTGTCGGTCTTGCGTTCTCAAAGCTTAACACGAGTAAGTCGATCCGTTTGTTTTGAAATGAGGTAACTTTTGCTGACAAGGAAACAGTCAATGACGGTACTAAGAAGACCCCTCAGAAAACCTTCTTTGCCAATGTCATGAACAACTTGGACATGCCTGTCTTCACCGCTGATCTCAACCCGGATGGCTCTGGTGTATATGAGTTCGGCAAAATTGATAGCAAAAAGTTTGTAGGCCAGATGGCCTGGACCCCTGTCAAGGCTGAGACTGGTTTTTGGCAATTCGGCTCTACCAAGTTCGCTGTCGGCAACCAGATGTTCAGCAACCCACAGGGTTCTGACGCCATTGCCGACACTGGTACCTCGCTTCTTCTTGTCGACCAGCAGGTTGCTGAAGCATATTACTCGCAAGTCAAGGGTGCTCAGCTTAATGCTCAAGTTGGGGGCTTCATCTTTCCATGTAACGCTCAACTGCCCGACATGAGTGTCGCGATTGGTGACTCGTACATGGCCAAGGTTTCCGGCAAACAGCTCGTTTTTGCGCCTGTCGATAATGCAAACACCACTTGCTTTGGTGGTGTGCAGGGCAACCAGGGCTCGGGTTTGCAGATTTACGGCGATACTCTGTTCAGGTCGCAGTTTGTTGCCTTCAACGGAGGCAACCAGTCGGTCGGTTTCGCCCAGAAGCCAGGCGTTTAGTCAACACGCGTAACTGTAATGAGTCAACACCTACAGTAGGGAGAAGTCAGTGACACTGGGTTGTAAATACTTAAAGAAAATCCTTTGCACATTCATTTGGAAATATCAAACAGCCTACAGTATAGCCAAGGCTGAACATAAAGAAGAAAATTAATCAAAAGACAATTGTGGAATCTTCTTGTTTGATTTCTGCTTTTGTGATGTCTATTAGTCTGGTTCTCTACTTGTCGTTGTCACGTGAAAACTAGAGTGAGAAAGGAAAGAGGAAGGTGCGATCCTTGATCCAAGACCTGACATTTGCTTCACCACCCACAAACGCTAGTTCGAGCGTCTTCATGGTTACTCACTTGGAATCGGTCTATGACACTATGTTTGTAGCTGCCATGAATCTGCAACTCGATGAGGATCCCACAAGCCAAGAAGACGAGCTTAGTCCTCTCGAATACGCACGAGGGCAAGGCCTCTGCATAGATTACACGACTGAGCCGAAACTCTTGACGGGCTGTGACTTACAGTGGAATGCAGCATTTGATGGCGATCTTTGCGATTCATCTGATTCCATTATTACTGATGCAACCTTGGCACTGGCCAAGGAACGACTTGCAGTAAGCAGAGATACAGCACTGCTGCTCAAAGCAGTTTACGATCTTCGAGAACTGTCTTCAGTCGATTGTGTACAGAGCGGCAGAAGAATCTCGATCCTCCATCTCAAACAGGAGCTTCCGGTACTTCAGTCAGACCATGATCTTGACTTAATGAGTTTTGGAAGTGCGGCATCACCCAATTTCAAAAATCTGAGGCTCCCATCCGAAATGGTCGTAGAAGAAAATGATGAGGGTCTCGAATGGCCTACCAAATATTTCACGTATCCAAAGCAATGCGACGTGCAGCTCAGATCTGAGAAGCTTGCTGTCTCAAAGGATGTACTCATGTACTTACAGGAAGCTGTTCACGATGCGTATGTCCCAGAGGATGGCGAAACACTGACATCTGAAAGCCTAATGGAGAAGCCAGTAAGTGGGTAATGCAAAAAATTCAAACTTGTGTGCTGAGCAGTCTAGAACCTAATAATTCGGCCCATCACGCCTCCCTTACTCCCACTTTCACCGTTACATGTACCCTACATACCTTCCTCCCCTGCAAATCATTTACCACTTGCTTCAGACAGCAGTGACTCAGTCCGCGCAGAGGCAATTGAAATGCAAAATAAGATCATGACCGCAGATTCCCTCGCGCGGAAGGAATCAGACAGCAGTGACTCTATGCTTCTCGATATAGTTCAATTACCACCGTTTAGCCCACTGTCTGCGGAATGTACAATGTTTCCTTCCAAGCGCAACGCTCAAGACTTGAAGGTAGAGGGTCCGCTAACACCACCAATGTTTTCTACCTCACCGATGAAGAAGCTGAAGTCGGTGTCCTTTGCTGCAACAGTGGATGAATATACCTCATATGAACCATGGGGTCAGGATCAAGCAGGTGGTGATAACGATACCACCACTGGGGATTTTGAACTAGTAACGCAAATTGAACCACTCGCTGAAAAAGCGAAAGATCTTGTTGAGAACGAGCGACTGTCTGGCGCGGATACAACTGCCCGTGTGGATGTTCCGGAAATGGACTTTACACTACCAACGGCACCCTGGGTAGAGTACAGTCAACGAATCAGAGGCAAGCAAAAGCCTAACGAAACTGAGCTTGAGGCCCAGACTCAGTTTCTACGGAGGATCAAGCGTGAAGACTTCAAATCCATAGTATCATGGCATGGAATGTCAATCCCTGAAAGGGAGATGCAATGGAATTTTTTGACAACAAAACTCTCGACTCTTAAACTGGAAGAGATACTCCATGGCGAATCCGAAATGAAGAAGACCCTGGATGAAACCAAATCAGGTGACATCGCGACCAGCTCAATGCAGGTATGGAAGTGTGATGGGTTGAGAATCCTTGATGAAGACGAAGAAGACGAATTAGAACCAGTGTCTGATGAAAATAGTCAAGACATAGAGACCTTGGTACGCAAACGTAAACTGGAGATGGAGAAAGGGACTACAGAAAAGCAGAATAAACGGACAGTGGCACAGCACCTTCCTTCAGCAAGCTTGCCAGCCAAGACGCATCATGTTCATCATCAAATGTCGCAAGAATGGAGTTCGCGGCTGGAGCGCATGCACGCTGACAAGGACAAGAACAGTGAGCTCATATCCAGCGGCTTCTCTGCTACAAGTGCTCTTCATAGGTTTTTGGAGACACGTGGAAAGGCTGTTGAGTCTATGAGGCTTGACAGCGTCGAGAAACCTGTTTTGAGCAACTGTACCGTGTCTACAAACCCCTCAGATGGCTGGAATGCTAAGAGGCCAGTTCAGCACCTAAACCCCGAGTCGCACAAGGCGGTTTGTAGAGCCGAAGATACGATGATCACGACAAGACCTCCACTCTCACTTCCTGATACCCCAATCGATCTAAAACCGTGTTCCTTTATTATTTCCTCAAAGTTCCTACAGCTGAGAAGTTTGCTCAAGCAAGTTGAACAGCTTTTTCCGAGAGCTGAAATGGTGTACCGAGACTACACTCTGCCGCACTCACCAGCTAATGAGGCCGACATAGTTATCTCCCCATCTACCGGTCTGCTTATCTTTTCTTTGCAGCAAATCAAGCAGCGAGCCCTTCCCGGCCAACCGGAAAAGTCATTAATAAAGGAACGTATAGCCGACCTCCAGTCACGGTACGAAAGACTGATTGTTATGATCAGTGAACAGCTGAGCCGTGAGTTGGAAGCGCTAGGATCAGGTCGGCCAAAGGACCCTCGCGATGGGGAAGCATTGAAAACAGTTGAAACATTCGCTGCCCAGATGGAGGGCGAAGTGCTAGTAAAGTACATTCCTGGAGGCGAGAAGGCCCTCGCGCGTTCCACGGTGATAGAAATGGGGAGATATGGGCTGCCACATGGCTCAGCGGATATTGGCGACATTAAGCCGATAGCCCAGGAGACAACTGTAAGCACTGCACGCTCTTAGCCAGCACAGAATCTGACTTTGACTAGCACGAAGTCTTCCTCCGCCGAGCAGGGCTAAATCCATTCGCGGCTCAAGCCATTGTGGCATTGCTGAAGAAGCCAAAGGTTCTCGAGGTCCCACCCTGTCCAACTTCACCCTTTCCAATGGAACCAAAGGATATTACCGTAAAAGGTCTTTGTCGCTTTCTGACCATGAGCGCAGAGGAGAGGACATACTCGTTTCAGGCTTTAATGGGTGGAAGCAGGGTATTGCAGAAGGTCAATAGTAGACTGGGCCAGCAATGGATCAGCGCTGCACATGGGTTCAGGATGTGACGCATTTCTGACTATCTAGGGTCATGCAAAGATGATGCTAGACATAAAGCATCATGAGATTGCAATTGAGCAACGACGATGCAAATGTAGATAAATGTGGGGCAAAGCTTGGACCTGCCATGACGCAAAACACGAAACATCTCGAAGGCGCCTTTCGCTATGGTTCTTTTATGAATCAAGCTGTACGCTCGGCTCGCAGCCTGACTGCCACCCAAGAGGCTTCTGGTGCTTGATCGCATCCTATGTGGCATTTACAATGTCTTCTCCCGTAGGCATAATAATCTCCGGCCGCCCTGTTATCACGGAACCTTCGTCAGTGATCTCGCCTACCCAGTCTGCATTCCAGATCCCCTCGCAGCCCTCCTTCTCCCACATCGTCGTTTTCCTTCTTCCCGGAGTCGCGTTACCAGATGGCACTGCTGCGGCTGTGTATGCACAACTTCCCGGCACGACCGATTTTAAACTCCTCGGCGCAATCGCGAACGAAAAGCCTAGTGCGATCTTCAAGGTCAACACCAAGGCCGGTGGTCCCGTCGGAGGCGGCCTAGGCAGTGATGATGCCATGGTAGATGAGGGAGTATCCATGGAAGCGACAAATGGAAATAGTGCGCCACTGGCCCTTGGTATCAGCCTCGAGCCCGCACAACAAGTGGCTGCTGCCATAGAGCAAAACAAGGCGCAAGGCGCTGCGGCCCCGGCAACAACAGGTGCGGTTCAGGGCAATGAGTTAGTGGTCCGCGGGCAGAGGAGTGTCGAGACAAAGGTTCTTGCACAAAGGATCATCAAGAACTGTTACGATTTTTTGACGAGCTGGGGGACTGGGGATACTGTGCCGCTCAAGGCTTTCCAGGCCTGGTGGACGAAATTCGAGGGAAAGATCGAGAGGGACCCAGGGTTCTTAGAGCGGGGCGATGGCGGCTGAGAATTTGAAAATACCAAGAATAAGACGAACATGGCTACACGGCCAATGCATACTATCAATATTCGACACCTCCATCTACATACGAAATCCTATCTCAAGCAGGGCTTTGCCGCTTTTTCAAAATGCCTTGTTCACACCACTCCAACTTGGCTCCGCAAGCCACGCCATGTACATCGCATGAGGCCACGAGACCTTAGGTCCCTTTGCAGGATTATGCTGTACCTGTTCAACGACCGTATCTCCAAGCACTTTCTCGATATCTGCTCGCTCGTACTGCGTTTCTAGCTTCTCTTTCATTGACTCGAGCATCTCCAGTTTTGCTGTGCCTCTTTGAAAGTCTGTAAGTACCGCTACTCGCACTATTCTTGAGAGCTCGCCGATCCGTTCCGCAATGCCAGGAGAGGTATGGCACGCAATGGCGGTCCACACACAATGCGCATCAGCTTCGCTGACACCAAAGCTTGAGAGATGCTTGACTGCTGCATCAGCACCTTCGACTTCAAATCGCTGTGGTCCGTTGCATTCTTGCGTAGTACCAATGTCATGGAGAATACACGCGGTAAACAGTAGGTCGCGCTGATACGGATCCGTGAAGTACTTTGAATTGGTGTGCTTGGCTATTTCATCTGCGTACTTGAACACCCTGATACTGTGATTGAGAATCGATGGGTGTAGCGTGCTCGCAGCAAGGGTATAGGCGCCTCTCGATATAGGCGTATCCAGTAGAGTCTCGAAGGTATACTTGTCGGGTTTGCCGCTGGCATCTTGAGCGGATGTACTGCCAAGCCGAGAAGGTGGGCACATGGCTTGTAATATTGATCGACAGGCCTCGTATGTCTTATGAATATTCCTGCAAAAGAAGGTGCTTTTTATGATGTAGCCGGACTCTGAAGTTCTGTTATATAATATCTCGTACGCCCTATTACCCTATTTGTGATTTCCTGTTTTGGTAAAGCGTGAGCAAACCGGCATGTTCGTGACGTTATCGCAACATGCAGTTTTCGCAACATGTTGGTGGATGAAGTTAATCGATACGTTTGATACACAATGGCCTCTGGCTTTATGGAGTTTCATTGTACACTTTGGCGTGCTCTGCATGGTATGTCGATCATTGAGAGCTCCGGCTTCTAATGTCCCGAACGTTTCTCTAGTGCCGCCCGATGCCGGCACCTCACCAGTCTCAGTCTCAGCCCCACACCCGTTACCACAACACAACGGAGCAGACGCTGACACATTGAAAACAAAGCTGCTTTCATAGAAAGATGCCAATGGCTAAATACGCGGATATTACAATTTATATGTTTTACCTGTCTGTACTTAACATCTCTTGACGGACTCTTTCAAGTACTAGAGAGAGCGGATCGTGGCACTAAAGTCCCACTGATAAGCGCAATGGCACCAAGACACGTCCGATCAATCCACAAGCCAAGGACTTTGTACATAATGGCGACTTACAGTATTACTTTAGGATACTTGATATGAACATGCCAAGCCGAAGCGATAACGACGGGCTACCTCTTGGCTCTGACATGGATTCAGATAGGCGTGCCGTGGAGATAGGCGCGTCTAATATTTGCCGACAATGGAGTTGACAAATGTACGTGTTGGAGTGATAATATGTAGTAGTATATAAATCAGCTTTGCGATGCTGAAAGAGCATTTGACATCCAAAGTCTTAGCCACTTTGTAATCGGCAAGATGAAGATCTTTACTCATCTTTTCCCCATCTTCACATCTGTGGCTCTTGCATCGCCTGTTGATCTCACTCAATCGGACCTACACAGACTGTTTATACGCCAAGACATCAAGACACCAATCAATGCCTCCCTACCAAATGTCACCATTTTCGCAACTGGAGGCACAATTGCCTCACAAGGTAGCACAAACACACAAACAACGGGTTACTCAATTGGTCTCGGAGTACAGCAACTAGTCGATGCCGTCCCAGAACTGCTCAACATCTCCAACATTGTCGGATACCAGGCCTCCAACACACCTTCGGGAAATATCAACGAAACAATCAGCTTGAACCTTGCGCACATGATCAATAAAGAGCTGGCAAAAGACGAAATCTCTGGCGTTGTCGTCACGCATGGCACCGACACGCTCGAGGAAACCGCCTTCTTCCTCCAAAGCACCGTGAACTCTACCAAGCCCATCATTGTAGTCGGAGCCATGAGACCTGCCACGGCACTGAGTGCGGACGGCCCACTCAACCTCTACCAAGCCGTCAAGCTTGCCGGGTCCCCTGCTGGACGCAACCGCGGTACCATGATCGTTCTCAACGACCGTATCGGCTCCGCTTTTTACACGACAAAGATGAACGCAAATACGCTCGATACCTTTTACTCGACCGAAGCCGGCCAGCTCGGCGTCTTCATCAACCAGGTCCCATATTTCTTCTACCACCCTGTCGAGCCCGTGGGCCGCGTCGTCTTTGACGTTTCCAATGTTACTGATTTGGCGACCGTGCCTATCCTGTACGCGCATCAGGACATGATACCTGCGCTCTTCAACGCCTCCTATGAAGCCGGTGCAAAAGGCATCGTCTATGCGGGTGTGGGAGCGGGCGGCATGTCGAGTGTTGCAAGCGCACAAGCAGAGGCGCTGTACAATGCTACGGGCATCCCTATCGTGGCCAGCCATAGAAGCGCAGACGGTATGGTGCCGCCGCCAAATGCAGGCGACGGCGACTTTACAATTTCGAGTGGATTCTATAATCCTCAAAAGTCGAGGGTTCTGCTGCAGTTGGCGCTGACACTGGGGTGGGGTGAGGCGCAGATTAGGGAGGCGTTTGCAAAGAGTTATCCCATGCCTTGAGAGACAGAGAGATAAGGAATGGAAATTCGTAGACTTACGACCATGTGTAATGTTTTATTCAGTATGATGAAATACTGTCCTTAACGACTACCTGAATCACCATCTGTGATGAACATCCGGCAACATGAGAGAGAATCTTGGTAACCAAGTAAGCGGAGATAGGAGTATTGGTAACAACATCAGCCTAAAAATTAGGTCTTGTAATTTCATTGAGATATTCTTTGCGAGAAACGCGACAAAATTATGCAACTATGGATCGATCAAGAAAAAGAATTTACGCAGTCATATCGCACCAAAACAAACCTAAACAGCACCTTGAAGCAAAGAAAAGTCCATACTGCAAACAACGTGCGCGACTACCACGTGCCTATACTCCACTGCCAACGCTCCCCTGACTATTTTCCCTTCGCGGCCCGCCTTCCATACCTTCAAAAGCACTACCTCGCCTGCCCAGATTGAACATACTTCCCTCACTGCCCTGTCTTCTCCCAGCTATGCCACTTGGTCCGCCAAATGTGCTACTTAGCGTCCACCCTCCAGCTGGGCTTGCGTCCCGGATGCTGATCGCTGGAGGCAGTCCCAGACTTGGTATCTTATCGTCACCTACTGGTAAGATACGCGGTGAAGGCGAAGGCGCATGACGGAGGCCTTCGGCGTAGAAAGCAGAGAGAAGAGAGGCATTGGTACAGAAAGCCTCCACTTCGTCCTTGACTTGTTCCGGAGTTACTGTCGAGGCACTCACTAGAGGCGATGTAGTGGTTGCGGAAGACCTATGCTCATGATTGGTGAGCGCTGTGTGTAAGAGGCTGGCATCCTGCACAGGTCGAGCCAGAGGACTGGAGAAAGGGCTGCGGTGCGGATTGCTACGCTCTGCTGCTGGTGTCGACGGAATGCGACTGCTTTGACTGCCGTCTGTCGTTGCTTTCTTATGTTCGTATGGATCAACCGGCCGAATTCTGCTGTTGTCTTTGGCACGGTTGTGCGCAAGACGATTTGCTAGCAATAGAAAGTTTCCTTCGTCAGTGATCTGAGCGAGCAGCCCTCCACTGCGGTGAATGAACTGTGTATACTTGTAGTCTGGGTTGCCCCAGGAATACGTGACTTCCACATCGGATGGAAATGCGCTAGCTGCCTCCATGTCCAGAACAAAGTTCAGCTTTCGCAGCAGAGCTTTATGATATACAAACTTGTCCGTCCTGGAGTGCTGGGGGGAGAAGCTAGTTGAATCCCACATATTCTCCAGCTGAACCTTAGGAGGCTGCAGTGCGAGCTTTACCAAGTATGGAGATCGGAAAGGGTGGTGATCGACAATATTTGCTACTTCGGCGATAGGTACTTCCACCAGCTTCAGGCCATACTTCTCCACACTTGTAGCCCAGGTGACGATGGCATCCTCGATAAGCTTCGCCGTAACGTTCATCCAGTCAATGCGAATATGATAACAGTTGTCGGGGTTATGTAGAAGATCATAATGTAGCGAGATGATCTCAGGTCGATATGAACGTTTCCTAGGGTCCACATCGTAGCGCATAACACGAGACAGGACAACTTTCCTCTTGGGAGGCTCAGCACGGGTTGGCGTCTTTTCGCCTTCTTTGAGGGAGTCAGAATTTGTCGATGAGGAGTCCCCAGTGCTAGGTCGTGACCTAGTGTTCTTCGAGATCAAAGGCGATGTCCGTGGTACCTCTGACAGCGGTGTAGAAGGAACGGATCTCTCTGCCTTTCGCATGCCAAACCACCCTGTTCGTGACTCAACCCGAGGAGCTCTGTATTCTGCTGCAATTTGAAAGAAGAAATTGCCGTCGCGGAATGGATGTCTTCGCTGCACATGCTGAATCAGCCCCTTGTGCATCAGTTCGTTTCCGAAATCAACAGCTTCATCTCTAGTTTCGATGTCTTTGAAATTCGAGAGAAGCCAGTTCGTAAGATCGAAGCCCAGGAAGCAGTTGTAGTGCAGTTTTAGATGCCATCGACGGTCAAGCATCTGTATGCCCTTCTCGCCTTGCAAGTCTTCGGCAAGCTTCTTGATATCTATGTTCGATTTATGGTATTTCTCTGAATCTGGGAAGACAGAGGTCTGAAACTCATTATCTGTGTCATTGAGCAAAGAGTTGTCTAGCCCTGCCGCAACCACTGCTGAGGGATCGCGAGTATGATATTCAATTGCAAGCGGATTCGGATCTTTCTGCTTGGCAGCAAAGGACGGCTGGGCATAACGTTCTTCCGGAGATATGAAGCGGAACTTTTGCCATAGCTGCGTAAGCTTCCTAATTCCCTCTAAACGTATCTCCTCCTCAGAGTCTTCAGTGAGCATTGGCAGAGGCCGCCGGTGTACTGCCGGTATTTCTACCGGAATCAAGACAAAGCGGGCTCTCCAAAAGCGCAGAATCTCGGAAAACTCCTCGTGGTAGCCGGCCAAAAACGTGTCGATAATGTTCCAGTTGTATTCCTTCCGTGGCGGCTGTAGGATGACATCTCGTGGATCATAGGTATCTTCGAACGCGGTGCGAATGTAGGGTCTGTATGGAAAAGGCGTGTCGATGCCGGCGGACGACTCCAGGGCGGTGGTAGGCTTCCTGTTATAGCGTCTTACCTCTACTTCTCCCCCTGCAACACAAACCAATTGATGTATACTATTTCCCACACTCATAAAAACAGTATCTCCATCATTGGACATGTATTCGGGTGCCAGAATACTAGCGAGAGTCTTTTCTTGTCGTCCTGAAAACTCAGCAACAGAGGAGCCCACGACGATCTGAAACCCGTGAGAAAGACGGAAAGCAATGAGCTCCTTGATCAATGACTCCCTGCTCTTTGGAGCCTCGAGCATCTCGTCGTCTTCATTTTGGGTAATCTTGTATGGACTTTCGTTGTATTCTGACGCAACTTGTTCGACAGTAGGGAACCATTCGTGCGTCAAAGGGACAGCGGCAGGCGAGCACAACGACCTCCATTTCACGGTACCAGTTCTCAATGTCCTAGGAAAGACATGATGCCAGCGTCGGTATTGGTTTTTGGTGTTGATACTACTCTTCTTTGGGTTACATGGATTGACTAAGACTGCCCAGGGTGAGATAGCACTTGTTGGCGACAAAGTTCGGGGAACATCTCTAGCACCTGCACTAGAAGATAAATCTGGTTTTGGACCGACATGCTCACCTGCCCCGCGCGCACCCGCCAGAAGAAATGTAGACCCAGGATCTCGAACGACTGAACCAGACTGAGAAGGGATAGAGGGTTTGCTGGATCGCATACCTCTAACAGTTTCAACCGAGCGGCTGGCGCGGTCAGAAGCAAGCGATTCAGCTGATGCAGGGCCAGCCCGTGATGCAGGTTTGATGGCAATAGGCTGCGAAGCTTTCTCGGTGGAGTTATGACGAGTGCTCGCCAACCTTTCGGCGATAATGCCCTTTTGGTTATTCTCAACAGTTAGCATGGCAGGTTTAACTTTTCCTTGGCTTATATCGATAGTAGCATCTCCAAGAGTTGGTTTGGCTGGCGCTGCTTTCCCACCAAAACTCATCTGCCTTAGAAACCAGTTGGACGGCCTGCTCTTCATCTCGGGCTTAGTTGATGTCGTCGTTGCTGCGCTATTGGCTGGAGAGAGACCAACTCGCCTTGAAGGAGACACTCCTCGGCTTGGAGCTGGAGAATGCTTTGGTGTGGACTGCTTAGACGGATGTTGTTTTTGGGAATCTCCAGAGTTATCTCTTTTGTGCGAAACTGGACGAGTCATACTAGTGTTGTTTCGTGCCCAGTTCTTTTGTCGTTGGAGAACATCAGCACGCGGGATGCCCTCGCCTTTGTGGTCGGAAACTCGATAGGTTGTGCCACGTGGAGAATGACTTTCTGGCTCTTTTGACTTCTCGCGCATATTTTGTGGGAAGTTGTTTTCCGGCGGTGGACGGGCTGTCTTGGGAATTGAGGGGGCACCACTGCGAAATGAAGAAGATAATTGGAAGCTCCTGGATAGCCTAGGAGAACTACTGGATAGTTGGTCGCTCAGCCTTCGCTGATGAGCTTGGGGATCCGGCATAGGGTGTCTTTCCATGATTGGGGAGAAAACGCCATTGTCATATGCATCCATCCAGATTTTGTGCGCAGAACGAACTTCGTCTAGCTGGTCATTGTTGTACTCTTTATCGCCTCTTGACGAATAAGAGCCTGCTCCAGTGGTTGAGGGCTTGACGATGGTGGCTTTTTTCTGGCCACCGCTGCCGTCGACGTCCCGCTCGAGTGATTCACGCAAATGGTGAGGATACATTGGGTCTTCCTCTAGATAGGGGATAGCAATGTCTCCCAGCTCATTCTCCATGACACCCATCATTTGGAGCTCAAACAGACGGCATCTCAGCGAAAATATGCGGCCCTTCTTACGCGACTTCTTCACAATCTTATCAGCCTTCCTCGGTTTCGTAAGTTCCAAAATTTCCTCAGATGTGCCAGACCAAAAAGAGATATCCACCCAATAGGGCATTGCAAATCTCCAATTGTCTGCTACATCCGCAGAATCGTCTATTGTCACATGTTCCATGTTAGAGGTATGAGAAACGGAGCCAAAATTTGGCTGACTTTGGCGGGGTGTCTTGTCCTCTTCGGTCCTCGATATGCCTATAGGCGCTTGATGTTTCTCTTGTTCAGCCTTTAAGTCAGATACCGAGCGAGGTGTTTGATACTTGAATAGAGGTACGGAGTGAAGTGGCATTGGCGAGAGACACACCAAGTCAATACCAATGCCGGATCCAATGAGTACATCTGTGGTTAGTTTAAGCATGTTGTAATCCACCTCAAAAACACCTGTACCAGGGCTGACAACTATGACAGAGATGCCTGTTCGGACGAGGTCACGATCAATGTAGTCTTTGGAAAATTGAGCTGCGGCTAGGTTGATGGCTTCAAGTATGTTGCCCTGACTTGCAGACGACGGCCTTCCAGCGACGACGAATTCGGATACTGGGCCATCCGGTCCTGCATCTTCTTTGCTGGGAACCTGCTTTACCGGCTTGCGCACCAAGGACACTTCTCGGAGGAACATTCTGAACTCTTTCTTAAGTTGATATAAGATGTTGATCCAGTCGCCGCTGGCCATATCGCTCACAACAACTCGATAGTAGTCTCTGAAAGTTCCTGAATGCGAGTCAAAGTGCGTGTCGCTTGTCGCTCCTTCGGGACGGTCAGCTATTGGCTCGCCATCGTATTGCATCCGGGTAAAGAGGATAATGGTGACCAAATGTCGCGCATTGATCCTCAGCCACCTCTTGAAAAGATCTGGAAGGAAGCCGCTAACTACTTTGTTGAACATGATCTCGCCGGCACCTTCGGTATCAAAGTCCCACATTTCCCTAGACATCTGGATGAATAGGGTGTAGCGTGCAGACTCGCTGCGAAATATAGGCTTCGACTTGGGTGAGAAATAGCCTGAATGGACGGATTGACCATTGATGTAGATGTGCTTGATAGTGGCTTTGATAGTTCCCATGAACAATAGCCTCTGGCCCCGGTAGACGGTGCGCTTGCTAAGCTCGGAGATCGCCATGCGCCACATATCTGCGCGTGCAAGATACTCATCACGGAATACAATTTCTACATGGTGAGCTTCGTGGAGGTCCTCATCCGCCTCAGTGACCACGACCTGCATCCTGTTGCGAAACCCGAATACCTTGGCAATGCGCTCGGATATAGAAACCTTTTCTGGGTCAACTGTGGCTCATGTCAACCTGAGGT
Source organism: Curvularia eragrostidis (assembly GCA_020744315.1). Lineage (NCBI taxonomy): Eukaryota > Fungi > Ascomycota > Dothideomycetes > Pleosporales > Pleosporaceae > Curvularia > Curvularia eragrostidis. The sequence goes on along the minus strand of JAIRCK010000083.1, from coordinate 62,324 downwards.
ATGACAAACCTGTAAATTCGGGTACTTTGACTTCAAGTCTGGAGAAAGAGTCTTTGGGACGAAGACGTAGGCTTTGTCCCCATCAATATCGCGTCCACCAGGGACCGCCGATCCATTCTCATCAAGCGTTATCGTATTCGTGTCTCGAGGGTGTCTCCTTGGATGACTATGGGCATGTCCATCTTTGAATGATACTTCAGCTTCTGACTGTGCCACATCATGCTGCGCACTCTTCAGTCCGGCATGAAAATTGCGAACGGCATTATCTTCCTGTATGGCCACTATCTGAAGCAAAGAAGCAGCACCGGTGGGTAGTTCAGGAAATTTCTCGCTGTTGAATACAATGTCGTCTCTTGAGAAATTATCATCATGTGTCCATAATGTGCACACTTTCTGTACCCGAGCCTGTTGAGAATTTGACGCGGATTTCGACATGATTGTTATGGTTGTTGCTGAGGTTGGTCCTTGCTTCGTGCTGGCTCACGGATATTTCCATGTTACTCATACATACATGATGAACGCGCGACGTTCGATTGTTCGTGACAAGCAAGCAATGATCAATAGTGCAAAGATGATGTCGCGATCAACGATGACTGCAGCAGCCAGCAAAGTGTATACATATGGCGACTGTAGGTCGCGTCGGAGTCTGCGAGGTACCGACCGAACCGTGGGCACGTGATGCGCACGGACATGCAACACGCGCCTGAGCACATCATGTTGCGAAAGCATCGAAACAGTCATTATACCCATTTTGTGAGCCAGTGTACAAGCTACATACTAAACCTTTCCGTTCCCTCCATTGTATTACCATTTATTAGCACCTATCGTTTCTCATCTTAAACGAATGCATAATAAGCACCTTAGTGTCATGATATCATAGATCTTGCTTACCTGACTATGATTGTCTTGAAAAGATAAGGCTCCGACGGGACCTAAGCAGTAAGTGTTTGCGTCACAATGGATCTGTTTTTTTTTTCTCATATATTCACCTATAAGGGTAGTACAAAGGCGTCCTTTCTCCCATTTCTAAACCTTTTCCACTCTTGCCCTCATCTCCCCCATATCTTCGCCCTCAACACTATCCTGTCCTTCCTTGACAAACTTTTCAATTGCTTCGTCAATTTCATTTGTTCCATCAACAAAATCAAGCCAACCCTTCAGTCCGTCCTTTTCCAACGCCTTAACGATAACCTCGGCGACTGTAGCGCGACTTACTTTCCCCCCCGCCCCAATTCTGCCCATCTTCACCTTGCCTGCCGGCTCTTCAGTCAACGTACCGGGCCGCAAACTGATACCACAGAAGCGTTGGTTAGCTGGTACACCTTCTTTTTCTTCATTTGCCAAACGGTCGTTGGACAAGATAGTTAGGACTTCATCAGCCACGACCTTGGCCTTGTAGTAGTTTGGCAGTATCTCATTGTTAACCTTCTGCGCAGAGGCCCAGTCCTCGTCACTCCACCATGGTGCGCGGCCACGACGGGAGGAGAGGTATGATACTGTTAGGAACTTCTTTACAGAAGGAGTGTGGATGCTGGCCTTTGTAAAGGCAATGGCTGCGTCGCGGTCGATAGCAAAAGTCATTTCCGCACCTCCTTTACCTCCGGCACCTGTCATTTTGTGAGCAAAGAAATACGTTCATGTCTTTAGAAAAATTTAGTTTGCCTCAGCTTGTGGTATACACTGATCACGCGCATATCATCTCCTACAGGAAATGAAACAATGATACACCTCAAGAGCAGTAAATGACGTCCGTCGCACAAGTTGAAGAAGGTACAAAAATTAAACAAAGTAAATGTTTGCGTACCAGCACTCCAAACAACCCAGTCAGGTTTTACCTGGTCCAAGATATTTTTCGCATCATTCTCACTTCGGACATCTGCAACGCTATTGACCAGCACGTTCAGCTTGCCGGGCTGGCCCTGTCCTAACTTCTCAATAGCAGATTGCTGCGAGGCTGTACGAATCATGCTTGTCACGTTCCATGACTTTGCCAAGAGGAGGGGCGTGAGAAGCTGAGCTACCTTCCCGTGACCACCGATGAGTAGGATATTGTGTGCCATTGTGTATGTGATTAAGCAATGTCGGATTGGATAGGATGGGGTTATCAACAAGATGATAAAAGATGATCTGAATATTACAGGACTAGTGGCTCAATACTATGAGGATGAAGTCATATATATAGCAGTGTCACGTCTACCCTTGTTGAGTACGGTGCTGATTCAATTTCTAAGATGACGTCGTTAGTGCCGGCAAGTCTCCGAGTGTGCACCGATGAAGTGAGCGGGTCGTGCATTTTTTAACTTGACCACCACTCTTTTCGGCTCGGATCCGCATTGCATATAACATCATCACGTGTCAAGAAGCGCACTGGGCTTGATGGAAAGTGTTATTGTGTCAACTTTTTGCGTCGTTTCGAGGCACGTTATGGAGAAACCAGACGCTTGGTGCCAGTGCTAGGTGGCTCTACGAAGACAAAAGGAAACAGACACTACGTCAAGAAGGTTTCTATGGAAGAGCAAAAAAGCAAAGAGCCTTGAGTAATACAACGATTGACGCGAGGGTCATCAAGTGCCAGGAATAAAGCATGGGTATTTACGATAGTTGAGCCCATAGGGCCGGAAACGCCTGTGACGCCGCTGAATGCTTGGGATATACAATGCTTGGAATGAGCCCCTTATTATGCTCAAGTCCCGAAACATTAAGGGACTTCGGGTGAGATGTGTACGTATGTAGGTTTTGAGGTATATGAAAGGATCAGACCCTATGTGCCAGGGCCGGTTGGCTTGGATTGTTCGCCGGCGTTGCCAGAGAAAGGCCCTACGTTAAAATCGGGCGTCGTTTCCACGTTCTGACTGGGAGGACCACGGTACTCATTCGCGTCAGGGGCGAGGATTTGATCAGTCGACTTGGTATCCGGATGGACTTCAATGCCGTCTTGAGCTTCAAGATCTTGCTTGGTAGCATTGCGACTGAACTTTATAGAGTCATTGTCGCCGTTGTTGCGGTCAATAGGTGACCAACCTGCAACACTGCCTGCAACAATGCCAGCCATGACAGTTGCTGGACCAAAAGCAGAATTGGAACGAGACCTAGTGCGACGACGGCTGTTGGGCGTAGGCGGGGCAGGAGAGCCGTCGTCTGTCTGGGCACCATTGTTGGGGGTACCAGGTAGGGAATGACTGGATCGCGACCGGGTGAAAATTTCCCTGGGGTGTTGCACTTTGAACTTGAGTGCACTTAGACGGCCACCACGGACTTTTCTGAGGAAAGCAAGCTCATCGCGAACTTCCAACAGCCCTTGATTCCAGTAGTAGTCGTCGTCCGAAATGACGAGCTCCGGTGTTTGTTTGCGCCTGAAAAAGTCGGGGATACATTTCCTGATAAGCTCATCCGGTATCAAGCGAACGATGGCACCAACCGGTAGTGACAAGAAGCCCAACACTATTGAGTAACCCCATTGAGCGCCGTTTAATCTTGTAACTTTGAAAGCCTCGCCACCGACAAAGATGATCATTGTCTGACCTCCAATCATAATGAGCATAATGATGATGAAGAACCAGTTGTGGGTAATGCCTTCGAAAACATTGAATCGGTTGTCGAGGCGGCGGTTGTTGAGGGCATTGAAGATTTGCATCCAGACAAAAGTGTTGAAGACCAAAGCCGGCAGTTGCTGCCGCTCACGATCACTGTCATAACTGAGGATCGATTCGCCAGCAAAGAAGAGGATGAAAGTAACGACCAGCTGGTAGATCGACTGGCCGATAATCATCTTCCACATGGGCAGCGTGATCAGTGGTGCTGATTTGGCGTCGGGCTTGCGATCAAGGAGACTGCGAGTAGGGGGGTCGGTAGCGAGGGCCAGAGCAGCAAAAGTGTCCATGATCAGATTGACCCACAGTAGTTGGACAGCAGTCAGTACAGATTCCTGATCTTTACTGGAGACAGCGGAGACGAAGGTAAGGAGTACAGCAGTGATGTTCACTGTGATCTGAAACTGCAAGAACTTCTTCACAGCATCATTCACAGCACGGCCCCATAGGAGCGCCTTTACAATAGATGCAAAGTTGTCGTCCATAAGGATGATTGCGGATGCTTCTTTTGCAACTTCAGTACCCGCAATACCCATGGAAAAACCAACGTCGGCAGTCTTGAGCGCTGGCGCATCGTTGGTTCCGTCACCAGTAACAGCTACCGTCTCACCGAGCTCTTTAAGCCGTTTGACGAGTTTGCGTTTGTCATCTGGGCTGGACCGGGCAAGAACACAGAGCTTGGGAATGACGGCATCCATGTCCCGCTTTGACAGCTTGCGGAAAGTGGGGCCTTCCATGACAACACCGCCAGGGACCAGGATTCCACAATCTTCAGCAATGGCTTTGGCAGTCAAGACATTGTCACCAGTAACCATACGAACGTAGACACCAGCATGTTGGCAGTCCTTTACGGCCTCACGGACGTTTTCTCGCAGAGGATCCTGGATACCAACAATGGCGAGGAAAGTCATTTTCTTGGCCACGTCTTTGAAAACTGCTTGACTTGGGTCATCCTCATTCCTCGAAGACTCTGCAGGCGGCCAGCTCTCGAAATCGCGGTAGATAAGGCCGATAGTTCGTAAAGAACGGGATGCATATGTCGTGATAATTTGCTCGAGCGCTTCGCGGTTGTCGGAAGTCATGGGAGCCTCGATAAGCTCCTTGTTGGCATCCGTAACGATTTTGTCGCACATGGCAAGCAAGATTTCGGAGGCACCCTTGACATACATACGGTAGCGGCCATCGTTGAGTTTGGCAACAGCAGCGGAGCATTTGATAGCAGAATCGAAGGGAACCACTTGAACGATGTTGGCATTGGCGCGTTCCTGAGCAACACTGCCCAATCCCAAGCGATCACGGGCGAATCCGAGCAGAGCTGTCTCTGTTTTTGAGCCAATGAAAGGATCAGGACCGCCAGTCTCGCCTTCGAAAGCAGTCGTGTTCTGAACAATGGATTGCAGAAGAAGATCCTTGACGTCGCGACTCAGAGTTTCGACAAATTCAGTAGCAGAGACATCATTAGGGTTCTCGACAGGCGATTGTGCCACGTCCTTGCCCTTGGCACCATCGTCGATTGCTGGCGCTGAAGATGCTTTAAGTTTGGAGTCACCAAAACGGAGGGCGGTGCCAAGAGAGCCGGCAACAACTGTCATCTTGTTCTGCGTGAGCGTGCCAGTCTTGTCGGAACAGATGGTGGTGGCGTTGCCCATGGTTTCGCAAGATCGGAGTAGGCGGACCAGGTTGTTGTCTTTGAGCATACGCGTCGTCGCAAAAGCCAACGCAAGTGTGACAGCCAGCGGAAGACCCTCGGGCACAGCAACAACGATAACAGTAATGGCGACGATAAGGATGTTGAGGAAGTTTTGGCCTTTCGCGGCAGGGGTATCTTTGCTGCCTTTGAGACGGACAAGGAACTCAATAAACAACACAACAAAAAGCAACAAAGCCGCTGCTCCACCGAGTTTGGCGATGTAGGTAGCGAGAACGTTGAGTTTGTTCTGAAGCGGCGTGACCTCACTGTCTTCGCGCAGAGACATCATCGTTTTGCCATAGCTTGAGTGAACACCAGTGGCGGTAACCATGAAAGTTCCCACGCCCTCTGAGACCTTGGCTCCGGAAAGAATGAATGGGTCGACTTTCTTAAGGTTGTCATGTCGCTCGATGGCCTTGAAAGCCTCTTCTCCAGACACCTTTTTAAGCAGGTCAGATTCTCCAGTAGCTGACGACTCGTCGCACTTGATTCCGTGACCTTGGATAAGGATGCCATCCACGGGAATCATATCACCGGGCTCCAGAGTGACAACATCTCCGACGTAAATATCATAAACGGATATCTCGCGAGTGGCGCCAGAGCGAATCACCTTGATGGTTCGGTCCTCTTTCTTGCGGTTGAGCTTGACAAACTGTCGTTCTTTTTGCCAATCATTGGCAGCACCGACTACGACAACAATAACAATGGCGACAATGATAGCAACGCCTTCGATCCACTCGACAGCAGGCTGACCATCTTCGTGCTTGACACCAAAGGTTTGGTAGAGACCAAGAGCAAGCGAAATGACAGCGGCGCACGTCAGCAAAATGAGCACCTTGTCGTTGTAGGCCATCCATGCGAGCTGGAAGATGTTTTTGGGCTTTCTGACGGGAAGTCTGTTGTCACTGAATACGCGCTTTCGGTCAGCAAAGGCGGTCTCCTTGGAGGAGCCTTCATGTGTGCTGCTGGCGTGAGCGGGGGTATTCGGTGATGCTTTTTGCGGAGACTCTGCGGCACTTGGGGTTGTTGCTTCTTCAAAAGTAACAACACCGTCCAAGTGCTGCTCGTCGATGCTTAATCCGGCTCTTCGGTCAGTCCTAAGTCCTTTTTCCAGGCCGTCAATGCCTCCGAGAGCATGAAAGGCTGACAGCTGAGCGATAACATTAGCATGATTCAAAAAGTCGATCAGTGACAAATACTCACACTTTTGGGGTTGTAAAGCTTGGCCAACTGACCGGGCGAAAAGGCAAACTTGTTGTCCTCGACGACAAAGTCTGCTTCAGTGCCTGGATCGGGCTTCAGAGCATCCTGGGAGTTTAATATTTCAGTGGGTGCCAGCTCTCCTTTGAGAGTGTCACCCTGCGATGAGGCGACATAGGTGCCTGTGCTGTTGGATTCGCCATTGTCAGTGGCCGAATCCATTGAGTTGCCCCTCGACCGAGCGCCTGGGACATTGAGCAGACCAGCATTGCTGTTCCATGCGGCGACAGGCGAACTGACGTTATGTGGGCTCGTCGGCCTGCTCTCTCTGCTTTCGAAAGAATTTGCGTCACGCAGCTCCTGCGAAGATGATCTTGGCTGTGTTGGCGAGACGTTGTCGGCATTGGCGTTATTTGCCGACGGCCTATGATTGCCGTCGGGAATCTCTGCCAAAGGCACGAAATTGTTCATGTTTGGGTCGCTGGCGGCAGACGTGTCAATGGTGATGGTCGGTGCCCTTGGTCTTGAGGGACCGTTGTTTGCCTGTTGACTCGCCATGGCAACAGGCTAGGCGCCTTGCGGCTGCAGTGAAGCGAGGGCGTTGGCGTAGGGCAGGAGGCTGTGCAGACAAGCAAGCGATGAATGTAAGCCGTAGGAATGTCAGGTGTGTGTTTCCGGTGAGCTCGCTAAACTATGAGAGATGGTGCATGCGGGAAGAGCACGCAGGTAATAAAGAGTACGGAGAGAGAGGCGAGTAGGCGGTGCCTCGATTGCAGTCGTCACGAAGAGAGTAGGGTGGTAGTGAGTGGAGGCAAGAGCCAGTGGACGAGGCCCTTGGAATGGGGATCTGGTACCAATGGCCTCGTTAGCACCATTCGCCCCACGTTTTCGGAGCTTGCGTACTGCTCTCAGCCACGGCTGTCTCTTATCGTGGCCAGACAGCGGTGGTGGTAGTGGTAGCGGTAGTGATGCACGGCCAAAGCGATGGTGCGTACTTGAAAGGCTAGAGGCCCAGCAGGGGCGGCGGATGATGGATTGATTATCTTGATTGATCGACTGATTCGAAGGATGCGGACACAGAGCCGGTGGAGGACGAGGCAGGGTGGTGGCTATGTCAACGGGGGCTGCGCGTGCTCATTCGTGCTGTATGGTACAGTATGGTGTGGCTATGCTTTGCCGGATGCTTGCTGGATGCTTGCTGCAGAGGCAGGCTGGTGAAGGGCGGCCGAGGCACAATAAAGAGTCACAGTCGCGCAAAAGAGCGGAAACCAAGTCTCTACGCGTGCAGGGCAGCCAGGCAGTCGAGGCATTAAGCCTGAGAGACGGCCGCCCAGGGATTGTGATTGCACCAGGAGATGGAGACTACACAGCCCCATCTAGCGCGATATTCCATGCACGCGCGCACGGGCTCCGAGCCAAGCCCGCTTATGCATCCTGCCACCGCCCGACGGAGAGACTGGCGGCCAACTCCCGCGGTGACGCGACCAACGACACCACGTCGCCTGCACCCACAACGGGTCGTCTTCTGTGTGGCCACCGCCCCCGGCCAAGAGGCGCCATGGTCTTGTTTACTGTGCGTCCACGTATTGTCCTTTTGCTGCTTTGCTGTCGGTGCGCCATGTCGCGGCCCTCTCCTTTTGTGCCGTTCCTCGTGGCCCATGCTGCTGGCACCATGAACCGCCATAATAATAAGTAGCCATAACACCACCTTGTCCTGGTCTTTTTTTTTCTTCCTGCCTTGGACCTCTTCGCCCACGGCAGCATCAATTACCGCAAACGCTCGGCTGCCAACTCAGCCTTGGCTGGTGCCGCTGGGCAACAGTAGAGCCTCCACTTGTCCCCGGCTTTGTTGGCCCGGAGCGCTTCGTTTTCATTCGACTCCGTGCGCGTACCTGAAGATCGAAGACGGCTGTGGATAAGGGAGGCGTCAATTTCCGACGGGCCAAGAGCCAAAGACCTTGGCCGCTCCGGGCCCATCTCCCCGCTGGTCGAGCGAGAAGCAGTACTCTGCTGTAGTTGCACGTCATCGCTGCTGCTTCTCGCGTTTCCCAAGCCGCCTTGACCACCGTACAAGCTTCGGTGTGCACTTCGCCGACTTGGGCCTTTTGGCCTCTCTCAACATGCATACATACACGCTGAGCACGTTGAGGCCAGGCAAACTAACAACAGCTTGCCTGTTTGTTGGACCAGACACTGGACATGTATACATAGTTGAGACACATGTTGGCGCAAGTCGCGAACCCCCGGCCTGTCAGGACTTGGACTAGCCGTGCCCGCAAAACTATACATCTTGCTGTGGCCAACGTGCATCCTTGCCATCTTTCACACAAAGACAAAAAAAACAAAGGGAAAATCCCCCCTTCCTCAGCATGATATACACCGTGTAGACATGCAGGTACAGTAGCGATATCTAAGCTTCCCACTTCCGTTCTTGGGGGCTTGCTGCGCATAAGATCTTTGACATGTTCCTATGGCCGCTTCCCCCAACTCTTGGCGCCATTAGTTCATAAACTACAGTACTCCAACGCAACAGCAACACACGAAACATACCAGTCCCGTGTTTCAAATATGAACATGATGAAGCTACGTCCTGGCTGCTTGTGTTCTTTTTTGGAAATACTCGAGCATCCCCACCAGGCGAGGGACGTGCTTAGATCCGCGGCTGGCCAGAGCCCCTCACCTCTGGCGGTGTTTGCAGGTGATGCATACCCCGCTGGGCCGCAGTTGCGCAGCCGTTTAGCTACAGCAAGCTATTCCAGGAAGAGCTCCTAGGCCTGCTCCTATTGAAAGATGCAGCAGCAATCCAGGGTCTGGCGGCTGGCGGCTACTAAGCGCTGTCGTCATCACGCAGCCAATCAGCGTATGCGTCCAACAGAGCGGGAGACCTTTACACTACTGAACCAAAAGATGCAAATGACGATTGCACCGTGCACGCCCTTCTCTGGCGCCGTTCCTGCACCATGATAGAGTCTCTGGTATAGTTTATAGCAGCTTGACAAAGATTTGGTCGTCATCGGAGGCTGAGACGCGTTGGACATGTGCGCCCTTGAATCTGACAAGGGAAACAAAGCCTGCAAGCAACACCTTCTTCGCAAGTATTAAGGATACACCCCTTTGCCCTTCGTTCTCTTTTTCAGCTCAGCTGTTAACATCTCAAAACTATAGAGATGTCATTTCTATTGTACAGATCGTCTTTTGGCCCCCCGCACCCTGCATCAACGTTGTACCTGCACCTCAGCCCCCGGATCTTCGCCCTTGTACTGTAAATACGTAGAAATAAGCGCCCAGTACGTTAGTACCCATTAAGAATGAAATGGATCAAGATGACGGGTGATGTCGATATCCCTTTCAATGCCTGGAGCGCCGTTGTCCGAAGCCGTGCGCACAGCCTTGTTCATGTATAGTAGACAAAGTAGAGCACCATCATTCGTCGACTGTGGGATGGTAAGCATTATAGTATGAACGGTAAACTACTGATGTGAGCCAGGACGCTCAATTGAGTAAATGCAGCTTCCCCATCATTCGTCCATACTGGACACACATCATCTTACGCGCTTGTTACACGAACTGGGCGTAACAGTGCGGTCAAGGCTGTGAGCTTTCTCATCGATACCGCTGTATCTAGAGATCAGGCAGTAGCTGCGGGCGAGGCTATTGTTCGTCAGGCTGACTTGGGTGAGACGGGTAGCCTGACGAGTCTGGGTGTGCTGATCAGCTAAGCACCATGTTTGGCAACTTGCTCTCATTCAACTGCATCGATTTGGATCTGCCTTGCCGAGAGTGACCTGGGCAGCATTTGCGGCAATTCATCTGTATCATTCTCGTTCCTGGAGTATCTGCCTAGCACGTTGCCTCCCCAGTAACCAATCAGAGAGCTCAAGACTTAAGCCTTGACCAAGTTTCGCCACCGTGTGGTTCGAATCACCCCGTCACAAAACTTTATCCAGACGGCATGAAACGCCTTCGCGCCTTCCAGCCAAACGGCCAAGCATCCATCGGAAACAAAATCCTCTCCTGGCCAAGATGCTCGTCTCGCATTCCAAGTTTCCAGGAGTCGTTCCTGTACCGAACCACACCGGGGGCCGCCAATCCGAAACCGGCTAGCCAATTGCCCGGCTCTTGCACAGCCCCCCCGCAAATCGCCCCCTCGTCCAATACTCGGCACATCAAGCGTCAGTCAACCATGATTGCAAAAAGCCCCAAGACGGGAGAGCCATTCCAGCCAGACGACATGACCAACAGCTCTGTCATCACTGGAAATCCACAGAAGTCCGTCCCTAGCCGTTATTGCCTGCATACTTGGCATAGCGGCTGTGTATCTAGCTCTGCACCCGAGAGGGCAACTGTCGCATTCGCCATTGTCTAGTAAGGACCAGGTTGTCCATCTTGCCAGGGCCTTTGACATGCTGGCGAGGGAGTAGCGCTATGGGATTACTAGAACTCGAGTGCAAGCCCAAGTCACACTATGCGGTCATTGTGGCCCGTGTGTCGACATCTCAGATAATGCGCATAGTACGTGAGGACTGAAGCCTACATCGTCTATCATCAACAAATGACATTGCAGCCTACCCTTTCAAGCAGTGATCGTTCTGCTTGTAGACACCACATTTCAGGAGGAAAGCCCTAAACCGTGGTATCAAACTATCACCAACCAGAGTGTTGCTGATGCTATACTAGATAAACAGGCCATGGGACGTTATGATGGATTGATGAAGACGAGCTAAAAGCACTGGCCAGTGCATAGCATTCCAGGCCAATTGTTAAAATTGTGGATACCATTGTAATCGAGCGTGGTCAGTCATAACTCTTGCATCAACGTTATAGCGAAAGGGCTACAGTCTACCGAGACGGTCGCCGCTACCCGAAAAGCAAAAGGCGTCATTTCACACATGTCTAATGCTGCGCCCCTATGTATTTCTTCTTCCCGATCGTCACAAATCTTCCTTGATACACTGCCCTCGCCTTCTGGCCTCGCTTATGCCTGTAGCCGTCGCGCTCCCATACGTGTACACCGCAATATTTCAAACCAGGTATCCAAATTCCCGCTGTCCCACTGTCCCACGCTACCTGCCCGCACACTCTCACCGCCCATATCCTGATTGTGCAACATAACAGCAGCACAGCCTCATTCTCGGACCGGTCCTATCACGTTATACCAGTTTACCTTTCATTTTCATCGCCATCCTCAGGGCTAGCCTCTTTTTTCTTCAAGTGCGGCAATTGAATGGAAAAGACTAGTGCATTAACAATGACAAATATAACAATTGCCGAAATGAAAACTAGGCGTAGGCTACGGCTGTAGGCTTCAATAACTATAGATCAAGCATCAGTGACGGGAGCTGAGCACCAAAGGGTTCTAAATGTACAAACCTTGACTTTGACGTTGGGAGTCGAGATTGATGATGCTGCGGGCTGAGCTACGGACACGTTGGATAATCTGTGTAGAGTTGTTAGCCTGGATGTCCTTCACTTGCGAAGCTGCCCGTTCATCCTGCTTATGGTCTGCGCTATGCAGTACAAACAGCATAAATCCCTTCCGACAGAGTATGCCACACATGATTTTTGAGGAGTTTTGTTACATACCTCAACCTTGTCTTGACCAGTGACCAGTTTATCCAGATATGTTGCCAGTGCATTCTGCAAGATGAGACTGCTCAGTGAGACACCCATGACGATACCCAAACTGCGCCACAAAACAAGTGTACTGCTCATCACCGCCTGGTCCTCCTGAGTGCTCGTCGCAAGAACGGCCAGGCTTGTTGCTGGGAAGCTAAGGCCTTGACCGATGCTTGATGGAACCAAGAAGACGGTGGCGAGCCATTTCGGCACATGAAACATCAGCGAGAGACATGTAGCGCCTAATAGCATCGACAGTGACCCAACCACGATGAGCCACTTCATGCGACCTGTCGCTGTCATTATAAAGCCTGCTGACACACCACACACAGTCAGGGCAACTGAAGGACCTGCAAGACGGAAGCCTGATACAGATGCAGTCTCGAGTTCGACAGCCTGGAAATATAGTGGAGCATTGAACAAAATTGTGTTCATCCCGATTTGGGCGAAAAAATTGTTGAAGACGAGGTTGCCGCGTGGTTTGCTAAATAGCATGGGCAGCGGCATAACTGGTCGTGCAGCTCTTGACTCGACCCTTATAAGCACGACACCAGTTATCAGTGCTACAACAAGTGAAGCGATGACGATCCAGTGCTTCCACGGGTAAACGTTGCCTCCAAGATTCAAACCTAGAATCAAGAACGCAACAGACACGGTCAACAAGATTGATCCAGCGATATCAAAGCCATCCATGGCATCTCGAAAACCTAGTCCAAAACGTCTTGCGAGATCAGGCCCAAGATTATGCGGTGTCATGAAGATGGCGTTGATCAATAAGACAAGAATGACGGGTACTTGAAGAGCAAAAGTCATCCGCCAGCCCAATTTGTCGCATAGAAACCCACCAAACGCGGCTCCGCAGGCAGATCCCCCTCCATAGAACAAATTGATATAGGCCTGGTATTTTCCTCGCACCTCTATGCTAACAAGATCATTAGTCATGATGTTACCCATTGACAGTACGCCAGCTGCGCCGACACCACAAAAGGCCCGCGCAAGAATGAAACTTCCAATGCTCTGTGCAAGAGCACACCATGCAGTCGTTGCTGCAAGCAGGGCGAGCCCAGCCAGATACAAAGGCCGGCGACCAAATGTATCTGAGAAGCGGCCCATCAAAGGCTGGAGCGAGGTCGACGTCAGCAAGAAGGCTGTTGACAACCAAGATGCCGAGTTTGATGCATGGAAGTAGGATGTGATGACGGGATGGCTTGAAGCCATGAGCGTAGAGTCAAACATGGCAATCTATGCATGCGATTAGTAGATGTGCTATAAAAGAACTTGCAAAATGACTATCACGCAGGACCTACAAAGTACCCCAATAAGATGCCGCCAAACACGCATCTGAACTTCCACACCCCGACGCCTTGTAGCTTTCCATTGTCTTCGAATTTGACCAATTCTTCCGTCTCTTGTATTGGTGCATGGTTGTTGCCAGTTGCGACCGGTTGATCATGTGCATTGCTCTCGTTACCTCCCGAGACAGGAAACTGGGGTGTGGCTCCTTCGCCCTGGCGCACCACCTCTGCAGCTGTCGCTTCATCCTCGGCGATGATAGGACTGTTTTCTCTATGCCGGGATCCAGGGCGAAGAAGCGGTGTTCGCTCTGACGCTGGCGACGGCATGGCAAAGGGTAATCCAGAAGCTTCGAAGACCCACGACAAAAGCTGACAGCTTCTCTGATGGCTGCAACAATCTTTGTGAAGTCAAATTTTGGGTCGAGAAATTCAGGTCATAGAAGGAGAATGGCGTGCACTGGTACAGCTTTGCGGACGTATGTAGACAGGTGCGAATGATCGTCAGCGCTAGGGACCTTTTCCGAAATCGCCGTTGTTTTCCGCTATCAACAGTCACTGATTGCTGGCACATTCTCTGGCCTCAGCATCAACACCTACGAACATGAAGACTCCCTTACGCATAGCGATTCTCGAATGCGATACGCCACCACCGGCTGTTGTCGAAAAGTACGGTCGATATGACCGCATCTTTGCGACTTTGCTTGAAGCAGCAGCCGAGGAGTTGGGCTTATCTCCGAAACAGGACCTGGAGTTGAGCGCATTCGACGTCGTTACCGCGCAAGAGTATCCAGACCTGGAAAAAGTAGATGCAGTTTTGATCTCGGGCTCAAGTGAGTATCCTCTTGTCTTCGTTTTGTCAATGACAAGCATCGTGACTAATCTCTCCATTACTCAGAGCACAACTCGTTTGACAATGACCCTTGGATCGTGAAGTTGGTCGAGTTTACAGAAAGGTTACTGCAACAAGACCGTGTTCGGGTGATTGGCGTTTGCTTTGGTCACCAGATTCTCGGAAGGGCTGCAGGAGCCAAAGTTGGACGCAGCGATGATGGATGGGAGATCTCGGTGCTGCCCGTTCAACTTACCGCCAAGGGCAAGGAAATTTTCCAGCAAGACACACTAGTACATTGCCCGCACTGTGAACTTGATTGCTCGAATGCGCTGACCGTATTGTTAGGCAATCCACCAAATGCACAGGGATGTGGTATTCGAGTACCCTGCAGGTGTAGAGAAGCTTGGCGGATCACCCCGTTGTTTGGTACAAGGCATGTACAAGAAAGGCAAACTCATTTCCGTGCAAGGTCATCCAGAGTTCACTGAGCCCATTGTCTCACATCTGGTCAAAATGAGAGCGGAGCAAGGCATCTTCGAAGAAGAGCAAGCAAGGGACGCACTAGAGAGAGTGGGAAAGCATCACGATGGACTTGTCATTGCAAAGGCTTTTCTCCGATTCCTGCTTGAGAACTAGCCAATGTTTCTAGCCACCCAGTGTTCGAATCAAACTAAATGACAAGATCATGGTACAATTACAAGACTATTGAAAAAGGATGATGAGTATGAATTTGCATGATGGAGGGTGCACAATTATTGTAACCGCCAAGAATTTTACAACTATTGGTTTGTCGATTAGCAACTATGCTTGCCCCAAAGGAACATCGACTCCGAGCGAGTCGAATCATCGAGCGTTTCCAATATAGTTTATGAATATATACTTACAAATCTAACATGTAATCAAATAACAAGACCGGCTTCGTGGCGCAATGGTAGCGCGTCAGATTCCAGTTTCTCTGGAGCATCCTGAAGGTTAGGCGTTCAAATCGCCTCGAGGTCACAAGATACAAGAAAATTTCTTTTTGTTTCTGAAACCGTCGCTGGTGGGGTCTGTGCTCATCCGGTCTTGGTGGAACCGGCCGATTTTTTTTGTTTGCCAAAACTTTGTTATCTTAGTACGCTAGAGGGACAGGATGCCTGAAAACGGCCGACACTCCATGACAGGTATCTTGTTTGTGCATGGCTGGCTGGTGCGGCAATTATCATGGAACGCGGGGCACATCTATGCATTATGCTGTGAAGTGGTCATGCACTACGAGGCTGGGCAGTCAGACCCTCCGGCTGTCAAAAAAAAGCACGCAGGGAGCCGGCATGGCCATCACCACGTCAACAATACCGCGTGGCCACGGCATATACACACACATGTATAGTATATTACGTACGGCTGCACTGGTTGCAATGGCGTCATACGGTGGAGGGGCGGCCGGGGGCAGCGGCGGGTGAAAGGTTAATGGCTCATGGCTGGCTGTTCGCAGGCGTGTTCGGCCCCGTCAAACGTCGTCGCTGCGGGCGCGGGACGCTGATCGCTGCGCCTTCTGGAAGCAGCGCTGACCAGGGTCCATTGTCACTCCAAGCCTCTGCCCACATCCTCTGCGCCGCCTGTCTTCGCCATTTGCTCTCTCTCCACGTCGCTCGCTTCCCCTAAATCCTCTGCTTCACGCCCGGCTGTGCCGCTGTCGTCCGCTTCCCAAGTACATCTTATAATTAGTACCTGTCGCCATTTTCGTATGCGCTCGGCTTCATAAACACCGCCCGACTCCAGCATTCCCCATGGGAAAGTGTACGCTGTCCCCAAGTCCCTAGTCCCGCGCCTTGCACGAGTCCTGAAAGCTGACAAAATGCTCCTTTACAGGGAGATATGGTGTAGTCCTGGACGCTGGGTCCTCTGTACGTCGCCCGGATAGTTGGACTGTCGTTGTCGCAACGCTGTAGCTAACAAGCTCAAAGGGGACGCGCGTCCATATCTACCGCTGGCTGAACAACAACGCAGCCCGCAACAAGGCTACCGATGCTCAGTTACACAGTTTGCCGGTCATAGAGACGGACAAGAAGTGGACCAAAAAAATTCACCCTGGTAAGTCGGCATGGAGTCGCTTGAGGGCAGACTGAACTAATGCGCCGTGATCCAGGTATATCCACCTTTGGCGAACACCCTCATCAGGTGGGTCCCGAACATCTCGACAAACTCCTCAGCCACGCGCTCAAACATGTACCCCTCGACGAAGTCCCGAACACACCTCTCTTCCTGCTCGCGACCGCAGGCATGCGCATACTGCCCGAACGACAACGCAAAGAAGTCCTCAAGGAAGTTTGCCAGTTTGCGCGTAGCACAACCCAGTTCCAGTTGCCCGATTGCGATGTACATGTTCAGGTGATACCAGGCGAAACCGAGGGTCTGTACGGTTGGATAGCAGCAAATTACTTGCTAGGAGGCTTCGACAGGCCCCAAGATCATCAACATGGCAACGGCCATAGCACATATGGATTTTTGGATATGGGAGGTGCCTCGGCACAGATTGCCTTTGCGCCCAACACGACCGAAGCTGAGAAGCACGCAGATGATCTGACTCTGCTGCGACTACGAACACTGGACGGCACACCGATTGAGCACAAGGTCTTTGTGACCACATGGCTGGGATTTGGTGTAAATCAGGCACGAGAGCGATACGTAAAGGCGTTGTTGGATTCAAGTGAAGAGAAAGAACTTCCTGATCCTTGCTTACCTGCAGACCTAAAGGTAGAGGTTACAAAAGAGGGCAAGTTCATCGACTTAGACGATGACGACGATGACGAACCGAGGCCCAAGACTGCGGCTGAACTCGTTGGAACGGGGCAATTTTCCGAATGCCTTCGCCAGACATATCCACTGTTGGAAAAAGAAAAGGAATGCACAGATTCACCGTGCTTGATCAATGGGCAACACGTTCCTGCTATCGATTTCAGCGTCAACCACTTCGTAGGCGTATCCGAGTACTGGCACACAACCCACGAAATCTTCGAACATGAGCACAAGGACAAGGCATACGATTTCAAGACCTACCAGGAACGTGTGAATGAATTCTGTAATCAAGACTGGAAGAGCATAGAGAAGGGTGTCAACAAGGCAAAGTGGGGTAAAAAGGTTGATCTGGACAAAGCACGCGAAGTGTGCTTCAAGGCTTCTTGGATCATCAGCATGCTACACGATGGCATTGGCGTTCCACGGGTTGGGATAGAGGGTCTCGATGGGAGCCAGAACACCACCAAAGCCGTACTTGACAATGCGAAGGCAAAAGGGTTCACAGACCCTTTCCAGGCAGTGAATAAGATCAACGAAGTGGAGCTAAGCTGGACGCTCGGCAAGATGGTTCTGTACGCCTCCAGTGAGGTTCCACCGCCTTCGGAAGAAGCATTGGCAGTGGGCTTCGGTTCTAATGTTCCCGGCATACCAGCAGATTTCCAATATCCAGGAGGTGTCCCGAAGCCCTACGAGTCAGACAGCAACTGGCACCGCCTCTTTGTCGAAAACCCGCGCCAGATACCAGGCTTCTTCATCATGATCTTCATCATTATTTTCATTTTCTGCTTGGTGTTGGGCAAAGAACGGAGGAGCGCGGTCAAACAATCAATAAGCAGATTGTTCAAGAGTAGGCAAGGCAAAGATCCCTTGCACCGTCGCCGTGGTCGCAGTTTCCCGGCCAAGCTCTTCGGCCTTGGCGGCTCCTCGTCATCGAACCAACAGCCGTACGAGCGTGTCGACCTAGAAGACGGCGAACTCACAAATGACTTTGAACTCGAAGAAACGCACTTTGACTCGAGTGACAACGAACTCTCCGACTCTTCTGAGGAATCTAAACTCGGACGGACCAGCGGATGGGCTACACCACAAATCAAGACGGAGCCTGCGAGTACGCCAAATTACTTCAGCAGCACCACGGGTGAACTGGCGAGGGAGGGCATGGGACTGGGTCTCGGCCCACCTGGTGCGTTTGAGTTGAGCAGAACAGTCAGTCGTGAGAGAATCAAGAGTCGGACCAGCAGTCCTAAGAGAGGCAAGAGTGGGATGAGCAAACTTGACGAGTGAATGTTTGACGAAAACACATATATACCTATGTACATAGAATGAGCGCCATGTGGGTTGTTTTTGTTCTTGTTATTCGATTGCCGACTGGATGGAGTCTTGTTTTTTTTTTAGGCCTCTAGTTTCCGAGGGTTTGGCGTTTTCCTGTTATGCAAGGTGTATGCGCTTCATCGTCTTAGTAGCGCTTTTGTCTGCATTTTTCTATATCAACGGCTTGTTGAGTATTTTATCTTATCCTTTTTTTTTCATCATCTACTCTTCGCTTCTATTCTCTCCATTAACAAATGTGAACATTCCTTGTGTTTATTAAACCATCACTATGTTTGTCTAAGTGCAATATACCACCATATGTGTATGTGTGTATATATCCCATGTTCGCTAGAACCAGCCCTTTCGAATGTAACTACAAGTCGTGAAAAAACTCCGCATAATCTTCTCGTTCAATCCTCTGTCGCTTAGTCTCCATTTCTTCTGCCACATTCTCTCCATTGACGCCACTCTCCTCGTGATCAGACCATTTCCTCTTGGCATCGTTCTCTTCCGATTTGTCCACTAGTCTTTCCTCGCCTTGCTTCGTCTTCCAAAAACGATGTCCATGACTAGCCTTACAGACAGACTCGCTTTGTTGAATCATCTCATTTGTAATCTCTCTCTCTTCTCTCTCCTTGTCACTCAGCTCGGGTTGGGCCAACACAAGGTCCAATGGCTCATTGTCGAGTCTGAAAAACACCCTCTGAGCAAACTTCGTCTTGCTGCGGTTCCTAGGAAACCTGTATCTCAGGTTCGAAGGATTACTGAACGGGAAATAACTGCTGAACGTGTAGTCTTGCTTGTCTTCTACTTCCAACATCTGCCACCGCTCATCTTGAAGTAGTGTGACCAGTTCTGATCTGCCCCAGTCTTCATATATATCATTTGGCACGTTTGCAGTAAGCTTCTTCAAGTTCTTGAACTGCGACGCATAGCGTATCCAGAAACGGCGCCAGCCAATCATTTCACGCTCCATGAGCGCCTTCTCGGCAGGCGTGGGACGTTTTGCTGCTCGGAGCCAGCCTGATACACCTGGAACATCGGCAGGGTATTGAATGGTCAGTTCATCTACCATGGAAGCGATGGGCGTGAGACTGAAGACGGCCTGAGTTGGCAGCAGTACTTCACGCCTATCCGCACCTTCGCCAACAAAAGTCTTGAAGGGACCAAAGTACAAGCTACCATCCAACCCTGATGAGGGACACGTATTGCCTCGATCACCAATAGAGATGCGAATGGGTATATCTAGACTTCTTAGTCTTGCCACCATAGTCTGTATGCGCGAGAGAATGTCTGGTTTGGGGAGAAAGGTACGGTTGGGCTCGAGATTTGCAGGGAAGACATCGCACATCATGCTCTCCCAAGCAAGGACTGGCTTCCAGTCACACTCCCGCGCGAGCCATCGCAGTGCCTCCTGCACTTCAGGTTTAGCGCTCGGGTCGTTCAGCGCTGGGTCGTGAACTTGCTGGGGGGGTTGACCAAAATGATTGCGTCTTTGCATGACGTTGACGAGATGAAAAGGGTGCAAGGTGATGTTACGCAGATTTCGGATAGGCTTGATGTTGATGTTGGGGTATTTCTTGGATATGGTCTGGAGACTCTGCAGTAGGTCTTCAAACGACGCGCCGACGCCTTGTACAACATGGTTACCCAGTACCATGTGATCTCGCTCGCATGCGTCAAATGTCTTGTCGTCGAAAGCTTCCTCCTCGTCGCGATGGTGATGACCTTGGGTTATCCTGTATGGGATTGGACCGATCACGTCCCTATCGCGGCGGTCTTCCATCCAGGAATAAAGACCAATCTCAACGTCTTTGATGCGCGACCACTTTGTCGCATCGGTAGAAAAGAGCGATCGGTAGGGCGCGTAGTCATGTACCCTGAGTTTCGTCATGGTCTCGGGACAATACTTTTGCACGCCATCTACGAGGCAGCAAACACGTTGATGTACCTCCCATTCATTCCACGTGCTGAGCCTAGAGGTTAGCGTATATCAATGGTGATATGAGGACAGAACTCACTGAAAACCCGAGTATCGCTCGCGTATCGCAAGCGTCTTGAGCCGCGTGCAGATGGGGAAAATGGCATTGGCCACTGATCCGCCATCACGTCTGCGTGATATCCGGAAGCTCTGCTTGAAGCGGTAGTCCTGGTATGAGTAGCTGTATTCAATGCGAGAGTGTGCAGTGTAGTCTGCCCAGTTTGCTACCTCTAGCTCTTCTAAGCGTTCAAACAGCTGGGGACAAGCCTCAGCTAACATCTTCCACGTCCATGTCTCTTCGGGCGTCCAGACAAAGTCTTTGATGGCCGATATGTCGAGACTGGTGAGACAAGGCAGGCTGTCCTGTATCCACTTGAAGTCATCAATGCTTGCCCAGTGCGACATTGCTAGCTTGTGGACGTATCGGCGGTTGGAGTCATTGATGCTCTCCATGAAGCTCATCCACCGTATTCTACCGATGCTCCTGTACTTCCAATCACCTAGCCTGATGTCACGCACGTCGTTGAGCTGTATGGGATATCTGTAGAGGAGTTGGTTCACTGTCACGCTGTTTGCCATGCCCTTGCACAACCGTTTCAGACTCCAGGCAGCGTCGCGGTCTAGGTAGTCCATGACGCACTTGAAGATGTCATCAGGCAGTTTCAGTAGCATGCTGTTCTGGCTTGCGGAAGCCTTGGGCTTTGGCTGATTGAGCGGATCGAAGCCCGAAGGGCTGCACTCGCGACTCGGGGTCACGTCGAGCATTTCGGGCGAGAAGTAGTCGAAATCGTAGAAGCTGAATAGATTCATCAAGTAGCGCTCGTAGCTCATCAGGAACGTGTCAGAGGGAGAGAAGTAAGGAGGCCGAAGCGCGAACGGAGACTGGGGCGCAGTAGACGCTCTGAGCAGCCCAAGAGGGTTGTCACGAGAATGGAAGGCACGAGAGCCGGCATGTGCGATGTGAAAGTGCGTGTGGGCGTGGAGGCGGAGATGAAGGCGGATTGTGCTTTTGCATATGGATGCAAGGCTGAAGGCTAGGTTGTTTGTACGCTATGTTTGGCACATGGGCTCATGAGCGACAGTGCAGTAAGCTGAGCGGGCGGGCGGGCGCGTCGCCGTTGCGGAGAATGTCTCGGAGGTAACCATGGTTGCCAAGAGGCGCGGCCGCTCAGACCGTCGTCGGCTTCAAGCTTTGTTTCCTTTCGCATCGCATCGCAGCACCACGCACCCAAGACGACACGGATCCTCACACCTTACGCCATGGCCGACGCCCAGGTCTTTGAAGAGACGTTCAACATCACGTCCATCAACAACGACAAGTACGACCGCGTGTCCCGTATCTATGGCACCTCGACCGATAGCCAGATTACCATGACGCTCGATATCAACCACGAGCTCTTCCCGGTAACGGTCGGCGAGAGCATCAGTCTGGTCCTGGCCACCACACTGGCCCTGGACGGCAGTGCAAAGGGCGAGAACGACACAATGTGGAGGAACGTAGGCAGGCAGGGAGTAGCGACGCTGGCCGACATGTACGACTATGTCTGTTACGGCAAAAACTACCGCATGGAGGGCGGCAACGGAGACACCATGTAAGCACTCGGGCAACAGCACTGGGCTGCAATGGCGAACTGGCTACTAACCGCACGCAGCAAATACTTTGCCAGCTTCGGCGGGCTTTTGCTGTACATGGAAGGACCCCATCGCAAGCTCAGCGGGCTCAAGATTGACGACATCTACATGCTTGTGAAGCACTCATAGCTGGGGCGTATGGTCGCGCATATGAGAAGTCAACAACGAAAGCATAGGCAGGCGTTTTGGTGGCATGTGCGGCGGTGTATGTGTATTGGTATCATCTGGTCTAAAAAGTTTGGCAAGGCGTCTGGATACCCCCTCGAAACAGAGGAGCCCTTAGAAGCTCTCCTAGCTCTTGCGAGAAAATCTCATGTCTTTTTTCTCACAGTGTAGGAAATTCGAGCTTCCTGTGCAATCGGCTCACCATCTCAATGTAATCCCTCTCGTTCTCCGTCGTCAGAATACCATGTCGCACGAAGAAATCGAGCACGACCAGAGAACAGTTGGGTTTGAACTCTCCCTTTCTCATGGCCTCTTGCACCTCGCCTATGGACCATAGATAGAACTCTTCAACCTCATCATCGCCGGGCTTCGGGATGATGTCCTCAGGAAGTTCGAGATCGTAGACGTATTGAACCTCGGGCTGCATCAAGTTTGTCTCGCCTCCTGCTCTCTCGTCGCGGACATACCAGTACGTGACTGTCCCACACGCCTTTGCATTCTTGCGTACCAGCTCTTCCGGCAATGAGGCCTCTTCACCACATTCTCTGACCAAGCTCTCAAACGGGCTCTCGCCCGATGCGATGCCACCAGCGACAGCATTGTCGAGCATACCTCCATATGTCTGCTTTGTCCGTGCTCTTCTGGGTGTCCAGATCTTGATTTCTCCGTCCTTGCGTGTAAAGGCAGTTAGGTGTACGCCATATGTGACGACACCAAATAGCGGACTAGCGCTTCTCTCCACATTGAAGAGCAACTCTTTATTTCGGCCGTACACAGCATACAACTCTCCTCTCCACTTGTCCAGAACCTTGAAGTGACCAGTTTCGCGCATTGCCAGTAGTGTCGTCTCTACCACTTTCGACCGCTCTTGTGCGCTGGAGCCGGCTGCAAGATACAAGATCCGCGCATCATCGTCAATCTCCCAGTTGGGGACCCTGCGAAATACCTCGACAACCGAAGGTAGCATGTAACCGAGTGCATAGTCGTGGCCTGAGACGCGCAGTTGGTAGTATGTGTTTACGGAGGCGAGGTAGGTTTCCGAGTTTACGTCAGAGTAAGGGAACCTATCGCATTGGTTCACAAGGTCGATATTTGAGATGGGCATGTTTGGTGTAGATACCATGCAGGATTGTACGCGTGTGGGTGCAAAAGGATCATCACTATAGTCGCGTTATATGCCAGCCTGAGGAGACACGGTGGGCATGGTGGGGGCGGGGCACTGGATCAGGCAACAGCTATCGTCCGTCCTTTCTCTGCCCGCAGTCACGAACATATTCCAGTGCTGCTTCGGTGTCTATAATCGGAGTATATCTCTTCAATCTCAATCTGGCAAGCATGAAATGAGGTCTTTTTGAGTAATGTGCGCCCAGTTCTTGTATAGTTGCCTTGGGATAGCGACGTCGTATTGCATAGATTCTCCAAAATGTACGATGCATCGTCTCCTTTCCTAACAACTACATCAACACCTACGTCTGCATCCAGGTCCGCTGGATCTCAAACACCATGCACGAAACCAGCAACCAAGAGACAGAAGATCCCGGTGCGAGAGTCGTACTTATAGTTCCGAGAACCTATGTCAAGACAGTAAAATCTGCCCTTGAGCGCGCTGGCCTGTTCGACCGAAGCAGCAAAATTGTGCCTGAGTCAGCCGATTGTATTAAGAAACTCGCCGCGGCAGGGGCACATGCATTTGGACCAAATGATGTAGCCGCAATTCCGGAAATTTCGACGACGCAAACATACAGTACACAGAATGGAGATCCGTCCCTTCGATTGTCATATGAGCTTGTCGAGGAAGGGCACGTCCACCCTTGTAAGAAGAATGCGACCCAACCAGATCAGGAGGATATGTCTCGGCAGCAACGAATGCGTATCCCAACAACCGTTGCACATCCTGTTGACACTGGGAATACAAGTGCTGGTCTGATCGACAAGAGTGGTCACGAATTCAAATCTGTAATACTTCGGGACCTCAATCTGGAGCATCTCTTCCATGATGTCGCCATAGGATGTCGTGTCCCAGAAGCTATTTCTTCCGAGCCCTCAGCTATCAAAAGTCCGGTTCACAAAGCATTGAAAGACGCTCTTGTTGTGTTGCGAGACTCGGTGCTAGCTGACATGGCCCTCTCCCCCGAAGCACTTGTCACTGCTTTCCCGGACGGGTACTCGATATACAAACCCATGCTCTTGCTTCCACATAACGCTTTTGCTTCTATGCCATGGAAAATGCTTCTCTCTAAGCACACCACGGATTCACAGGTGCTAGCGCCAGTCTGGCAGCGCGCTGCAGCAGCAGTGGGTGCAACACATGTGGCGATCAACTCTCCCATTCCACTTGAAACAAACTCGAGTCTCGATGCAAATGCAGAGGCGAAGGAAAACCAAGAGAACATCCTACGCAGACCAGTCAATCTTGTGCCGATACACGGCAACTTTGGACCCATTCCCACATCTAGAACAATTGCATCTCCCACTGTTGCTGATTTTGAGGAAGCCTTGTGGGTCACGACAAAACAAAACGGGATTTGGCAAATTTGGGCGCCTTTGTATACGATGTTCAGCCGTGGCAACATCCGCGAGAAGACCAGGATACTGAACCTTCCTTCTGTCGCCACTGCCTTTGACGTACCATCGGCAGCGGTGGACCTCTACGCGGGCATTGGCTATTTTGCCTTTTCGTACAAGAAGAGTGGGTCAGAGCACAAGAATGGGATTCGGAGAGTCATGTGCTGGGAACTCAAC
Organism: Curvularia eragrostidis; assembly: GCA_020744315.1. Taxonomy (NCBI): domain Eukaryota; kingdom Fungi; phylum Ascomycota; class Dothideomycetes; order Pleosporales; family Pleosporaceae; genus Curvularia; species Curvularia eragrostidis. Next base: position 37,492 of record JAIRCK010000083.1, on the reverse strand, counting down.
CCGTGGTCTGTTGAGGGCCTACGACGAGGCGCAGAGAAGAATGGTTGGACATGCAAGATCATCAAGCAAGGCGGCCTCTCTCAGTTAGGTCAGGCTGGTATAGAGGTTCGAGATGGGGTCCCTTCTGCAACGCACAATACTGCTGAAATACAGAAAGCGGATTTTTGGATATTCCAGGCAAGCAATGAGGGAGCCGAGTCGGACTATGCATCCATACGTACAAGTTTGGGTTTAGTGGGCAAGCTACCGGTCCGGCATGTCAATCTAGGCTTACTGCCTACTTCGAAGCTATCCTGGAGCGTTGCAGTCGGTATGCTCGACGAGCAACGTGGTGGGTGGATTCATGTGCACGAGAACATTGGTACCAAGGACATTGAGTCAAGGAGCAAAGAAATAGAGGGACACTTTGCAAAGCTGGTGAAGCATGGCAGGGACAGGACAGACGAGATGGCGGTAAGAGTAGAGCATATCGAGTGGGTCAAGATGTACGCACCAGGCGTTGTACATTGCGTCCTGGATGTGCATGTCCAAAGGGCACAATAGATTTTTTTTCATAGTGGGGGAATGCTCGGCCCTATTTTCCGACAGGCAGATACTAGGTATGCCTATTCGAGTTACGCTGAGCAAGCATGTGGTGTCGCTTGGTCACCGTTCTTATCACTTGGCATAGTCTGCCTAAAGGAGAAATGGCCTAGGTCCTTGACATGATCTGCCCCATGGTGCCATGAGTTTTTCAGGCAGAGTTGTTCCAGATCCGGGGTGCATGGGACAGGCCTGATGGGCTTTGGTTGCGGCTAAACAGACTGTTGTGGGGAATCGTTACATACGTGCATGGGGAAGACCTCTTTTCCCTATGTTTTTGGTAGAACAATGGGACAGGGCTAAGCACTCGTGCACAACAAGTCAAAAGCAGTCAGTGACATGTTTGTGGGCTGGAATGACCCAAGACTTTTGTCTAGAAAGGCAGAGATCACCATTGTTTCCGGGGCGGAGCTCATGCGAGCATCAGAGTCTGGTGGTAGAGAGAGTATCCGGTATCGGACGACAGATTCAAGGGGGAGAGAGGAGGGGGTTTGGTGGAGGAGGAAGGGACAGATAGTGAGGCGCTCTTGGAGTGAATGACGCTGCATTGACAAAGCCCTTTTGAGATAGTCGCGATGCTGGCGAGAAGCGCGCTCCGTGCGGTTCCGAGAAAAAGCGATGGAGCACCTTATGGGCGTAGCTGGAATGTTGGTACACCGCTTGTTGCTGCGGTCGTTGTTGTTGCTGCTGCTGCTGCTGCTGTTGCTATTGATGTTGATGTCGATGGTGTCGTCGTTGTCACGGCACGTCGAAGGCAACGCCGTGCGCCTCGTGTCGGGGCATGTGAGCAGGACGACTGTGCTGGACCAGGACGCTTTGGAAGCGCATGCATGAGAAGGGCCTGGGGTATCCCGGGAAGACCAGCCACGGGAGGCGTGCATGTATGGCTGGCGGCGTCGAAGACGAAAGATGGAGTGTGCGGTGCGTGACGACACGGGTGACGACGAAGCGCCAGACAAGCAGCGTGGGTAGCATGATGTGCAGGCCGTCCCACTGAGCCTCTCACCGCCTTTCCATAACTAAGCAGCGCGCCTTCCCCTCACCACACGCGACATCCCCTCTGGCCTGCTGCCTCGCTGCACGGCGCTGCACTGCACTGCACTCCACCACGCTCCACCATCCCACCACGCTCCACCACTCCACCACTCCACCACTCCACCACACGCCTGCCGGTGACATCACCTCGACTCCTCTCTCACCTCTCACCTCGCACTTCGCACCTCGCACCTCGCACCTCGCACCTCCGACACTCCCACCCTCCCCGCAATAGCCAGGGCGCTGCCATGGGGCTACTAGGCCGCCGTACTGCTCGAGCCCGCCACTTTCACCACGGCTCCCTCGTCCACTGCTAAGGCCGCGAGCACGCTCTCATGGCGGAATGCGCCCACTGCCAGCCATGATAGGACACCTCTTCAGCAGCCGCAAGGGCGGCAGTGCAGCCCACGCCGCGTCGCCCACGGTCCTCGACTCGGCTACCGAGGAAAGCCATACGCGACACCTGCTGTATCCTGAGTCCAGCACGCTCTACCACCCCGACGGCCAGCCCTATCCCTTGCACGCCGCGCCCCTGACGCCCGGCAGCGGACACGACGGGCCTCTACCCGAGATTGACCTCGACTACCCCCGCGACTGCCGCATCATCATCGCCCAGGATGAGACTCCGGCTATGCCCAAGACGATCCTGTTCGACTCCAAGCCCGCCCCGTTGCGCCCCGAGCCGCTTACAAGCCCGAACCCACGAGCCCGAACATTTGGCGGAGGAAATGCTGGTACCGCCAGCACCGCAGCTCCGGCATTGGGTGGCCTCCATGCCCGCAGGTCCTCCCTCGCCACAGAGCCGACGGCGCCGCCTCGTTCGCCCACAGTTGGCGGCTTCACGCGCGTACGCACGCGCGGCAGCTCCATCTCCTCCATGCCAAACATTGACGAGCACGCCCAACTCCAGGCCAAGGCGCAGGCAAGAGCAAAGGAGTCAATGGACCTGGCCAACATCTGCCTCGACTGCATGTTTGGCAATCTGGCCATGAACTACAGAGGCAATTCCAACAAAATACACATTGTGCCGCTCGACACTAGGCCTGCCGACTCTTCTGCCTTGAGTACGAGCATACAAGACGCCACCACATCCTTGGGTCGCGCGGAGGGCCTTCGTCGCAGAAGCCACCTCGCCAAATCCTTTACGCCCGCAAACCTGCCCGCCGACCTGGCCCGCAACGACTCCAACGAGAATATAGCCAAGGAGCCCAAGCGCCGCACCATCTTCATTACCCGCATGTTCTCCGTCACCATGCCAGAAGAGGATAACGACGATCGTACACCAACTCCACAGAGCTCACTTCCCAAGGGCAATGGCTTTCCCTTTCCAGCGTCAAACGCCAAGCCGGCTGCCACCAAGCCCGTGTATCCTTCGCATGCACGGAAGAGTCCAATGTATGCCATTACCATCATCCTCCACCTGCCAATATCGCAAACACTGCCCAACTTAAGACCGTCCTCACGAGGTACCAATCTAAAGAACCCAACACATCTGTCCACTTCTGCTCCTGGCCAAGACTCGCTTGCTTCATCGCTAGACTCAGACCGGCGTGCAGGATGGGCTTTTGTTGATGCTAATCTAGGCGTTGATTCGCTTCTATCGTCATTGAGTAGCGATGTTGACGATCGAGTCGACGTTGTGGGCCAGCACTGGGATGTCATCATGCGCGCGCTCACCAGTCTTCAACATGTGGTACAAGAGCGCATCCTGGTTCAGTTCAAATCACCCAAATCTCCTGAGCCCACTACACCGTCTGGAGCTCAGCACCAACGAAGTCAATCTTCACGAACTAGCTTTCGCGAATCGTCTCTTCAATACTCGCGAAGAGCTCTGAGGCTCCAGCCCAATGCCCTGATGATGGACAAAGAGATTCAGATAGCAGCAGAACTCACCGGAAATCGTGTGGTGAGCGGCATGAGGATACCTCGTGTCATGACTGGTCAAGGCAAATGGGGTGTTTGGCGTGAGGAAGCCAGATGGCTTGGTCGCTGGGCCGGCCGCCGGGAGCAGAACTTCTTCTTTTTTAATCTGTTAACAGCGTTCTTGGGGAACCACACTGAATGGCTAAACATCCTGGGTCCTAAGTGGCATCGCAAACGCCATCGCGAACAGCAAAAGGCAACGGCTGGTGAGAACCTGACCATTCCGAACCGCACTGTCATAGTGTCTCCAGACAAGATGGCTGCACGAAGACTGATTTTCCTTCTCGCTGCTTTCCTACCACCTAATGCACCTGTCATGGCTGACAGTAACTACATACGGCCCAGCACCTCGGCGTCGCTCAGAGCCTACTCCCAGTCGCCTCCAACAAACATACCTCCGTCAAGACAGCAGTCCTTACGTCGTCAAATCAACCGCCGAGGGCCCCGTAACAAACAAAGCATGTCAAATATCTTGTTGCAACCTCCCAGGCCCCAGAGCATGCACCAATCACCAGCGCAACCAGCGCATGAGCGCTCCGAATCTGCTGTGATCGAAACGCCTGAGCTTGTTCGACCAGCTGGACACTCTCGGCGTTCGTCAGCACATTCAATCCGCACCAGTCTCGTGATTCCTTCTTTGTCTGAGGGACCCGTCACATCAAGCGGTACTGTGACAACTTCCACAGCAACACCCCAAGAGACGATTCCTGTCGCTCACTTCACGTTTCCTAGGACAAAATCATTTGGCCCTGCCTCTGAAGCAAGGCCAGAGAGTAGCGACAGTCTGGCATCGTCCAATTTAATCAATACTTTGCAAAGAAGTGGCACAGGACAAACCAGCCTTGCGAGTAACGATTCGAGCAACACAAGTCGCTGGAGTGGCTTCATGAACTTCTGGAGCGGCCGACGGTCGTCTTCCACTGATCAGAGCGAATTTTTCCAAACGACAGACGATGGCGTGGGATACCGGGGGCAAGAGCGACCTCGATCGCAGCTTGAATTAATGGTACAAGAGCTCTCGATGGATCGTGTGTTCGAGAGCGATACGACCGACTCGCCGCTCCCGCTTGATTCTTCTACAGATAACGCATCTCCCGATACCTACTCCAATACTGGCTGTCCTGGTGTTCCGGCTTCAGCTGCACGCCCCATCCCCGAGCGTCACAAGACGTTCGAGAGTCATTTGAAGCTTTCGGTAAATGAGAAAGACGGTGTTATTGACGTCGATATCCCGCTTCCTGATTTCGATTCTCCACTTCAATCACCCCTGCTAGGGGGCTACGGATCAGCTTCCAGCCAACCAGGTTCAAGTTTTGGTGAGTCGTCTGTCCTCTCAGCGCCACACGGTGAGCCAGAGCAACCGGTCAATGTTGCTGGGTGGCTAAGTCAGTTCCACCCGGACTTTGCCGTACAAGCCATCAAGCCTTATCGTGAGCTCGAACGAGACATTAAACGGGCAATGAGCGCCGAGCCTACACCGCTAGGTGCTACGACCACTCCTAGCCTCGAGTCTGGCCCGCTTGAACGCTGGGTTGATATATGTTCTGCGCTTATCGCTGATACAAGCAACTTTTCTATCAGACGTATAAGTTTGCGACGTCTGGTCAAGCTCATCCCCACTCCTACGTACCAACAGTCGGCCATGACACCAGGTACGCTTCCGGCTCGCTCTCAATACGGGAATCCCTACACATCTGGCACTGTCGCCCCTATGATGACTGAAATTCACTTAGCCGAGAAGTTTGTTACAGAAACAATCATGGACTTTGACGCTACCCTCATTGACGGCGTGGACCGTGTCCTTGCACAGTCTGGAGAGGTGACACGCGTAAACTCGGCTCAGTCATCCCGCTCGAGTAGCAGAAGGGGTCGCCGTGACACAAGGGCGGATTCTGAGGCCATTCCACACGTCGAGGTACCACACATAGATTGCAAGAGCGTCTTGTTCGAAGCGCTGGAAGTCGTGGTAAAGGAGGTCACTGCCGAACGGGGTGGCAGACATGCGTCCAAGGATAGCGACGACAAGAAGACCGCAACAACCAAGAATGCAGTGCCGAAGACCGAAAGCGACTCTTCATTGAAGGAGGGCATTCGCAGATGGTTGAGCGAGGTTGAGTGAAGTTTGGTAAGATGTTTATTTTCTGCCTCCCCACAATGTGGATCTTTGCTATTTCTATGACTTGTATTATATCATTGAGTTGTTTTGTTTTCAGCTTTGCTGCATTTTAGCGAGTATTGGTTAGGCCTTTGCTATTGACGACCTTCGTGTCGAGGCGGCCATCTAGGATTCTTTGTGTGCATGCAGTCAGGTCAAGACACCCAGGCTGTCTTCGGGATTATGGAGTAGAGAGAGCGGTCGGTGAATCTAGATACCAAATCATTGTGAAATGAGGATGCATAAGCAAGGAGTAATTCGCAAATGGCATGGAAGGATGTTTGGATTAGTCATCCCTACATAACAAGTGGTTGGCACATCATCTGGTGTCATCGATGTGAAATCAGCCTGGTGCAATTTCAAGCGAGACATTTGTGCCTGGAGCCTTGTTTCCCCGCATCTTCTGCACGCGTCCATATCCCTAAGCCCTTGGTCATGATCAATGGGTTAGTAAAGCTCGTGCAATGCTGAGTAACCCGCTCTCGGAACGCGTGCCCCACCAAATCGGAATCGAACGAAGCTATGACGTTCTCTCCCAGGTATAGTCACAAGCCTTCCATGACAGCTATATAGTCTCGGCTGGATTCCAACTTTAGATTAAGCATCTGCCCATGTTCTTTCGCGCCTTGCGTTTCTCACAAGCGTCAATCTGCCAGCTCCGCATCAAGCAGCGTTTCCACTGTCCCCTTCCTGCAACTCAGTTTGTACGATCTTTCTCTGCATCAAACCACTTTGCAGCTATGGATAAGGCCCCTCAACAAGAGAGTAAGGGATCAATCACAGACTGGGTATGCGTCTCTTCATATACGTGCAAAGGATACACACAATAAAAATACATATCTCCTAACTGCCATTGAAGGTCAAGCCCGGTGATAAGAGCGGCGAGTTCAAGCGCCAAACTTCTGTCTTTAGAAACTGGATCGAGAACAAGCCCAATGCCGAATTTCCGCCAGAGAAAGGCCGCTACCACCTTTACGTCTCATACGCATGTCCATGGGCACACCGCACGCTTATTGTCCGTAAACTAAAAGGCCTTGAGGATGTCATTTCGTACAACAGCGTCCACTGGCACATGGCTGAAAAGGGCTGGCGATTTGCCACCCCTGATGAACAGATTTCAGGCAACACGACGCCAGATCCATTGCACCAAGATTACACACATCTTCGGGACATCTACTTTGAGCAAAACCCAGACTACGAAGGACGTTTTACTGTGCCAACGCTTTACGACAAGAAGACGAAGAAGATTGTGAGCAACGAGTCTGCCGAGATCATCAGAATGATGTACACTGCTTTCGACGACATCATCGAGGACAAGTTCAAGAAAGTTGATTTGTTCCCCAAGGACCTGCAAAAGGACATTGAAGAGATAAACGACTGGGTGTACAATGATGTCAACAATGGCGTCTACAAATCAGGATTCGCAACGTACGTCTCCTCATCTAGTCTTTTACTTTTGTTTCTTTATATTCCTCAAAACTGATGCTGATTGTGGCGATAGAACTGAAGAAGCATACACGAAAGCCGTAACTCAACTCTTCAAATCTTTAGACCGTCTGGAGGAGTCACTATCGAAATCCTCAACTCCATACCTTCTATCTGCGCCAAATGTTACAGAGGCAGATGTTCGTCTTTTCACAACCGTGGTTCGTTTCGATCCAGTTTACGTCCAACATTTCAAGTGCAACATCCGGGACATTCGCTCAGGATACCCCCACATCCACACCTGGCTGAGGCATCTATACTGGGTGAGTTGGTTTTTTTTCTTTCCATCTTCTCTACTCGTTGTGTGTATATCTATCCTTCCTTGTCCTGAAAAGTTTAGTTGCGCTGTCGCTTCATGCTGACATGTGAAAAAGGACTACCCCGCCTTCAAAGAGACAACCAATTTCGAGCATATCAAAAAGCACTACACCAAGAGCCACGGGCAGATCAATAGGTTCCAGATTACGCCTATCGGACCGCTGCCCGATATCATGGGCAAAGATGAGGAGGTGCCTAGCGTAAGAGCTGCTTTAAAAAAGTAGGACTATACACAAGTTCATATGATGTTGTATCCAGGAAGGATGATATACGTGCATATATACTAAGTGAAACACAAAATGACATCGAATGGTTAATCAATCACCTCGTGTTACGCAATTAATGACCAAGGTTGTTGTGTCTGAATTGAGAAGGCCGATGCAAACAGTGAGGACTTAGCGGGCATGTTTACGAAATGTGAAGCGATTTCCTCGCCTTTCAAACACTCGGAATACACTAAGCCTCTGCAACAGATGTATGTCAAACAACCCCGGCCTGTTGGCCATTGCCCATATTTCATTAGTCTGTATACACAAGGCAACTATCTTGTCTTGCAAGAAATTGGTCCCATCGCCTGAATAGAGGATTATATAATACTCATTTACGGATTACGTTGAAATCAAAGCAGAGCAGCGCCAACACTGCCCAGCGTCTGCTTGGTCACCTCATCTCTGACCTGTCCTACTTTCTTTGCCGAGTCCAAGATAGCGCCTTCAATGGCTTTGAGAGCTTCGACCAACTCGCGTCGCTGGTCGCGTGGTGCGCTTCGGCTACCCGTCAATTGTTGCGCCTTTTCTTGCGTGCCGGCTTCCATTGTTCGCAAATGCGCTTCGATCTCGCGGATTTGTCGCTGATACACGTCAAGTGTGCGGCCAAGCTCGTCGGTTCGACGATCAAAGTAGCTCATTAGATCTACCGGTTTTGTCGGATCATCGTCATCGAGCGCACTGGTAGCTGGTGTCTTTGCGCTCGAGGCAGTCAGATTGCCGTTGTTGCGATAGTGAAACTGCGCTGGTAGTCGCTGGTTTTCGATTGCGCGGAAGCTGAGAGTGGCATCTTCGGCGTCTTTTTTCACAAGGGTTTTCAGATGCGCGATATTTGCCGAGTCGTTGTCTAATCCTACTTCGACTGTGGAGAGGAACGTCTCAATATATGCTACGTCAGGTGCGATGGTAGAAATGTCACGCTCATTGCCGGGGAGTGATTCGCGGATTTGACTACAATAGTTGATCTTTCGCTGTATGCCCTCGTCGAATTGTTGGATCAACGTTTGTAGCTCAGGGTGTAGGTCATTGAATCGCGTAGTTCCTCGTATCGAGTCCAAAGTCAATTGAACTGGCTGTGCGTTCGCTCCCATTTGAGTACTTCCCAGTGTAGAGCCACCGAGGGTGTTGGACCTGTTCTGGAAGTTGGTTGCCCCACCCAATGTATTCTGTGGCTGTGATTGCGTCTGCTGCTGCGTCGAGCCAAATAGTGAGGGAGTGCTGGTTTGGTTCTGCTGGCTAGTGGTGTTGTTTCCGAACAACGAAGGCGTTGTTGTCTGTTGGGTCGATGAGCCGCTGAGAGATAGAGTTAGCCACTATGCCACAGAATGACGAAAGAATGCCTTACAAGAGCGAAGGCTTAGACTGTGTACCGCCGAACAACCCGCCTGACTGAGCAGTGCCCTGAGTCTGGTTCTGTGTGGTCGCACCCAACGCACCGCCAAACAGGCCTCCGCTTTGCGGCTGTGATGACTGGGCTGTAGACGAACCAAAGAGTCCGCCGCTGGCAGGCGTGGTGGTGGCGGGCTTGTTCAAGTTGCCAAATAGTGAGCCAGACTGCTGCGATTGCTGCGGTTGTGTGGATGTGTTGTTGCCGCTACTGAAGTTAGTACATTGAATCGAAGGGTCATCGCACTGGATCCTGCATGGCAGCAGCGCATGGAATCAAACTAGGCAAACACGTACAAAAGACCACCGCCGCCACCAGTATTGATGCTTAGCGAATTGGAACGGCCAAAGCCTGCCATGTCGACTGAAGATGTCGGGGTGTTTTCTGTTTGTATTGTTGCAGAATGGTGCTGTACCAAAGCTCTCAGGAGAAACGAAAGTCGCCGAACAGCAGACACTGTGGGTGTAGAGGACTGAAAAACAAGCAGATGCGGAGAGAAACAGATGTCCCGACTCAAAGGCGACGAGCGCAAGTGACGAAGAAGGTTGTGTTTGGAGACGCGCCAACAGGGGCAGCACAGACCAAGGCGCGTTTCCTCCGCTCGGCTAGCCATGCCATGGCCGGATGCAGCAACTTCAAGAAGCTCCAGTCCGTTCTGCAATCACGTGGACGATTCCTCTCTTTCTGGAACTTGTACAGTGCAAGGTCGCCGACGTTACTGGTATCGTAGTGACTCCTGAGAGGGCTGGGTAGATGCCTATCTATTGATTCATACAAAGGCAGCAACTGGCGACGCGCTTCATCACGGGTGGCCAGAGGAAGACAGAGCCATGGCAGACGAGTCTGATGATGACCTCTATGGGGATGAGACTGCGACGCAGCAGAAGGAAATAAAGAAGGCCGAAGACAACTCTAGTGGCGACGAGCCCATGGACGAGGAATCAGGCGACGACGAGGACAGCGACTCAGTATGCCGCTTGCTATACTACACGCATAACCGTCGAACGAAGCTGACCAAGCGCTAGGATATCGATATCATCATCGAAAAGGCGCCAGCACCAGCCAAGACCGCAGCGTAAGATTTATCTAGGTTCCAGGTTTTTCCGTGTGTGTTAACAAAATTGCCCGTAGTTCACAGCAGCCCCAAGAATCCAAAGCAATAAAGATTGAACCACCGCCGCCTTCAACTACACCCTCCCAGCAGCACCCCACGAGAACCGCGCCTACAGCAGGCGGCACCGTTCCCCAAATATCTGCCTCCACTCTCTCGGGCACTGCGTTCCCCGCCCAACGTACCTCCACAATCGATGTCAATGGTAACCCTATCTATCCCCCACAAGGCAAGGAGCTTCTATCTGTCGACATAGATGCCGACCTCGCAGAAGAGCAGAAGATTTGGCGCCGACCAGGCGAAGATCAGTCGGATTACTTCAACTATGGTTTCGATGAGTTCACATGGGAGCTATACAGGCAACGGCAGGTGGCCATGGCGAATACGCTACAAGGCCAGAAGAACGACATGGCACAGATGCAAGCTATGATGGGTGGTGGACCTTTACCAGGCATGCCAGGCATGGGTGGCGGTCCACAAGGCAATGGCGGTCCAGGTGGCGTACCACCAACCGGACCTGGCGGTGGAGGGGGTGGAGGTGCTGGTGCTGGTGCTGGCGGCGGCGCTGGTGCTGGTGTAGCAGGAGGTGTAGGGCCAGGCGGAATGAATGAACAGCAAATGCAGATGATGATGCAAGAGATGATGGCACAGGGTATGGACCCGAGCCAGATGGATTTTGCTTCCTTCATGCAAATGGCTGGTCAAGGAATGGGCGGCTTCCCCGGTGGGCCCGGCGGACAACAGGGTGGAGGTTTCCAGCAAGCTCACCAAGGCGGCGGCGGAAGAGGAGGACGAGGCACAAGGGGAAGAGGCTGGTAGCCACAGCTGACGCAGTTTTCATATGATACAACTGCTGGTCGGGTTTCGGGCTGTATGGGTTCACAAAGCTTGGCTTCATGGCGTTTGAAGTCTGTTACTACGATACCATGGGCGGGTAAAGCCTTCCTGGCGCAAAGCCCTCTGTTTCAATAAATACAGATCAACTTCCTTCCGGTTCGCGCTTTGATAGCCTGTCTCGACGAGGTCATCACAGATCAAACAAATCGTCCCCTCAGTACTGGACCTGAACATAGGTTCCACCAGATACCCCAAGTGGCAGAAGTTATGAGAATATTTATTCCCCTTCCTCGTCGGGTTGCACGCGCGAACCCTTAGTAGTTGCACCCCAGACCCATGGCTTTGCAAGTTCCTTTCATGTTTGTATAACCGGCTTTTGGCTGCACCCGTTACGTCTCCATTGGGTCTCCACCCTCGAGGATGTGCGCAGGTATCCGGCCCTCGGCAAAGTCCTTCTCCAGCCGCGCCATTTCTGCCAAGCTGCTTGCATTGAGAATGGCAGCGCGCATCCGCTTCTTTTCATCTTCAGTATAAATACGCTCCTTGCCTGAGTCGGTACCGCTAGTGAATGTCGGCACCACGAAGCCTTTTGATTTGTTGCTTGAGATCTGTGTGGATTAGTATACGATGCGCACGTAATTGAGAAGCACCGTCAATGGCACGCACCTGCTGGGCAAGTTCAGTTGGTTCTTCTGTAGTTCCAAACAACTCTTGGGCCTTTTTCCGCTCGACATCGCGAACCTTGGTGAAGTCTAGGAACCTTACGCTCGGACAGCGCCAGATGATCCAATACCTGTAGTTCTGTTGAGAATCAGTTGTTTGTCCTCTGTAAGCTTGACTCGCACAGCGCCGAGCAAATCTCTCTTCAGCGAACAGCCCGCCCAGTATTGGGCTTACTCTTCCGGCTCGAGATTACTTGCCCCACATTAGGCCCAGAAGCTGGAGAAGCACGAGTGTTTACCACGTACCTCTTTGCTTGTGACCGGGTTTCCCATCAGCGACAGGTATGTGAGAGACTTGAAGCCCGCCAATGGATCTAAATCAGCCAGCTCGGCGATCCTGTTCTTGGTGAGGACGAGTGTGCGTAGGTTGGGTATGCTGGACGAGAGGCTTGGCTGGATGTTCGAGATACGGTTTTGCGCGAGAAAGAGGGTGCGGAGGCGAGGCTGGAGAGGAAAGTTGCCTAGTTGCGCGATGTCGTTGTCTGTAAGGTCTATGGCATCGTTGTCCTAAGTGACATGTTAGCACCCGTTTGAGCAGTTGTACATGCTCCAGCCAGCTTACTCGCGCCGCGCCCATGTTTTCAATGGCGGAAATCTTGTGGCCTATATGTTAAGATTTTGATATCAACTCAGCTCTTAAGTGTAGTATCTATTCTTTTCAACGCACCTCGCAGATCGAGTTCACGCTCCGTGAGACAGTTGATGAAAGAGAGGGAGTTGTTGATCAGGTCCGTTGTTAACCTCATTTTGCCGGCTTGTTATCGCGTGAAGTTGGTGTATTATGGCGAATATATGAATTTGGGGTCCGAGTATCGAATGCTGATCTGCGCGTGACTGCGAAAGCCTGTCGCGGATAATGGAGCTTGAGTTGAAATTCATGGACCGCGCTAGGAGCTTTCACTAGCTAGCGCAGCGCCCGCCCGATCGTCATCCCCAAACTCTCTCCAAAAGTCACTACACCCCTCTGCAAAACTGTTCGATATAGGTCCGCTATACAATTTTGCTTGGTTGCAGCCTCGAATGATCAAAAGCGCTCAAGTTCAGCTCGAGAACAAATTATTACTCGCCCAAGGCAGCTGCACAGTACCAAGAAAGCTGCTGTCTGCCGAATCACATTTGGCCGTACCTGCCCCAGCCTTGTTGTATTGGGTGCTTTTGCTAAGGGCTGTACGGTTCCTAGTGTGTCGATTCTACTTTGGTAGCCAGGCGGCCCGCAAAAATCTGTCGCAATCTCTCTATCTATAGGCTACCTAAGTTTCAGGTAGTCGCGTCCTGAACTGATACAAGTTTTCGTGAGCTATCCAGGTTGACCAGATATGAAAGGGCCTACACAGTGGCCTTGAACCCTCAAACGACCTAAAACACTTCTGCGATTGAAGACGAGAGCTAGATCGTCCGACCTCTCCGCATACCCTACCGGTGAACACGGTCCTTCTTTTCGTCGGTCTTTGTGACGAGATGCGGATCAGGATCCTCGTTCCCTGGCTGCCTGCGTGACAGCCACTTCTATTCATTCGTTCCAGCCAGCATCCGGTGAACGCATGCACGTCTTTGCCATTGCTCCTTATTCGCCCAGCCTTGTGTGCTACGCAGCAATCTGAAGGTAAAACGTAATACCGTGGGCCGGCATATCTGTCTCATGTTTTGCATTGGAGTTCTCTTTTCGTGTTGAAAATCACATCATGCCAGCCTGCCTTACTTGTGGGGTCCGCTTTCGAGGTGGAGGAAGCCATTGTAAGCTTCATTCCAGTTACTATGACAGTGTGCACAAAACCAGCTCTGGATTCGATCACCAATACAATCTCAACAGCAGTCCAACTAACCCTGATGGGACTGGACTGCGCACAGAGAAGGATGGCTGGCGCTCTCGCACAACACGCTTCGCTGACAGCCACAATGCCTACGCGAGCTACGAAAGCCCCGACGCCATGCTCAGCTATAAAATCAACAAGGACATGCTCCAATCCAATCTGAGTTCCATGGCTCCTGTGCAGAGCCTGACGCGCGTCTTCTCCGCCCTCACAGACGCACACGCAATCACATCAATGAAATACTCGGCCAACCTCAGGACCGGGACACACTCTCTCACTGCGAAAGCAAACTTTGATCGTGAGCGATGCACCGCATGCCAGCATTGGTTCCCAAGCCACGAGAAGCTAGGACAGCATCATAAAGACTTTCCTGTCACATGTGAAGAGTGCAATGTTTGTTTGAGACCAGAGGAAATTTGGTGGCATGGAGAGAATGTCAAACACGGGAGATGTTTTGTTAGAGGGTGTGGCAGCGTATTCAGGAAAGAGGGTGGTTGGAAAGCGGCAGTCGTGAAGCGGCACGTTCAAAAGTGGCATTGTTGGGGTTGAGGAGAGCAGGCAACGGACACTCTACATGCCGTTTCCCACGTCAAGACTGAAAGTAAACAATAGCTTTTCCTAGGGCTAGTTATGCTGAGATGCTATTAAGATGGATCTCATGAATTGAAGAACCAAACCATCTTGATCTGGCAACTGTCCAAAGGTAATGCCTGGCAACAAACCACGTTGCGGTTCGCACGGGCTATTGTTTGAGCGCCAGTACCATGCTTAAAGCTGTGAGAGCGCCCATCAAACCCACCGCCAAGACAGCAGCAGCAAACGGGACCAGCGGAGGGCGCGCAGCGTTGCGTAGCATGGCCTGGATCTCCATGTCCAGGCGCTCCGCCAGCTTCTCCTTGGAGAATTCTGCTATAACTCTGTCTCTTCCACGGGCGCCCATCTCTTTCAGTCTCTGTTCACCGGGGCCGTCTTCCAAGGCAACGCGCATAACCTCTGTCCAGTCCTGCACGTTTGTCACGTCCCTCAACCAGCCAGTCTGGCCATTTACGACTGTCTCTGTGGGCCCACCTTGATTGGCTGCTAGGACTGGTGTACCCACCAGCATAGCTTCGAGTGGCACGATGCCAAAATGCTCGTGGAGAGGAGTATACACGAGGAGACGCGCGGTTGCCAGGAGCGTAGCTTTGAAAGCGTTGGGAACCGAGTGGAGGAAGAGGACGGCGATTTCATCTGGTATGCTTTGGGCGGTGATGACAGTTTTGGCCGTGGCATGCTTCAGCTGGAGCGAGTCGGCCAGCTGGCACAGTTCCGTATACGTGCTGACGTTCTCGAGCACTCGGGGGTCGTATCCGCCGGCAATGACGAGTCGCGCCTGGTCGCGCTCTGTAGGCGACAGCCCTGCGAAGGCTCGGATGGCAAGCGCAACGTCCTTCTTCTTCTCAAAGCGATTGATGCTGAGTAGCACCTTCTTGCCCTTCCACAGGGGCGCGACCTGGCCGGTGGGCTCGCCTGCGTGGATGTCGACGCATGGGTACACGACGCCGGGCTGGCGGGCTCGCAGGGCGGGGAAGGCGTCGCCGAAGATGCTCTTTGTGAAGTTGCTGTTGACGACAATGGTGTCACTGCAGCCCGTACTCCAGCTCTCGAGCCAGTCAAAGGGAGCACGGTACAGTGTCTTCAGAAGCCCGCCCTTCTTGACGAGCAACTTGTCGGGGAAGTGGCAGTAGAAGAGGATGCGGGGACGGGGCTGCAGAAGCCGCAGCAGGGGAATGCCCGCACTGAGTTGGTCGACGAAGAAGGCTGAGGGATGCAGCTGCTGCAGCTCCCGAGACAGCAGGGCGATGTGTAGAATCAGGTGCAGCTGGCGCAGGATGGCGCAGAGGATGGCGAAGCGGCCTAGGATGGTCGAGGGGACGATGGTGTTGCCGCGCACCCGCACGTCAAGAGTTCCTTTGCGTCAGGGTCAGGTCTCAGCTGCTTGGCCATGGATGAGCGGTGCATAGCCGGCCGTCTTGGTGTGGAGGCTTACCGTCGCGCGCCTCGTCGAAGCAGTGCTGCGGGTCGCAGTACGACGTGAAGATGGTAACTTTGTGGCCGCGGTTCTGCAGTCCAACAGCGGCATCAATGACCAGCCGTTCAGCCCCGCCAATGCCCAGGTCCGGGTGGAAGAAGACGATGTGCTGCTTGTCCTGTGCCATGGTACGATGCGCGCCGCCAACTCGTCATCTGGTGTCTGGTCGCTTAGGCACGATATCATACAGCAGCATGTATGGATCTTATCACACTGGGCAGCCGCAGCCGCGCCTTTCCGCCTTGGTGCTAGTGTCCTGCCCTGCACATGATGATGTGCAACGCGCCCGTCGACAGTCGCCTGCTACCCAACACAGACACACAGTGTATATATGTATACCCACGCCTGCATGTCGTATTGCCCCCTGTGATCCTCAAATGGACGCCCCGAGGTGAAGCGCTACCCTTGCTCACTTGCGCTTTCCAACATGCTGGCTGCAAGGCAGCAGCAGCAGCATCATCATCAACATTCTTCCGCACCACAGTAGAGTAGAATCACTACTATCACCGCCGCCGACTACAACAAGAGCAACGGCAGCAACCACTATACAAAACTCACAAACTCCGCCGCTGTCACCGCCACTAGAAGCCCTAATTAGCAGCCACCATGGGCCAGGGCTTCTCACTCACGACGCTCTCGGCGGGCTCGGCCAATATCGACGTACCAGAGTTGGCTGACCTGCAGTACGAGAAGTCGTTGGGTGCTGCCCGATTCATGAAAGCCGTCAGAGCGCGCCACAAGGATGGCCTTGTTGTGGCTCGAGTAGTCATGAAACCATACGCTCACTTTGACTTCCATGACCACGTCAAGCGGCTGCTGCGTGAGTGATTTCCGTCATCGCTGCTACCTGGGCAGACATGCTGACAGAGCCCAGATGAGCGCAAGGTGCTTGCCGATGTTCCAAACGCGGTGGCATATCATCGTGTCATTGAGACTGCAGCTTGCGGTTATTTGGTTCGCCAATACATCCACAGCTCCTTGTATGATCGCTTGAGGTAGGTTGTATATGAGCCATCCTCTCTATAACTAGCTGACTCTTCCATGGCACACGGCCTTTCTTGGAGGAGATTGAGAAGAAATGGCTTTCGTTCCAGCTTCTTTGCGCTGTGCGAGATTGCCATGCTAGAAATGTCTTCCATGGCGACATCAAGACTGAAAATGTCTTAGTTACATCCTGGAACTGGCTGTACTTGACCGACTTCTCCTCGTCATACAAGCCAGCACATTTGCCAGAAGACAATCCTGCTGACTTTTCCTTCTACTTCGATCTCTCGGGTCGTAGAACCTGTTACTTGGCACCCGAAAGATTTCTGGCGGCCGGCCAACAACCCGAGGGTGCTGGCGATGTCAACTGGGCCATGGATATATTCAGCGTAGGCTGCGTCATTGCCGAGTTGTTTCTTGAAGCCCCCATCTTCTCTCTGAGCCAGCTCTTCAAATATCGACAGGGCGAATACGATCCCGAACACTCCCATCTCAGTAAGATCCAGGACCCAAGTATTCGGGAGTTGATCCTCGACATGATTCAGATAGATCCCAGTTCGAGGATGACTGCAGACGACTACCTTACGCACTGGAAAGGTAAGGTGTTCCCCACATACTTTTACGGCTTCCTTCAACAGTACATGTACTCCATCACCGATCCTTCTTCTGGCCGAAAGCCCGTTACAACCGGTTCAGAACATCTTGGTGAGCCAGACGAGCGCATAGACCGTATCTTCAGCGATTATGACAAAATCTCTCATCTGCTCTCGAATGAGGAAGGAAAGCAGTTGGGCAGGCCTGAATGTCCACCTCCCAGGCCGAACGCGAAGCTTTTTCCGCTTTTTGTCAGCATTCCAAATTACCAGCACCAGGCCTCTCCAGCACAGAGTTTAGCTGTTGACGACGGTAACTTGATCTTCCTGACTATCGTCGTGTCTTGCCTACGGGGGACTGCAAGAGCTGCAGCTCGTGTCCGGGGCCTGGAACTTCTTCTTGCCTTTTCTGAACGATTGACAGACGAAGCCAAACTTGACCGTGTAATACCCTACGTGGCCCAATTACTAGCCGACAAGTCCGAACAGGTCAAAATTGCTGCCCTGCGCTCCCTGACGCAGATTCTTGCAATGGTGCAGGTTGTCTCACCTATCAATGCCTACATCTTTCCTGAATATGTCCTTCCACGACTCGAAGCATACCTCCCAGATTCTTCTAGCAAGGTTGGGCCCCTTGTCCGTATGCAGTACGCACTGTGCATAGGCACTTTAGCGACAACTGCAGCCAAGTACCTCGACATGATCCAGGCATTGCGCGCAGAGGGATCTTTACCTGCTGCCGATCCCGAAACCGAAGATGGCATGTCATCGTCGGCAACGCGCAATCAATTTGATTCAGACCGTCGAATTCTCATCGAGGCTTTTGAAAAGCACACTAAATCTCTTCTCACCGACACCGATGCTGCTGTACGCCGAGCCATGCTCCTGTCTGTCTCTGACCTATGTGTGTTTTTTGGAAGTCCTAGAGCGAACGACGTAGTTCTCAGTCATTTGAACACATATTTGAACGATCCTGATTGGATGCTCAAATGCGCTTTCTTTGAAAGCATTGTAGGTGTTGCCGTTTTTGTCGGGGGTGCCAGTCTAGAAGGTTATATTCTGCCGCTTATGGTTCAGGCATTGACAGACCCTGAAGAGTTTGTAGTGGAGAAAGTCATCAGATCCCTCTCCTCGATGGCAGAACTTGGTTTGCTCCAGCGCTCTAAGACATGGGAGCTGGTGGATATTCTTGCAAGACTGACCATGCACCCAAACCTTTGGATACGGGAGGCAGCTGCTCAGTTCATCTCTGCTGCATCAAGATATCTATCAGTGGCCGACACACACAGCATTTTGGTCAATCTTATCAGACCATATCTCAAAGTCATTCCCGCCGAGTTTTCAGAATTACGTATTCTGGAGTCACTGAAGAGCCCAATGTCACGTCTGTTGCTGGAAATGGCTTCTAATTGGGCACTACAAGCGCAGAAAGGACACTTTTGGCTGGCAGCCCGGCACCAACAAACGTTCACATTTGGGTCCTCGGACGACAGCCTACCAACCGTTTCTGGTCGTGAACTGGATCAAAAGGTTTTGCAACGGTTACCGAAAAACGAAGAAGACGAGTTATGGCTCCAGAAGCTACGCAAAGCAGGGTTAAACACTGACGAAGAATTTAAGCTGGTGGCACTTCGAGAGTTCATTTGGAGAGTGACCCATCGCCGACGCTCCGACAGCCTTTCCACGCCTACTACAAAATTCAACAGCATTGTCACACTGAAAGATCTTGGCGTCAAAGCACAGACCGTACTGTTTGATGAAGACGTTCGGCAGGTCATGGAACAAACCAAGAGGGCTGATGCACCAGAAGAACACTTACCACCTCGCACAATCAAGGATGCACTTTTGGATGCATCCACCACTGAGGCCGATGGATTGACTGATCGAATGCCACATTTCGAAAACCAGGCCGGACGACTGATCCGCGAAGAGAGAGGTATCACAATTCCATCTCGATCCAAACCGCGCCCCTCTCTCAGTGATCAACAGTCACCATCCCCCGGTTCAGAGACACGAAGAGACTCTCTGAAGACTTCAAGAATATCCTCTTCACCATCAGGCTCAATCGCATCCACTGATCCCTCTAATGGTCTTCGACATCGCAGCAGCGCACTAGGACTGCTTGGGAGAGGAGAAAACAAGGCTTTGGCAGAAATTGGTACGACGTCTGCGAATGTTCTTGGAAAGGTTGACGGAGTTCATCCACGCGAGTCTTCCCGATCTCGACAGCCAATATCACCACTTGCTGTAGACAAATTTGAACGAAGTCCACTGCGAGTTCGGTTTCGAAACGCACACAACTACACAGGAAATGACCCAGCAATACTGAAGCTATTGGATTCAATGCTTCTCGAGCGATTTCCAACAGAGGAAGTTGAGTTCGGTCCTCGGATACAGCCTCCCATCCGGCGACAACCCATCAAGTACAAGGACGCGCATCGAGTGCCCGTAGGCACTCCTTGGCGCCCGGAAGGTACGCTCGTTGCCAGCTTTAGTGAGCACACAGCTGCAGTGACTCGAATACTGGTATCCCCTGACCAAGCATTTTTCATCAGCGGCTCAGATGATGGGAGCGTGAAGATCTGGGACACGTCGCGTCTTGAGCGCAACATCACACGCCGCTCTCGGCAAACATATAAATTGGGAGAAGAAGTCAAGGTCACGAGCCTAGTCTTCGTTGAGCAAACATATTCGTTCGTTGCGACGGGTAGTGATGGGAGCGTTCACGTCGCACGCATCGACTACCTACAGAATCAAGATGGCAACGCCAAATTCGGGCGGCCGCGACTCCTTCGCGAATATCAATTGCCCAAAGGAGATTTTGCCGTCTGGTCAGAACATTACAGCGGGGACAACAGGTCTGTGCTTTTGTTGGCTACCAACAATTCGAAGATTCTCGCCCTTGACTTGCGGACTATGGAGTTGCTCTATACCCTCAACAATCCCCTTGACCATGGAACACCGACCTGCTTCTGCGTCGATCGAAAAGCGCACTGGTTGCTGTTAGGAACGTCACATGGTGTGCTCGATCTTTGGGATCTTCGGTTCAAGCTACGTCTTAAGGCTTGGGTCTGCCATGGGGCATCGCCTATCCACAGACTTTACCAAGTCTTTCTTCCAAAGGCCAAGAAGACTAGACTATATATTGCCGGCGGCAGTGACCAAGGCGAAGTGACCGTGTGGGATTTTGAAAAGCACGTTTGCAAAGAAGTGTATCGTACTGGTTCGTGCAAAGACATCGGTGTGAAGAGTACAACACTGATAGATCTTGATGAAGAGAGATCAGGCGGAATGCTCGGTCGCTTTGCTACAAGTGTTGAACCAACCGCCAGTTCAACGGCAGATCGGGGTATCAGGGCAATCGCAGTGCATACACAGACGACTGATGAGAGAGGAGATTCAAAGCACACATTTTTACTCACTGCGGGTCCAGACTGGAAGATCCGCTATTGGGATACTAGCCGCGCAGACTGCTCGCTTGTGGTGAGTGGGCTTGAAGCTGAGGAAGGAAAGCCACAGTACGTTGTCTCCCAACCAAGCCCAGATACAGTCGTTGTCATGGAGCAGCTACAGCAGCCTATGAACCAGAAGGGCGATGGAAAAGAGAGCAAGGTAAGCCCATCTAGTAAGAAGGTGACGGGGAAATCTTCAAGGTCAAGTGCCATCGCTTTGCAGCAGCAGTACCTCCTTAAAGGTCATGTGGATTGTATTCTTGACGTGGCTTTCATTGAGCAGCCATATGGGATGATTGTATCTGCTGATCGATCAGGTGTTATAAATATGTTTATGTAGAGTCATGCGTATAGATGAGCTACTTACTAAGATGTTTTCCATCTTAAACAATATAGATAATGCTCTATGGAGTTCATATCCCCCACCTGAAAGGACTGACATAAAGCAGTTTTGAACCGGCGAGTTTTGAAACGACGTAGAGATGGTAACTAGACGACTAGCTCAAGCTCTGATTCGACGCTGCCAGCAGTAGAACACTCGTAGTTAAGCTTTACTGTTAGCAGAACAGCCTATGTGGGTGGCTTTGTGGAGGCAGTGTGCACGCATGGCGCTACTCGGGTTGCCCCTCGGCACGTCCCGCCTCGCAAACCATGCTAGCGCTGTTCCATGTGTCGACTATGCCAAGACCGTGCTAGCCTCGACGGGACAACCCGGTGTCTAACAATGACATCGATTTAAGGGTGGGAGCCTTGTTCATGGCATTCGATACGCTAATTGCAAAAGGTGGAAGCTTCGTGCATCAAAGACTGTGTGCGCTGAGGCTTGCGCGCGCTTGCAGCTCCTTGCAGGATGAATGGCTCGTTGGGTGTCCCACTGCATCAAGAGATTGCAAGGATCGTGATTTGCTCTTGCTCCTGCAGATGGTCTTCTGCGGCATGGCTGAAGTGGTGGCTGGGCTGACGACGTGCAGCAGATGGAGCGACTTCGTGTTGGCAGATGTGTCAGATGGAATAAGACTGCTGATTTGCCTCAGACGCTGCCTACGCGTCGTTCACATTGGCTACCCGCGCAACCAAGACGCGGTGGACGCGAATCTCCTTCTCCATTCTTGACTCCCACTGCCGGCGACAATAATAATCAGTTTATACCACCCACTTTCCATGTGCCTATACTAGATATGAAGCCTTCTGAATAATGAGTGCTACGCTTTGGAAGGCTTATCTGTGTTGGATTCTTGGATTTCTAGAAGACACTATGCCTTTGCATCGCGATTGAACTGGCATGAGATTGTAGGTGGCCTCTGCATCTTTCCGTACCACACAAACTCATCTCATGGTATCTTGATCACCCCAGAGAATCCCGTTGCAACCCAAAACTTAGAAACGACTGTTGGCGTAAACTACATCTGTAGTCATTTCTTCCGACCAGGAATCACAACGTGGGATAGCACGCTGCGCTGTATAACTCGTCATTTGCTGATATTAGGAAACAACTTATGTACTGTATCACTGCTGCGATCGGTCGTGATTTGATCAAAATCTCATTGATAATGTTTTCAAACTTCTGCCTGCCAGGCCAACCAGGCACCTTCCTACGCTGTGCCTACCATGATCACCTGGTATAAGACGTGATTCGTCATAGCAGGAGTCGAGATATATATGATCCTGTCCCGTTCAGAATAGCTGTCATTCTAGATTTCATCAACAGGGCCAATATTGAGGGTAAGCAACATATTACCGCTCTCCTAGCGGGCGCGTTTCCAGCCAGTCTTGAATTTACCTGTACCCATCCTTGGCAAAACGTGCGCTTCGGTGTTGAAAACAACTTGGGTGAGCGGGAGAAGATCGTCCGGAGAGAACAACAAGTAAAGGTACTTCAGCGTTTCGGCCTTAGCACTGTTGTTAGTTAAGTTGAATGAGTTGAAACAAACGGCTACTTACAAGCCAGAAACTCTCCATGTTGTCACGTCGAGGAGGCGGGACTTGGTTTACATCATTTAGAGATGAAAATCCTTTCCCAAGCTCGACTGTTGAATGCATCTGGAATGCCTGGAAGATTTGCCATCCCCATTCACGGTAGATAGGGTCCTTCGTAATGCGCCACATCAAGAACAAGCTTTCTACTGTCTCAGGGCGTTGCAAGTTGTGCGTGTCGAGCGGTTTGATGTTATAATCTTTCCTCCAATCCGCCTCGGAGCTGGAGCTACGGGGCAAAGACGAGGGTCTGTCGTTTGTGGAGCGCAAAGTTGCCTCTTCGGCCGCAAACCAAACAATTTCAGGAGCGATTCCAGTTTTGGTGACTTTATACATGCCCCAACAGGTCTTGGTTAGCTCTCTTGCTAACCTCATCTGTCGGGACTTTTCGGCATTCCAACTGGGTAGGCGCCGTGCCTTGGCTTCAGTAAGCCCATCCGTTGCACCAAGTGCAATAGATCCGGGCAGGAAACAGACGAGGTGATCCATCTTTGGGGACAAATCATCACCAATTCCATGGGGCAACTCAGCAACAATACTGAGCTTCGAGTGCTTGGTAGGAATGATCAGATGCTTCTGGATTCCCGCTAATGCTTCCTCCCACATCTCCAGGTATATCCGTTCTGATGTCTGTAAATATTGTTTGATGAGATACTCTACGACGATCAGCTGTGTATCGATTTGCAGAATGTTTGGAGGCAACTACCATAATATGAGTCTCCTCGGCTTCCAAGACGAATCTCCCGACTTGTGAATCTGCCTGCATGAGGCGATATGAAAATGGGGACAAGACCGTCAGCCGCACCAATGCCGTCAACAACTTCCATGACCTTCTCAGCTTTGCGCCAATACAAGTCGTTCCCAGTAAGGTTTGAGAGGTACTTCATCTCTAGTTGTAATGTAGTGGCCTCTGCGGTGGATGAGGCTCCGCCGTCGGCGTGCGATACCAGCCCTTTGCGAGTTGAAAGATGAATGCTTGCGTAAGGAATGCCAGAAGGAGATTCATAAGCGCCAAGAAGACGGTCAGCCAGGTCGATCGCTTTAGTTAAATAAACTTGATCCCGTCTCGACGACACATTGGGCATGACTTGAGATAAATAATGTGCAGAAAGCAGACCACCGAGCATGCGAATGGTAGTCTCAAAGGTATTCACATCCTGGTCTTGATTATAGTCAAGCTTCCGGTGTAGCCAGAGTCTGGCATTGGACAATTGAGATGTAAGATTCATGATCATCATTGTGTCGAGACTGTCGACAATGATCCATCCCAAACCTCGAGGACTCATCTGCGAACCTGTCTTTGAAAGTGGATGAAAGCGATCGTAGCCTGATAAGTCATTTTCGATTCAAAGATAATTTTAGAAGCTAAGGACTCACCCCATGCATGTTCGGTGTATGCGTCCCAACTGCGGACAAACGCATATTTCACTTGTTCTCTTCTACCTTCCCAATCTTCGTCGGATGCGGACGACGACGACGACCACCACCACCATTTTGGTATCGATGGCCTAGCATGGTCAGCAGTCCAGAAAATCAGCGAGAGTCCAAACAAGACTGTTCCTGCGATTGATAGGATATTGCGGGCTGATAGCCGATTAGAGGCTGAAGATCCCGAGAATTCCGGTATACGTTTGGTGTAGGTACCCACACGGCTGGCACCTTTCTTACGACTGCGCACAGAGTTAGTCATGGTTTTGAAGGTAGAGTGAAATCTGTCGTTCTGAGAAGAAAACATGTATTATAATTGCGCCAAGTCGAAGGATCATCCGAGACGACGAATGGAGTTTAGAGTGCGGCAACGTCAGCGCTTAATGTGATACCGCGAGAATGGCTTGGAGTTACTCGATAATAGGAGTGCATTATTTGATGATCAAGGGAGTGTTTGTTTCTTGCTCGGTCCATGGAGGCGGCGCAGCATTTAGTCTTCCAGTCCTGTCCAGTATGATACTCCTCTCGACGTACCTTTTCTGGTCATGCACATAGAGCTTCTTTTTTCAAACAACGACATCTCTCTACCATTCTGGTTCATTTTTACGATAAGCTTGTCCGTTCCGACTGAAACCAATGGCGCCGACGTGACTTCGTGGATTCCTCTCATAAATGTCTTCACGCCATCTGCCGGGTGCGAATCTTACTTTCGTCTTAATGGGCCCAGCCTGGTAGCATTTGATCCAGGATATGGGCTTGATATCGACTCCAAGGTGAAGTGTGCACCCGCCGCCGTGACTACATGGTAGGAACAAGCGCGACTAGGTGTCGGAGGTGATCAACATACCGCCATAAGCACTCAGCCTCTGACATGTCCATACTTATGGACGACTGTGGCAACTTACATCAAAGATAGTTTTACAACACGGGTCATGTGTTGTCCCTCGTAAGCTGAGGAATACCCCCTTTTCATTCAGCTTTACTCATCTCTATTCACAGGGGATACTCGAACATACGCGCGACAAGTGACTCAGTAAATGGTGACTGTGTCTCTAGCATTAGCAAAGGCATGGTTCTTAAGTTTGCTTCCACTTCCGCAGGTGCATCCACAGCCTGCTCAATAGCGACAACGACATTAGCCGCTTCATCCAGCGTTGGTGCCATTGCTATAGTAGGGTTCAACGCTCCGCCCAAAACGCCAAACGCTACATTGAGTTCTTCTGCGAGTCCATCCGCTACACCATACTCTTCTATAATCACATCCGTTGGAACGACCTTTTCCCTTGCATCAAGCCTGTCAAACCCATCTGCGACAACGACGACAGGACAGAACAACTCCGGAGACAACGGAATGCCAACAGGGGTCAAAGTAGGGAAAGGAGTGGGCGCTTTGCTCGGTGCACTTGGTATTTTCACGCTGGCCGTGACAATCCTTTTGCTTCGGTCTCGGAAGAAGACGATATCAAACAGTGTAGTGACGGCCGATCAATCAGCAAACACCACACTCGAGTACAAACACATGGAAAATACCTATGTCTATCCCTCAGGGCATCATAACACTAATTATGAGATCCACGGTCACTCTGTGCCTTCTGAAATGCCTTCTGGGGAAGTGACTTCCTCGGTAGAGCTGGACTCTCATGGCTGGTCCAGGCGATCATAGATGTTTACACACCACTCTTTTGGAGTTAGGAATTTGGGTGAAAATAAACTGTAATTCTAGTAATCTTAGATTTTGAAGAAAAGGGTTCATTCAGCATTGATTTCACTTTCTAATAAATAATACTTCGTCGAGACTCTCTGATGGAGGTCATATCTATCTTCTTTGATCCACTCGATCAACCTTTATTTGCATTGTGGCGGTATGGTAAATGCCAGATAGTAGGATCATGATAATGGTGGAGCTAGCTCTGGCTACGTCTCGTCACTTCGTTTGGGGTGATGATTGGAAAAAAACGTAGCTACTTGATTTCTTTTATTTATTTTTTCTCTCTTTCCTGCTAAAACTCTAACAAGTTTCTTTCACAACGTGAAAGACCTTCAGGTCACATAACTACAGCTATATCTCATCACTATAGCGTATACCATGCTACTCATTTAGTGGGTATTCCCTTCAAAAGAAAGCTATTTGACGGATCCAGACCAGCGATAGGCATGTTGGCTTCGAAGTTCCTCAATCGTAGTTTAGTGAAGTCGATGTATCCATTGATTTTTCCAGCATTGTACCGTAGCAATGCATGAGTAATATTTGGGCAAGCCGGATTGCAGCCGGTGTGCAAACTTGATTGTGCCTACCTTCTCGAACTAAGTATGTACATAATACCAGCAAAGGCGCTATATCATCCAATTAGTAGAGGCCTCGTTATTCCACATCAGCCACATCTGCTGTAGTAAAATCTATACGATAGTAGGATTTTACGAGCAACTCAAACATGCAGAAGTTCACATATATCGTCACTGCGAGTCTAAACCTGGCAACCGATGCTCGGTTTCTTAGAATACATGGTAGTGGCTCATTGGGGAATTTGCTCTTGAGCTACTCCAGCGGTCTCTCTACCGACTCAGCATCACCTCCACCTCCATATGTCACTATCGACACTATGGCTCGTGAGAGACAAGCAGTGTCCTTCGTTGGCGATAAATGGGGCTGAAATAAAGAAGTGCCAATGATTTATCAGAAGTCTGATATACAACAACCCATCCAAGCCTAGATTCTCGGCATGGTACTTGCTGTAATCTAGACCCTAAGATCGTCATTAGGCCATGTGAAATGTGAAAATACAAGAAAGACGAATTAACAGTAGATAACGCGAAGAGTGAGGCTTATACAGCCTTCACTGGCAAAGATGACTTCTTGTAAAAAACATCAAATTAAATTTTTCCAACACATGCAGGAAAGCAACTGAAAACCTAATTAGTGAACGAGAACACTGTGACTGAGCGAAGAGAAATTCGAGGAAGAGCACGTAAGAAGAAAGCTATTGAAGACTTGCGCAATCTGCAGCACCTAATTAATCAGCCTTGTTCGTGAGGTATTTGAGCATGAATCAACTCAATCACAAGGACCGGAGACACCAGGTAGAGTCTTGGTCAAGAAAAAAAAACTATGGCCGTCGAAAATTACCATAAAATGGCCGGTATTTTCTCACAGAAAAAGGAAGATGCCTACAAGAATGGGGCCCTCCACCAAAAAACTCTATAATCACCTTTCCTCGATCAAGCAGAAGGAATTTTGAAATGCTTGCTTCTGAGATAACAGCATGATGCTAACAGCATACAAATCGTTCAGCCGTGCGGCACACTGACCGTATACCCACCTAAAACAATCTCTTCCGAGAATCAAACGCGACCAACCGTTGAACAGAGATAATGTCACGGATACCAATTTGAGACATTTCACGAGGTCGCGCATGGTATGTACAGCTCTGTTCATATTTGACATCTTGCTCGCCCCTATAGCACTCAAGTACAACATAGCCTTTTCAAAAGAACCCATGTTTGGTGCGTTGATGACAAACACGCTAATGTGAGATATCTGTCAGCTGAATAGTCGCATCAATATGCTTAATGAGGAGCTTGGATATGGCGATGATTGAGTGCGGTACCGATGTATAGTGGCGCGACAAAAATTTGTTCGCGTAAGGCGGTTGAGGCTCGCCTGTATTTGCCCAAATAAACTTTTACCATTGTACCATTTCTTGAGACCAACACGTCGTCACAAGTGCGAAGCAACGCACATAAACGCCGGGGGTTGTGTCATGGATTGTAGTTGTCTCTTCTAGTAGGGCAGCCTTAGCTTCCCTAGATCTTTGTACCAGTCTAATCATAGTATGAATAAATTATCTATCAATTACTATATATTAACTGCCTTCTATTCCAATTTATATCTGAGTCTAAACAGTCTTCGTTCTATAAAAAATCTTTACTAGAAATAGTAGACTGGTTACAACTCCTAGCCCACTTAATCCGATGCTAACGTAAAACGCGCCACGATACCCAGAGAGTTCATCTTCTGAGGCTTGACCACCATTGTTGACACGTACCTCCACAGTCCCTGCGATACCAACACCAATGCTAATGCTATAGTTCACTACTGTGTTGACTAGGCTTGCCGCCATCCCTTGGTGTTTTTTCGCTACTGCGTTACTCATGAGCAGTGTAGCGGCGGGAAAGCTCATATCCTGTCCCCAAGGAATAATCAATGTTGTCACAAACGCCTGGGCCCAGTAGGTCTGGTGGATAGGCATCGTCGCGACTAATATGGTACCTGTCAAGAAGGCCAGCATGCTAATGAACATAACCCACCCTGGGCCAATGCGCGACATCAAACGACCTGAAGCAACACCCGCAAGGAAGCCTGATACTACGACAGGGGAAATATGTGCCATAGTCATAAGCGGAGAGTCACCACGTAGCCGTTGGAGAAACTGGATGAAGTAATATACCCATATACCTATTTAATGTCAGCTTTCAATAAAACGCAATGCAGATTTTATGAAATTCTTACCGAAGGAAGCCCAGCCACAAGCTATGCAAGTCAATACAAATGACACATCTGTACTCATCGCTGCAAATGGAATGAGTGGATACTTTGATACCTTTGCTTCAATCCAAAAGAAGATCAGAAACAGCAGAGCGCCAATGATCAACAAGACATAAATGTACGTCTGTTGCCAACCAAATCCTGGAGCTTGATTCCAGGCGAAATTGAACAAAATCATGGCAGTGATGCCTACAGTTGCCCCAATTGGGTCGAGCTCTTGGATTTTCTCCCATAAAGAGAGCTTTTGAACACGCTCGTCCAAAGGCACTGAGGGAAGGACGAGTATTGATGCAATAGCGAGGGCAGATAGGGCGATGCCGAAGGTCCAGAACGCCCATGGCCACCACAAGAGAGACCAAAGTGCAGCCAATGTTCCCCCCACAACTGCACCGCCTAAAAAATGTCAGCATCGAAACATAAGTACAGTGAATTTATTGCATACCGGGTGCACATGCGCCAAACAACGAGAAGACCATGTTTTTCCTTCTTCCTTCACTATACGTCGCGCCAAGAAGGCCGAGCGAATTGGGTAGAAGGATTGCTGGGCCTATGCCTCCGAGCACCCTGGCGAAAATGAACAATGTTTGTCCACGAGTTCCACCAAGATACACGCTGCAACCCGCTACAACGTTCCATAGAGCAAACCAAACGTAACCAGTGATAAGCATCATCCTGTAACCAAACAAATCTCCACAGCGGCCGGAAAGCAGAATAAAAGTGCCCACTGTCAGCGAATAGCCTGCTATTAGCCATGCGAGGATACCAGGATCGGTGATACCAAGATCCGAGCCGATGATTTGGAGGATGTTTAGAGTTCCGACGAGGCCAATTTGAGTAACGAGTTGAGCGGAGCAAAGTAGAGTTACAAACATACACTCATGAAGTAAAGGCATGGATTCGGCGATTGAGCTTGTTTTCGCGAGCTCGAGATCGACATTTTGCTCGGAAGGCTGTTGAGATTGAAGTGATTTATTTTGCTTCGCACTCGTGTCCGACTCGTTCTGCTGGCTGTCCTGACCCAAGGAAGAGGATTCGGGTGAAAGCATGCTGGACTGTGGAAACAGAGAGCCGGATATTTCTTCCATCATGCCCGGCTCACTTGAGTGGTCAATTACTGAATGAATCGACTGAGACGGTGGTAGGTCGCCACTAGAGAATACTGTGTCCGAGATGTCGGGTTTCTTGCAGCCGTTCGGAGTAGGAACACGGCAGCTCAGATGCGCGTTGCTCTAAATAGAGAAGAGTTTTTGTTATGAAAAATGAAAGGAGTGTCTTTTCACAGAAGTGATTAAATGAGTCCAACGGCGATTGGAATTTATTATGGCCTCGTCTGCGAAAAAAAAAAGAGAGTATTGCAGTCCGTGAGACGACGGATTAACAATGTTTACATAGATTTACATAAGTTTGAAACGGCGTTTCCCTTCGCACGGAAATGCGGGTCTGCTGGGCTTCGGCTTCGGCCGCTATCAAACTGTGGTGGGTCTGATAGCGTCTAGAACCCTCACAACCTTAAAAGATTGGGATATGATAAAAGTGGGTTTGAGCAGCCATGTAGTGGCCCCGACGCACGAAACAGTTCTCTGTGCACCACCCCAACAAGACAAAACTAAACACCTGCGCACGAACCCAAGAATATCGGCATTCTTCACCCTATTTGCATCAACATACATTATTGTTAAGATGCAAGTTTGTCGGCTTGCCCTTTTGATGTAGACGCAGAAGAATATAATGTACCTCAGCAATCGCTATTGCTTATATAATCCTGCATAGGTCAAGATGACGCAGGCCGGTTCTGTCCGCACCGATAGCTTTTTACTTTTTTTGGTGGAGTCGGTGGATCAATTCCTGGCGCGAAGATCAAATATCGGCTTCAGTAAAAGGGCAGATTGAAAACTAAAATGAATGTGCGCTGAAATGTATTGGATTCGTTCCTGGAAGGTTCAATAAATAGTGTACCACACCAACAGGACATGCCAAACTGCCAATCCTTATGCATGCTTGCCTTCTACCCATATCTTGGCAAGATTGCCTCGGGCCTATTGTCCCTTAGCTCCGTAGACTTCAACACCTAACAACTTCCGTACGGCCCAGCTGTGGCCGCCCACCCAGATAGGGCCACCTCTCCAGAGCGGTAACACGTCGTGCAGTCCCCTCCGTCTCTTAACTACAGCATCTTCCCAGTTGCCTCGCTGAAATCGTTCGATGTCTTCTTTGCTGACGGTATGCGAGCGCGCGTCACCTGCCATTGTCCAAAACCCCACTATGTGACCTTGGTCAATCTTGTGCGAGAGCCACCCCTTCTGGTGTTTCCCGTCTTCACTCTGATGCAAAAGACTTAAGAGTTCAGAGCAAGTGTAACTGGATTTCCCCTTGGGAAGTATGGCATCTTCCAATTGGGTGCGATGAGACGAAACTGGAATCCTGTCGACAATGATGGGAGACCACAGGTAGGGAAACGGCGCATAGAGAAGCCTCAACGAAAGACTCAGAAGGATTGCGACAGGAAGGTCCAACCCAAGTGACACACCCGCCCGCAGGGCGGATCCAAACGTAAGCTTAGGAGGTGTTGTGGGACTGGAGAAGAACAATAAGTGTTTTTGAAATGCTGAGTACGTGTTTTGAGACATTTCGGCTGCTTGTGCGTGAAAAGGATCAAGCTATGTGTTGAAGATGACAGGCACATGTACATATCGTGTTGGCTAAGAGAGGGATTCTAATCAAGTTCAAAAGTCATGACGTCACGGTAGTTTGACAAACCACGGCAACTGCCATGGATATCGTAACACAGTATTTCGTCCAGATCTCAATATCCTTGACATAAGCAACATGGCTGTTGGCTAGAATGACATATTATGTAAGTATAGTACCACATGCATTCGAATTGCGCCTCGGTCAACGACTAAGTCAACCGGTTCCCGTTAGATAGCGACCCAATTGACGTTAGGAAAGTAAGGAAACATGTTCATTTGGACGATGTTTAGAGCTGGTGCTAGAGGTCGGTCATGATCGATTTAGTATCCTGATTCCAATACTGATCATATTTCCGCGGTACGTATGGTAGGCCTCATATCAGCAAAAGCCCTCCAATGATTGCGATAAACAAAGTTCTGACAGTAGCACTGACACGGGGGCCCGTAGCTCCAGCTCCTGTGTAGGCCGGCATAGAACTATCAGGAGCAGACGGCATTGTTCCATTCATGGTACCATTCGCCACTGGTTCTGGAAAAAGATAGCTAGTGTTGGCATCCACAACGATCCAGTTGCGAACGAGAGCAGTGCCATTCATCACAGACTTCCACTGATCTCGAGTGCATTGTCCTGGATCCAGAACATAGCACTGGGTACCTTCATCAATGATGGGTTGGTTGGTGATATTGAAAACATCGCTTGGTCCTTCAGTTGCATAACTAGCGTGGTCGGCAGTAGAGACCTTGCCAGTGCTGATATCTCGGTTGAAAAGAGCTCGCATGAAGATTCTGTAGGCAGTCTCTGGCTGATAGGCGGGGACTTCGTGGCCAGCTTCGTAAACGCGCGTGAACGATAAATTTCCATACTGGCGTACCTGGCCGCCAACATAAGTATCATTCACAATGATAGGAGCGTAGCCTGCATGGGCGAACGAAGTTGCGTTCTCATAAGGAATAGCAAGCGAGAGGAGCTCTCCGCCATACCAGTTGCAGGCATAGTCACGGTCACCGTACACCAGTGTCACTTTGATGCCCTCCTCAAGCAAATATGCCAGGTCCTCCTTCCAGCCAGGTCGTGGATAATCACCCATGCTGCGGAATGATTTTGATACTGCAGAGTTAGATTGGGTCCAATTGAGTGGTACGCCCAGACTTTGTTGCACATGGGGCTGATTGAGGAAGCCCTGATACCAAGGCGGTGGAAAAGCTGCTGCGCCGGGTGCGGATATGTCGTAATAATTTAGGTCGCGGTCGAAATAAGGGTCTCGAATATTCTCGGAACAGAACGTTTCTGCAGCCTCGCAAACTTTGTTGACAGTCGAATTGAAGCCTTGGTTACTTGGATCGTATGCGAGGCTGAGATTTCGACACTCTTCAATTTGATCTAGACAACCCCCCTCGCGGTACAGATTATCAAGCGCTTCTTCATACCGACTTTCATTTATGGCTTTGATGCCATACGTGTTATTGTATGCCATGACTGGATAGCCTGGCCATTGCACGTAGCGATCAATACAACCATTGATGATCAAAAGAGTGTCAAGATTGAGGATGTGAGTTTCTCCCGCTTCACTCCACGTTCCGTTTTCGATCTTCTCATTTTGCTCCTGGAAGTAAGCAGCAAAGGCGGGTCCATAACGGCCTCCATAGGACTCGGTGGCGATGGATATTTTGTTATTCTTGGGCTTGTGTTCCGGAAATTCTTGGAACCAGACTTGAGCAAAGTTCCACAGCGCTCGTGCAGAGTTCTCGGTACCCCGAGTGGTGAAATTGGAGTTTTGGCTAGGGTAAGTACCAACATAAAAACTGTTGTTCTGTGTAGGAACAGGACTTTTGTCAAAATCCACGACCTTCAGCTCGCCTGTATCTAGGTTGGTGGTTATATTCACCAATCTGTCGTAACTGAGACCGACCTGGACGGGTTGATCAAGATACAGCATGTTCACTGTGACATTTTAGTGTCAATCTTCCCTTATGACCCAAACCAACTCAAAGTCTACTGACCTTCGTTGTTCCATGACCACTTGTTAATATAGGTACTGTTGGAGTCTGAATTAACAAAGCAAGGCCCGTTCTCGCGTAAGAGCCCAAGCATAGAACTGGAACCAGGACCGCCTGGTTAACGTCAGACGGTGATGTACAAGGTCCTCAACGCATCGCTCACCATTCATCCAAATCGACAAAGGCGCATTTTCAGGGTCCTTCCTGGACTCGAAGAACCAGAAGTGCGTATTTATCTCGTATGTCTGGTCCTGGACGCCTAGGTCGGCGAGTGCTCCGGCCGGAAGATGAACGTAGCCGGAGAAGCTCCGAACACCTTTTGTGGTCTCGCAGAGTTTCGTCTGGAACCACGGTAAGAAAGTCAATCAAAAGACACGATTGATGAGTGGCGTGCCTCCTTGTATGAAATGCTAACGCCTTCCTCAAGCTGTGACTTTACAACTGTCACGCCTTCTGGTGTTGGGGGAAATTGGGCATGGACAGAACCACTGAGAAGAACAACAGTTCCTAACCAAGGAATCACAGGTGAAACCATGACTGAGGTGAATGGAGAGCGGAATAAAGCGCTTGGAAGGTCCTAGGGGGCGCGTAGGCTTCAGAAAAGGGCGGTCTCTGGTTTCTTATAGCAGTCTCACAGAGAGGAGGATATAACTTCCCAGCTGACAGCAATCATGATGCAGCTTCCTGGTTGGGAAAAGATTCATGCACTCTCACAGTGTCAGTGAGTGCAGGCAACTGTCTGATGCCGCAATCGATGCCGCCATGAATTGCTGCGAGATCATGGGAGCGGTAACCGGTACGGGGCCAAGACTGCCAAGCATGCTTTTCGTCACTTGTCTGGTGTGTAGTGACTTGGCTGACGGGCTGATATACTCTAGAAAGAATGGGGCGCGCGAGGGGCATGCAGGTGTAGAACCAATGTGGAAGGTGGTGAGGCTTATTGCCGGCAATACGATAACGCGGGGCACAAGCGGGATCGCTGGTAAATGTGTTTTTGTAAATGTCAATGGACAAACTGAGACGGTACGACTACAGCGCTGCTGATTTGAAAGCTGATGAAATTGGTGAGCGTACGCCACAGCATAAAGAAAGGGGGTGCAATGCAATTGTGTCGATGGTGGCGGTGGTGGGGACCAGACGTGATTAGCGCCAACCCCCCACGCGGCTCTTATGCAGTCCTCCAACATCCGGCAATCAGGCCAGCCACCCGCCCATCCCCCGACCTCTGAACATGTCAAAGAAGGTGGGTTCCGAGCACATTACCGACGACATACCCCTACTGGCAGCCTGTTGCTAAATTCTAGGCAGGGCAGCGACACTCCATCCTCGATACGCATCCGCGAGAACCAAAGGCGTTCTCGCAATCAGCGCAAGGAGCTCCTCCAGGACTTGCAACGCCGAGTCCAAGAATATGAGCTGAAAGGCGTTGCCGCGACGCAGGAAATGCAGCGCGCTGCGCGCAAAGTCGCCGAGGAGAATTCGCGATTGAGAAGCCTGCTCGCCAGTCGTGGTGTGACGCGTGATGAGATCGAGGCGTATTTGCGCTCCTTTGATGTTGGCACTGCTCCCAGCTGCGCAGGTCATGCTTTGCCAGTGCAAACACAACCCGAACGAGTTGCAAGAGTCCAAAGCGTAGCCAGGAACGACGTTAACTTGCGCATGCTGTCTACTAAGCAATCTCCTGTGCCAGCATCAACTGCACCGCTGGCGCCACCGACAGTCCAGCCTCCTGCGCAACCACGCGCCGAAGCCCACCGCATCGACCAGGCCTTCTCTGATTCTGTGCGCAATCAAACCCCTTTTGCTGCCAAGAATGGGTGCACAGCTGTGTCTTCGGCATTGCAAACGTCTGCCTCACCGGTCACTCTTGAGAATTTGTCCTGTTGCGGACCAGTACCTGGCGATGCTCATGACCATAGTTCCCCCGCTTTTGCCATGCTCCAGGATGATGCAGAGTGTCAAAACACGACCAGCTGTTTCTGCCCTCCAACTTCTACCCCAAAGGAGAAACCCCTCGATTCTGGGCTACTAATATCGTGCGAAACGGCTGCTACGATTATCGCTGAGATGCGAGGCGATGGAGATCGGAGTTGTATCAGGGCTAGCCTCGGCTGTGTTGGGGACAAGGAGTGTACTGTTAAAAACACACGTGTGCTGGAGTTGATGGACGAATGATATACAGATTATTAGGTATGGGTTTCCCCAGCGCCTGGGGTTTAGACATGGAGCTGGCAAAATATGACATTGGATTGGTGTTTTTGCCTTATCAAGCATTTCCGGAACAGTGCCGCACTTGTGACGCCGTATTAGGCTCAAGAAACAGTATTAGGACAAAGGTCCGTCCGAGGAAATATAGGTCGGCCACAAGCGCCTTCCACGAATAAAATTTTGTCACGTCACTGTATATTGGTGCCGCTACTCAAGTGTGTTCTGATAGCATATCACGATGGATTTCACCGCCATCTTGTAGAAGTGGTTGCGATGATCTCACCCTTCATCTTCGCCATAGCAAATAACTGAATGAACCCACAACCGACGCGAGATGTGTCAGGATTTAGCCTAGAGAGCATTGATAAAGCGCGGAACAATGATTAAGCACGCGAGTATAAAGCTTGATACGAATACAACGTAGGCTGTTATTCGCGCTGGCACACAGGGTCACTAGCAAACGGCTACATGCTGCGGAACTATCGCATTGTGCACGTAACGCCTACGCACTATTGGTAGAATAACCTTGGAATATGGTAGCACGGCAGCACAGCGGGTGGCCTGAAGGTTAGTACCAACTAGAGGGTTCTGCGAGCCGATGCCAAAGCGGATGTACTTGAGCTCGCGAGAGCTTGATTTCGTAGCGTTGATAGGTAAATTCACCTACCCCTTGCTAGCGCTAGAGTTGGCACAACAACCTATTTTCTCGCAGTAACATGGCGTTGGCGGCTAGTGTAGGTGTTTTCTAACTTGCTGATGCCGTATCTAGTATTCGTAAAACGTCTCTTTCGTTGTCAATAAAAAGCACACAAGGACAGATAGAAGTATCGAGGTTGCGGTCGTAGGTGCTCTTTTGGCGCTGCCCAGTACGGGGTCTGTGGGCGGCGAGTAGGGAATGCGACTGCGCCGCAAAGCTGCGCTTGATTCGTACACTCTCATGTACTTGCAGCTTAGGCTTTGCGCACATGGCCGAATTGTTATCCCATGGAGGACACGGACCCACCTGTATATTGATATCGTGCGTTGATTGGTCTGAGAGCTGAAAAGAAGACGCATTGCTGACAGAGACTAATACTAACGTGTGGGATCAGTAAGCTAGAAAGATCAGTAAGCTGAACGCCCCACCCAACCTGACGCGATGCTCTGCGCAATTGCTCTATAATAACGTAATAATATTAGATAGAAATAAGAGATATTATTCTTTATTTAACTTTACACGTAGTACGAGTATGTTCTTGAACGTGGCACTTCGTGCACGTTGGCGGCGCGCGCTAGCGTCGCTCGCTAGTCTGGTTCTAGTCACCCTCTATAACTACTCTTTCTATCTCTATAATAATCTACTAAGTCTATTAGACTTAGAGTACCTTACTAGAAGTAATATATTAATACTACTAGTCTTACTTTTATTATTAGTGTAACGGCGCAGGCAATGTCAATCGGATCTGTATCGTGTAACGGCGCAGTGTTACAAGTAACAAGAAGGATTCTCTCCTTGACGCGGGATGACGGGGTTAAAGACCAACCACGTCCACGTCAGAAGGAAACGACCATCGCGGGGCTAGAGGTCACGTGATGTGTGCTCCCGCCAAGAGCCATGCTCCCGCCAAGAAAGGGAGCACGGGTGGCCTTGGGAGAATTGCGCTCCCACTGCTCCCATGGAGACATGCGTCCAAGGGAGAATAGGGAGCACAAGGACAGAACATGATGGGTATAAGAATGGGTTGGATTTCATTATTACACTCGTTGTGGTCAACTTAGAATAGTTTATCTCTTATATAGATTAATACTTGTTATTCTATCTTATAGAATTAATTATTATTCTTTTAGTTAACTCCTATAACTCTTTTCCACTCGAACCTCCGCCAAACAATCGCACGGCTTACCGCGTTTAACCGTCTCGCCCTAACCCGGACCGAGAT
>JAIRCK010000082.1:0-156458 GCA_020744315.1 Curvularia eragrostidis | reverse complement strand
TTTTTTTTTTTTTTTTTTTTTTTTTTTTTTTTTTTTTTTTTGCTAAAAAAATGTTTCTTAGCAGCTGACTTCCCATATGACATTGTCATCATTCATACATGTTGTAGCTAGGAAGTAAGTCTCAGGAGATGATTTCCCATATAACATTTTCCTCATGTGTTTTGGCTAAGAAAAAGGCCTGGGGGACTAATTTCTCACATAACATAATCGTCATTTGTTTAGGTGAGAAACAGATCTTGGAAATAGATATACTAACACACACGAGGGCGATATTGCGTAGGAAATCAATCTTAGAGGATAGCCCTGCTTTGGTAGTCTGTATGTGTTGTAAATGGTAGCTACAAGTTATATAGCTTCACAACAAGGAATGTCATATAAGGTAGAATCTTTATGTATAAAGTGCTGTTTTTTCCTCACCTCAATATTACAATCAACCACAACTCACAACAACTACCTTCTGTAATCTTCCAAGCACTGTCAAGAGGAAGCTTTTCATGACACTACCTCTGGCCTTCACTGTACGGGCGAGGAGTACCCCAATCCGACCAGAGAACGGACTCGAACCAAGCCCTGTGCTGCATGCCCGTCAGCTTGTTCAAACCAGAGTATCTCAGCCTCCAAGTCAGCCTCCAAGTCAACAGTGTACATATCGCAGGATCTTAGGCGTACGTATTTTATAATAACCGGTTTCTTATTATTAGCGCATTTACTGAGTATCGGGTATGTATCGTTCTTAACGGCTGTGGATGCTGCAATTAATACGTCGTTACTATGGAGAATATGAGGTGCTTAATCATTAATCGTTATATGGGGTTCTCTATAGAGTCTTTTACAGCGTTTAAGCTTGGCAGATTGACAGTTAACTTTCACAAGACACGTCGAAATTCAAAATCTCAACTTCTCAACCTGGTGGCAAATGTGAATTCAGTTCTCGTGTAAACAGAAACCTCGGAAGGAGCATCGCACTACCATAAACTGTTTCCAAGTGTCTACGTGAAAATGAGAGCGCATTACATCCGAGAACATGGTCTAACAGGCTCTCTGAAACTACATGAATAGTACACTGGCCATATAGGCAAAGAACCTGTATGATGAATTTCTACAATCTCAATCCCGAGAACACACGTGAGACTCGAAGCTCAAAGAGCACAATTAACGTACTAAAAAGACAATCACTAAAAAAAGTCTTATAATACTGTGTAGAACTGGTATGAATAGACACACAAGCAATTCTTGTCCCCATTGTGAATTTACCTATAGTATTCCCCTTTTGATCCGTCTCACCTGCTTATCCCCATGCCCAGGGCTTAGCAGTCATCCTCAAAATCACCGCCTGCATGTATTACGTACGCAAACAGATTGTCCCACTGAACAACATCTTCTCCCTCGCAGGGAGTAGGCTACTTGCGAAATTTGGCTGACAGAAAGGGGGTGAGGAGCGGGCACTAGAATACGGTAATTTGAATCGTTTCGAAACACTTGCCAAACCGTCCATTTATCTATTGTTTTATCTGGGCAGCTCTTTCGGTGGAATTTTCCGAGTTTGCCTATGTCATGCTTCATCAACTGCATGCGCATACAGTCTTGCGTGTGTAATAAGGCCCCCGTTCTATAGCAATTTACGGTATGGTTCAGCTGGGCGGGTACAGCGCCTGCGAGTAGTTCGCACCCCTGCCCGGTCGTGGATCCAGTTCGTTGACCCTGGTCCCCACCATTTCCGTTTCAAACCCCCGACGCGCGCACAACTATCGGCAGTTCGGGAAAAAAGATAACGATTCAGTGAGTGCAACATTATGCAAGGATACATTACCCACTTCCGCAAGGTGGTGGTGGCTATGTTGCATCAATGGGGGGCACGTGTCGGAGAAACATCAGGTTATTGTCTTCATTCAAAACAGTCGTCTACCATCAAAGAAGCCTGGCCTCTGCACTTCCAGCTGGCTTGGCACCAGCTTCCTCAGCACGAGGAGCACGCTCTCCAATTCTTGTTCATCAGCATGGTGCCACAAGTTGCGGATCTCCTCCCAAGCCTTCAATGTGCGCTCCGGATCCGTACACTTTGCAAAAGCCCTGAGGGCTGCAATGACGGAGAGACTCGATATCCATGTCCGTTCGAGGTCTCGAGTCAGGCTTTTCAGATAGCGTTGCCAGATCTTTTCGAGTTGCGAGGCCGTCCATGAGGAATAGCGCACGCCGCCAAAGCTATTGAAGCCATGAAATATGACAATGAAGATGGTGCCGTCGAGCGGGACAGAGTTGTATTTCATTTCCTGCAACAGTTCGTGGACGCGATCAATATTGCCTGCTACCCCCGCGTGATGACGAATTAAGATGCCGTAGGTACGCGAGT
Source organism: Curvularia eragrostidis (assembly GCA_020744315.1). Lineage (NCBI taxonomy): Eukaryota > Fungi > Ascomycota > Dothideomycetes > Pleosporales > Pleosporaceae > Curvularia > Curvularia eragrostidis. The sequence continues at coordinate 154,108 of JAIRCK010000082.1, read as the reverse complement.
CCGGCGCTATGGGCGCAAAGTCTTGCAGCTGCTTCAGTTCTTCCTCGTTATTGTCTTTACTCAGTTTCCGCACTTCGTCCCTAAAGTGCATTCCTAGAAGACGGCGGTCACGCCACTTGTGATTGAAGAACCTGTGGCCAGGTGCAGGAGAAGCACGTAGAGCATGCAGGCGCTTCATGCGCTCAAAAACATGTTCCGCGGCTGAAGGCTCTCCTGCGCGGAACAAAGATGCGATGACGGCATTCATGACCACCGTGTCTACAATCTCTCCAGCGGCAACCAGCTCTTGATATGTCCTCCTGACGGCATTGCCGTTTTGCAGAACCCCGTAATAGTAGAGAAGCGATACACGGTGGTGGCGATGCATTGGCGTTTTCCGAGCTTGCATCTCTTTTAGAAACGTTTCAGCAAGATTATACTTGCCCGTCTTTACGGAAACAGTAAACAGCACGTTCAAGGTCACATAGCCAGCTCTTATACCAGCTCGGCGCTCCATGTCCCGCCAGATCTGGAGAGCTGATTGGATCCTGTCGTCGGGCATCTTGCCCATGGCATTTCCAGAGAGGTGTACCGCTGACGTCCATTCCGAACGAAGAATATGTATGTGCGCAGTCTTCATGTCGTCAAGGACGGAAAGGAAGCGCTGCACTGCGGTCATAGTCGGACGCTCGACAATAGCGAGATGATGCAGTAGTGCCCTTATCGTTTCGAGCTGAAGATATACGACTCCAGGCGAAGGCAGCTTCTTGTACGTCTCGTATATCTCATCGTGCGATGATTCATCATCTTGCAGCAGCTTTTCCAATTTTGTGATATGCGTGGCGTCTGCAGGATCACGGAGAGGCCAGGGTTCGTGATTGTCGCCAATATTCCATACCAATTTCCCATCATCAGGAATGTCTTGCTCGGGTTCAGTGTCAAGTTTCATGCCATAGTAGTCGACCAAGGCCTGCAATTCCTTTTCAGCAAACGCCTTTACTTTGTTGAACGGGCCTCTGCGCTGCGCCCTCGCTTTGGGCGCCACTTCCTCTGGCGCAGACCATGTGCTACTCCACCGTGCTGTGTGTTTCCTTGGTAAAGCTGCGTCTACCCCGCATAGAGTTGGCACTCGCTTTGCATGCCTGGGACACGATGCTGCCCGCACTAGGGCCTGTATGAAAAAAGCGTCCATTCGAGCGGTCAGCCTCGCCAATGGTGGGGCATTGTCTATAGCTTTGTTGCTGAACCTCCTCTTCGATGTTTTCTTGTCAAGTGCAGGACACAAGAAGGAAAGAAACGGTCGTGAGCTGGTGGTATTCGAGACTGCGGAGGTCCGATCGAGGGTGCGGAAGAGGGACATGAGAGGTCGAGCATCGTGTCAGCGGGAGGCCGTTCAGACGTGTTCCATTGGTGGGCGCAACCGAAGCTATTCAAAAGAAGCCCATTGAAGAGCGTCCTGCCGAGTGGTTGAATGAGAGGATTGGTGGTGATGCGCAGATGCTCACCTACGTACCATCCAAAGATTTCCCACGTCGCGAAGTCTTGGCAAAATCTTTCGGAGTTTGCGCGGGCAAGACCAACGTCGAGAGTCCCTTCGACAACGCCAATTGTGTCCCGCGACCGGTCGCTGCCCCCTCTAAGCACCCCCGGGCCCCCTTTAAATGCGATAAAATCTGCGGACACATAAATATCAACACTGCCCGCCATGGGCCGCTACGACTTCCGCCCTCTCCGCGTCCGCCAAACTGCAAAGGCCCTCTTCGACTCGAAGCGAGACCCCAACCTACCACAATGGTACGATGTGATTGGAAATATACCCCCGGGTGAGACGCTGGCTAGACCAGTACTGCGGGCACCCAAGATGCGCAAGGTGCGCAAGGCGAGCAAACTATTCAAGCCGCTGCCCATCACATATCCCGAAGACAAACTGCGTTCAGAGTTCTTTGGCGACCACCCATGGGAACTGGCACGGCCAAGGCTTGTGGTTGAAAACAGCGGAAACGACTCGAAGAACTACGACTGGAGCAAGATTGTGCAGCCAGGCAAGCAACTAGATGGCGAGAGGTGTGTCTAACACCCAACTCATACTATGTGATATGTGACCAATGCTAACACCACGAAGCGTTGTCCAGCGCCAAATGTGGCTTATGAAGCACGCCTCTCTCTCAAAAGCCTCTGCTTACGACATGGCCCGCCGCGAATTCTACAAACACCGCCACCTCTCGGAGATCCGCTCGCGCATCGCAAAAGAAGAGGCCTTACACGTGGGTGCCTACTTTGGCAAAGGACCCCTTGAGATTGGCATGGAGCTCGAGGACCGCCAGTGGGAGAACTGGAAGGCGTGGGCCACCAAGCAGATTGAGGATGAGCAGGCTATGCGTGCGCAAATGTTCAGTGGGCAGCAGAGTGAAAGCGCTGATGCGGATATGAGCAGCAACGAGTACGATCAGGCTATTGAGGAGTTGCAGCCTGTTGCGCCAAATAACCCACAGGGGCAGAGGCCCTTGGGTGGTGTGGCTGCACATGCCTAGGCTTGCATGTATTGATAGTGTAATTGTTTCCCTGTACATGTACGTATGGCCATCATTGGCTTGAGTGACTCGCCAAAGGCGTGACGAATTTCTTCACTTTTGCAGATGGGAACTTCGCTTCAAGGCAAAGAGTTTGTGACGTATCAAGAGAAGCATGATATAAGATACTCTCTAGCCTCATCGCTGGACACGATTCCAACTCGCACGCAGAATGACTCAAACAACAAGACTAGACTTTCTTTTGTTTTTTTAGATCTTACCCAGACCCGCACCGCGCTTGACCACCCTCTCTACATTTGCCAGCGGCGTAAGTTTGTACTTGTACGGAGCCCGAGTGAAGTTACCAACTTGGGTAATGTTAACCCCGGCCGTCCCAAAGTCATTCTTAGCTCCCAGGTTGGCAAATCCGTCAATCTCAAAGTCGCCGTCGGGACTGGTATTGGGGCTGTCGTCTGGAATCACCAGGCCGTACGTACTCAGCGCCTCGCGCGTCTTGCCTCTGAAGACGTTGCCTTCGACGAGAACCTGATTGTCGCTGCGAGAATGGATGGCTTGGTAGAGAAAGTCGACGTAGAGGTTGTTGTAGATGTGCTGGTGCCCGAAGCGACCGGCTGGCCCACGGGTTCCTTCGTTGCGCCAGTAGTTGTGGTGGTAGGTGACATGGAGATGGCCTTGGTCTACGTCCCTGAGCGCATCACTGTTGCCCACGAGCGAGCTCTTCCAGTGATCGTGGAAGTAGTTCCACGACACCGTGATCCAGTCTGATGCACGGATGATGTCTACCTGTCCATCGAACGCGTCAGGGCCCAGGGCAGGAAAGTTGCCAGTTTTAAATTCGTTGTGGTCAATCCATATGCGTGTACTGTTGCGGATCGTCATGGCGTCGTCGGCGATAGCTGTGAAGCCAAAGTTGCGAATAATGACATTGCTCTTGTTGTAGATATTGAGACCTGAGCCAGTGATTTGAGCTCCTTTACCGAGCCCAATGAGCGACTTGTTGGATCCGACTTGGACTCGCGAAGTGAGGTTGAAATTGCCTTTGGCGTAAACCACGAGAGGTTCAGTGCTTGTGACTGCCTTGACAAAGTCGGCAACCGTGTTGACCGTCAAGCTCTTGCCTTGATGGGATTGACCACCTGTTGTCGGGCCAATAGGATTATCTTTTCCAAATCCCACAAGGCTGAAGTCGTCACCTGCCGGTGCTGCTGTCACAGAGAGAGCGAAGGAAACGAGAGAAAAGACGGACAGTTTCATTTTGGTTTATAAGGACACCGAGCGATGAGCACTATTCTGATGATTCGATACCAACGAGCAGGCACAATCACTCCTCATTTTATGTGCTGCTATGGCCGACCCCTAAGGCTGCAAGAAGCGAGTAAGAGCACGTTATACCATGTGAACGACCAGTTATTCCGACAAAGCGACCCTTGGCGCATAGGCAGGTAGGCCAAGAAGCCCTTGATGGTGCCTCTGTATACGGTAGCTATCGCCATATAATCACTATCGCCATGGTGCTACCAGATTGTTTTGCTTGGCTCATCTTGGCCAGAGCGCCGCTCACTTGGCGAGTTCAAACGGCGATGTCAGATGTCGTGAAAGTGGCTTGACATGATGGAGTTGAGTGGTGGAAGTATCCATCCCCAGATTTTACCGTGGCTGAAATGGCTTGATGGCGAGCTCGGGCTCCGGGGGAAATTTGGGGAAATCGACTTGGCAGCTGCACTTCCACCGCGATTCCTGCGCTCCTTTTCCGAACCATGTATTCATCTTCGTCTATTTTGCATAGATTTATGTCGTGATTTGGTACGGACATATTGATCCGCTTATCTAATCATACTTGTATCTGCGGACATGGCACACTACCTACGTTCAGCAACACCATCGAGCAATCTTATGGTACTGTTTCCTTTTCAGGAACTAAACTTATCAAGGTCCTATAACAAAAGATTTCGACTTAATGTTTGTCTCAAAAGCATCTCTCGCGACCAATATGTTAATTTACTCATCATCATTAATTGGTGAAGTTTACTAATCAAAGGAGGAGACTGAAGAAAAACAACAAATCAAAGTATGTCTTCTTGTAGACAGATACCCATACTTCCTATCGATTGTTTCACCTCCAAACCTCCCCCAGCTGTAAGTATTGTCCCTCCGACTACTTACTCGACAGCAACCTTTTCCCACTTGAGCCCCTCATCCAAGCCACCCACAATCACGCCCCAGTTATCCGCGAACCAATTGTTCCTCGGTTTCCATGGTCCCGTATCCGCACACTGAGGCATTTTGCTCATGGCAGACTGGATATACGTGCTCGTAAGCGGCGAAGGAGGGATAGTCTTCTTCTTTGCTGCATCGTCGATAACAGGTACAACGCTGGTATACCCATGAGCACGTTGGTGCTGAATCAGGCGGACAAACAGGCACGACGCCGTATCGGAGCCTAGCGTCCATGATGCTTGCCAGTAGCCAATGATGTTACCGAGATTGGGCAGTGAGGTGAACATGCTGGCACGCCACATGTACTGCGAAGGGAGATCGACTTTTTGACCGTCGACGGTGGTTTCCATGCCGCCGAGGAAGCGCAGATTGAGGCCGGTGGCGGTGATGATGATATCTGCGTCGAGCTTTTGGCCGCTGCTCAGCTCGATGCCATCGGAGACGACCGTCTTGATCGTATCCGTGACAACGTGGGCTTTGCCGGAACTGAAGGCTTTGAAGTAGTCGCCGTCGGGACAAAGACACATGCGTTGCTGCCAAGGGTTGTACCCAGGCTTAAAGTGCGGGTCTACAGGGAAGTCTGGTGGGAGCTGAGCGGCAACTTTGTTGACGAGAAATGACGAGGCAAGGGAGGGGAACCAGACGCAAAACTTGTAAAGCAAGACTGGAATGAGGGTGAACAAGAAGCCTGGATGAGTTAGTGTTTGCCATTTGACCGGAAAACAAAGCTGACGCACGCTTATAGCGGAGAGTAAACCATTCTGGAGCCCATTTCTCAAACCATGCTTGATCGTCTTGGGGAACGCTCATGATGTAACTCGGACTCCTCTGCAGCTGCGTTACGCTTGCAGCACCGCCGTCAACCAATGCGGGCAGAAGCGTGATGGTCGTTGCGCCTGATCCGACAATGACCACCTTTTTGCCCTTGTAGTCGAGATCCTCTGGCCAGAATTGCGGGTGTACTCTCTTTCCCTGGAAGTTGTCGATGCCTGGTATGTTCGCCTTCAGCGGCTCGTCATAGCTGTAGTAGCCAGTACCCATGATCAACCACTTTGTCCAGTAGATGACCCTCCGCGGCTCTCGTCCGACATCATTGCCAACTTCCACATCGACTCTCCAGCGCTGTTCCTCGCTCCTCCAGTCGGCTGCCAAGACCTTGTGCTTGTACCGGATCTTCTTGTCAATGTCAAACTTGTGCGCCGTCTCCTTCAGGTAGCTCATGATGCTCTCTCCACTCGCAATAGGGTTCTTTGATCGCCATGGGTTGAACTGGAAGCCCAGGGTATGCAGGTCGGAGTCGGACCGCACGCCGGGGTACTTGAACTGCGACCATGTTCCGCCGAGTTCGTGGCGCGCTTCGAGGATAGTAAACTTGACATCTGGCAACGATTCTTGTATGCGGTATGCAGCGTTGATGCCGCTAAGACCGCTGCCAATAATCAGGACATCGAAATACGAATCGATCATGGCTGGCCTGCGAATTCAGTGTCGGTATGTGACAAGGGTGGGTGGTTGAGCAGGTATCAGGGAGACGTGGGTTATATGTACTGCAGAAACGGTCAACCTGGTAAAGAACCCCGGACAGCAGATGAGTGGGGTGGCTTATAGCAGGCGTCTGCAATGGGGATCCGGTGCCCACACCCTCCCCTTTGTATCCCGTCGTACCTGACTCCGAGAAGCACCCCACACCCATGGTGCGACGCCACACCCACACTCCATGGTCAAGCAAGCACCTACATCCGCCCTCGGACTATCCGCGGCCTATATTCCATTGTCATGCTATTGGAAGGTCGTCTGTTGCACCGCCTAGTTCGTCTCGGTTGAGTTGGAGCAGAAGCGGTCAGTACGTCACCGTTGTTTTTTGCGCCGAGGCACAATGTCTAGTTTGCCTTCTGAATGGCGCGCGCACCTTACTGCAAACAGCCAGCGACCGCCTGGCCAAGCGTCGGCCTGCCCCATCCTCGTTTGCGCTGGTCTTTTTGCCGATTGGACGTCTGGGGCACATGGCTTGGTGCTGCAGCATCGCCGAGAGAGAGAGAGAGAGTGTGTGTGTGTGTCGGGCTTGTAATGATCGCCCGCTAGCCGGACCAAAGTCGTCTACAGACCACATTACTTCACGTGTCGCTCGCACTACTTGTCTCGACAACCTAGCAAACATGCACACAAGCTAACATTGAAACTGGTATCATTGAATTCATGAGAATAGAGCACACTATCGTGCCTACTATTTACAAAGTTCCCGTCTAACTCAAGCACAAAGCTCTACAAAGTCTGCTTGCCTCGTGTCTCAATTGGCAAGATCAGCATACTGAAGAATGCCGCAATGAACAAACCGCCACTGGCGTAAATGGGCGCCTTGGGGTTGCCGGTACTCGAGAAGATGGCAACAATGGGGGCGCACAGTCCAGCAACACGGTTCAAGAAACTGCTGATTCCGGTACCCGTACCGCGGATTGGGCCGGGGAAGACTTCGGGAGTGTATGCGTACAGCACGCCGTACATGATGTTCTGGAAGAAAGCTTCCAAGCAAGTAAAGGCCAACTGGAAGTCCGAATCGCTAGAGATGGTGAACAGAAAAACGAAGACACCCGTAATGACAGTGGCGATGGCCATCGTACCCTTGCGGCCGAGGAACCTCATCTCAACAGCATAGCATGCCAGCAGCGATCCAGGGACACCGACAATGGCAGTGATGGCGTAGTTGCGGTACACGGTGCTTGTGTCGTTCTCCACTTCGCCACCAGAGTGGGCCAGGTATTGCGGCAGGAAGGCGTTGAACAGCGGATAGGCCATGCCAATAGTAGCCCATTGGAACCACAGGAGAAGAGTGGTGATTCCGAGCTTCTTGTCCTGGAAAATGATCCTGAAACGGGCAAAAGAAAAGCGGCTGATGGAACGCTTGAGGATCTCCATGGTGCTAAGTTTAACATCCTCGCCAGTCACTTCTTGGTCGCCACCAACGTAGTTGAGAATTTCTTCGGTAAGCCAGGTGTGCGTCTTGTTGTGATGTGCGATTCCATAGACAGTTGCCACAGCCTCGGCCTGGCGGCCGCGGGACAGCAGAAACTTGGGTGACTCATAGAGATGGAAGAAGAAAAAGCGGGAGATGAACATGGTGAACGTAATCGCTCCAAGGGTGAGAATGAGATATCTCCATCCCATGTTGTCTGACATCTTGCATTGGCCGACCGGGGTGTTCGAAGGGCATGAGAAGTTGGGAATGAAAGCCCAGGCAACTACAATTCGTCAGTGCCATGAAACGTAAAAAACAGTGTATGTAACCTACGCAATGAGGCAATCAAGTTGCCAATGGGCCAGAAGACAGAAAGTAGCGTCAGCAGATTTCCAGATGTTTGTGGCAGAAACTCCAGGAACAGTGCTCCGTCGACAGGAAGGTTACCGCCGACACCGAGTCCGATACAACTGTAGAGAGCGCATGTGCCAATCCAGTTGGGACCGCCGCCTGCGGCGAGACCAAAGGCGCCAGCAAGGAAAAGAGTGAAGTTGAAAGCGAAACGACGACCAATTATGTCCGACGCAGTTCCCCAGAAGGATGCACCAATGCAAAGACCAAGGAACAGCGCCAGAGTGGTGTATCGGACTTCAGTCTCGGTAATGCCAAACTCTACCGAGAGTTGTGGCAGCGTGAGTGCGACACCCTTGACACTGGTAAGCCCTGATGGCGGCAAAAAGTGCATAGTCTACGTACCTGCAGCCAGAGATTGTCTGCCATCCATCCACATCCAGTCAAGGCGAAAAGTTTCCATTGGTAGCGGCCCATGCCCATGTCCTCCAAGGCGCGATTGATGACCTTGGACTTGCCTAGATTGAGTTTAGTACGGCTTCTTGATTGATGACTGCTAAGAAAAGCGGCAGTTCGTAGCCATGTCACGTACGGTCATAGGGAGTGTCTGTGCCCGAGGCGGCGACATCTGCTTCAATTTCTGCTTTGAGAGCTGCAAGAGTCATTCCATGGTTAACGATACCACTTGATGCATCACTTGGGGGGCGTGCAGATTTGTCGTCTGTGGCGTCCTTGTCGGAGAGCGTAGGGGAGTTGCTTTGGTGGGCGGGGGCATCAGGGCCGCTATGGGATCGTTCAAGAGGCACGAGGACGCCGGGAAATTCATCCACCGTGTGCTTCTTGAAGGGGTTTACAAACATTGTTCGAGGCATGTTGGCGTAATGATAGTACTGCTTGGAAGACCAAAATGATCGTGGATAGTAGTCGCTTGGGTTTGGCGCAATGGCTCTGAAGAATTGGCAGCAATGGGACAGGCAGTCGCAAGCGAAATAAACGTGCTCTGGGTGGTTGTCGTTACCTCAGCAAAGAGGTCGAGTCGTGGGATGGTTAGGAGACGGCGGTAGCGGTGGTGATGGTGGTGTATGTCGATCCGTCACGGCGTCTTCACCCGAGCATAGGATGCCGAAGGCTTGTAAGGCTTGGAAATGCTTGTGTATTGATATGGCAAGCTTCCGCAACGGCGAAGTCGCGGAGAAACAGGGAAGAGTATCGGGCAAACATGGCGCCTGGACTGGAGGAGAGTTCTTCATATACTACGACTGCGAAGACCCTGGTGCCACCCCAAGTCAGAAATCTTTTGCGACGGATGCAAGGTGTGGAGTCTTCGGCGGCTTGCGCCAAGGAAGCGGCTCTGAAGGTGCGCGATGACGTCGTGCCCGGTGGAGCCATTACTACGCCTGTCACTCTCCTTCGCCCTTCACTGCAAAGATCAGCCAACCGTGCCGCTATTTTTCGCTGGGCCCATTTAGTCGGCACTTTGGCGGTCAAATGCCATAACCCCAACTGCAACCTACGTCTTCCATAGAATAGCATCTCGTGGAGGTCTACCCTGGCATGACCAGTCGTCGCATGCGCAATGACAACACGCACAAGACCATCTATGGTTCGCCGTTCGTAACCATGCCCAAACAAGCAAGCATGAGCAGGGTGCTCTTCGACGAATCCTGGGGGCATCCTTTCTCATTTGCTGTTTTCCTTCCAACGCGTGAGAGCAACCTGTGGCGACTCAGAAAATTTTGCCGTGTTCCGAAACACGACTAAGGGTACTGGTTACGTTTACGTTTCCCAGGCTTTCCAATCGCAAAACGGGCAAAGAAACCGCCTTCTCCACTTTCAAGCGCCAGCGTGGGAATGCTGCTACTCAGACCAAGTACCGCTGGTAAGCGCGGGGTGAAGTGTGGTCTTCATCCGCATGTCTCCTTCCGGCATGCCGTTCCTGAGGGTCCTCAACCCCATTGTCTCGGGCAGGGCCGAAGCCTGGTTCTTACCGGTGATCGACAGCAGAGGATCCGATGCCCTCTGTATCGTTGTTGAGGCAAGAAGCTGAGACGACTGCCTCGCCGTTGGGGCCGTTGGCGCTCGCAATGGGGGTAAAATCAGACCTTGTGCTGACTCCACAGGCACCGGACGATTTGTTGCTTGGCTACAGACAAATGAGAGAGAGGAGCCAAGCCGGTAACAAGATTACCATGTGGATCTAGGGTGGCCTAGGGACGAATATGTCGACTTAAAGTTGGGAAATATCACGCGGTAGTGTGTACCCGGGCGGTCCCGATCGGTGCGCACTTGGTCTGTATTGTGAACTGGAGCCGTGCATCGGTCGCCGTAAGGAATTTGTCTGTGGCGGGCTTTGCTGGAGTGGTCGCCCGTGTTGTGAAAGGGAAACGGGCGAAAGTCGAAGGATCCACGGAGAAGCGAAATGTTGTTCTGCGAGGAGGTCATGTCTAAAGAACTTCACGAACATCCCCTTCATACCGTCATGAGAGCTACTCGGGTGTTCTTGATGACTAGTCAATCGAAAAACTACACTTCTTATTGAAGTGCGCTGGTAGAGTTGTTTGGTTCAGTTCATCATGCTCTATTGCGCATTGTGGCTTGCTCATAACAGTCTCTCTGCTCTTGTTATAGTGATGCCCCTGGCTTCAGTGCTGACATCGTTCCTTCCATCTCAGTGATTTCCGTGTCGAACCTGCCTCACCGAGTGCCGATGACGCTTTCCAACGTGGTCCATGTGGCAGTCGCAATCACAACATATGATTTCTCCGAGGTATCTCGGAGAACCTCCAACGGTGGCGTTGAGTCAAATTACTATTTCCTCTGCACTATAACAGCACCTAAATAACTCATCATCATCTTCAACCCAATCAACCGAGCCATGTCAGTCACCATGCTATCTTCGCCCCTGGGCTCTCCAACAGCAACTCGTCCGCCGACAACCATCTTACTCCCTTCTATATGCGTACCGTAAGACCTTTGGGCATTTTTTCAGAACGCTTCACCGCTCTCTATATCGCATGCAGTGATCTTTCTCCGCGGCACGAAGCCCTAAGAGCCAAACACGATGGACTTCTCGACATCGCAATCAACCCGTGCACTGAGGCAGGCACACGGTACATGGTCGAGTCACCAGGCTGCATCTACGCCCAGAAGAGCCATTCACGCCTTCGAAATGACACCAACACTTGGAGTGACGGCGAAGACGATGGGCGTAATGTTAGCAGTGGTAGAGCTATGGAAAGTCTCTCACGCAAAATGTGCCGGGGTAAGGTGGTATCCAAAACATACGACATCAGAGACTGCGCAGCCAGGACTCAACAATTCTGAACAGCAAATGCCTCTGCCGCTCTAGCTTACTCACACCCTCTTCCAGCCCCAACGCAACATCACCGTCCGATACTCCGATTGCAAGCAAAACCACACTATTGCAAAGAAGAAATCCACGAAGTCCAACGCCCTCCCATCGGCTCAAAAGACCCATATCGTTGCAAGAGGAGAAGAGCGCTGGACTGCATTGCCTTTCTTTCTGCCAGATACACAACAACAAGAAAAGAATGAAGCAATGCTACGCATTTTGGAGTTCAAATAATGTTGGATGCTCGCCTCTCTCTGATTGGCTGCCAAAATTAACCGGCTGGGCGGTGTGAAAGTGGCGATTATCGCGATTGGATAGACATGCATTCCGATCGATTTCGCGATCGCGCCAACATAAGATCGTATACTTGTCCCTTCAACAGGCAACCTTGTTGTCTTTCCCTACCTTCAAAATTGGATGCGAGTACGCAAGCGAGTGAAATATGTCGGTAAGTACTGTTATTCTCCTATTGGCGGCGCGTTGCAGAATGTGTGCGACTTGTGTTGGTGGTATGATGAGGATTATTTCCGTACTACGCAGCAACGATTGGTTCTGCTTCACGCACATCTTTTCTACAAAAACACAAAGCTGATATCATTTGCTACAGGATTTCTTGTTATCACCACATACCTAAAACTATGGTTTGTTTTGCCAAAAAGGCCGAATAATTAATTAGTCATTGACGAAATGCACAAAACGCTCACGACACCCATCCCCGCTGGCTCTACTGTTGTTCTCGAGGCGCCTGGCCAGTCGTATCCAATGTCTGTCCACCTCCACCTTGCACAAATGCATCAAGATTTAGGTCCTGCCAATCCCATATCTGCTCCATGCCGCCCATGTCAACAGCATGAGGGTTACCAATGCTGCCAAAAGGATTCTGCGCGAGGAACTGATCAATATCGAACGAGAGGTCTTCTGCGAGGGGCAGAATTGCAAGAGCATCCGTAGTAGAGCCCGATGGCTGAGTGACTGGTTCGAAAAGTGGCTGTGGCTGCGGCTGCGGCGGTGGTGGTGCTGGCAGAGGCATGGTAGTTAACAACGCAGGCTCCCGGATTGATAATGGTTCTTCGGGAACGGGCACGACCTCCCGTTTTTGCCGCTTGCCGATTGGGGCGTGTCGCCGAAGCGCTGGTGTCGCTTGAACGAGCTTGAAGAGAAAGTTGTACGAAGTGGCGCCAAGCTTGGTAGTGAGACTAAGCTGGTGCAGCATTTCGAGCGAGCTATCGATGACATCCATGATCTCCTCACGATGAGGCAACTTGTGCTCGTGGTCATGGATAATCGCAGAGCAGAGCAAAGTCGAAGTGTCGAAAATGCAAAAGACAACCATGTGGAACTTTGCGTTGATAGGAAACTCATGGTCGAATAACTTGCGCGCAACCTTCAGCACACGCAGTGCAATCTCGACCCCCTTCTTTCGAAACTTTTCGTCGTCATCGGTGAGTTTGTCTCGATGTTCGCGCGTAAGGTACGGCTTGAGGAAGTCGAGCATCGTCACATAGATGACGCAGTGCAGCTGGTGCCGTTGAAAAACAAAATACGGGTGTGCCTCGTCGAGTGAGGTATCGGGATCCTTGACACGGAATATCGCCGGCAGCTCCTCGATGAATTTCTCACACTCGTGTTCTATTTCCCAGACCTTTTTGGCCGTGAAGTCGGCCTTGGATGTTGCATCACCCACAACGGTCGTGACTCTTCGACCCAAGTTTGCTGCGAGAGCCATGTGCGCAAAGGGTGAAAGAAGATTAGGTTCGGTACTCGACTGATCGAGTCGCAGATTGGGAAACTTGAAAGTCAGGTTCTTCTGGTCGATTAGATTTGGCCGACCAAGCCACGCTGACATCTGCCTGGGGGAACTTCAGCAACCAGCTAGCATCATCACCACATGCCTCTACTTACCAATCCCAGATATAAAGCAGTGTCCAAATTCGCCTCCGGATCTCTATTTCAAACTCCGATAGCTCACCGACACCCGCGTCTTTATCGATGCCCAGCTCTTGTGCCTCGCGAATAGTGCGTGAAAGCGTGTGCCAGGATTCGACAATTTTGGATTCCGACTTCAGCCAGGCACCCTTCAGGAATTGTTCTTGCACCCGCTCGATGCACGTTCTTGACGCTTCAAAACTCTGGCTAAGCTCCTCTGCAGCCGTCGAGAGACGTTCGGTAAGCGTCTGCGAAGTGCACGCCAGCTCAAACTCGATCATCTTGCGAAGCGATGGTGTGAGGTACTGCACCGAGTAGGCACATATTCTCAAGAGCAAGCATGTAAACTCGGGCGAAAGCTTATTTCCGGCACCGCGGTCGTTCCACCACTGGACGTATTGCTCTGCCAAGGTCGGCCCGTATATGGCACTGTAGCGGTAGTTTACTACGTTCAAGAAGTGGTTCACGAAAGCATCTACCCTCTTGTCAGCAGCAATGTTAGCACCACGACGCGTACACATACCAGTTATGGATCTTGGTGGGATAGCGTGCAGCACTCTTTGGACAGCATCGCACGCTGTAACCTCCGTCGGCGAGTCTTTCTGTGGACTTTGCTGCAAGCACGAGTCAGCGTACTCTCTGCCTCTCTGTCGAGGTGGGTAACTAACCTTATCTTCACCAGACCCCACTTTGTAATGGACATGGCCTGGCATGTAGCCCCACACCTTCAGCCCATCCTCGAGTACCTCATGCTCGCCGTTTTGCTTGACAAAATGCGAATCTGCCGAGTCTGGGGCACTTCTCTTGACACCTTGTGTGTTGTTGGATGAGCTCTCGCTGTGTCATGGCCGTTAGCACGGGATCCGGTCAGCCGCGGGGTAGAGGGCAAAGGAATCAGCATACAGCGCAGACTCCGGGGGAGACTCTTGTTGCGATCGTTTGGCAGAGAACTGACACAACTGTGGCACCTTCCTCGCCTGGCAATGGTTGCAGGGCCACTCTCGTGAACACTAGCCCTGCCGTTAGCTCGAGAAGGATGATGCAGGGACGGTCTGGGGTCGAGAGTCAGACCTTTTGCTTTCGGCGCTGACACTCGGTACACGACGTGGTCGCACGATTCTCTTTCTTAGGCTGCATCGCTGTGCAAAAAAAATGCGGTGTGGGGAACCGGTGCAACTGGCGCAGGCTTCTGGACCCTTATGAAAGAGCTTGTGTGAATTCCGGACGAATACTTTGGTGTTGTTTGGAGTTGGAAAAGCTAAGTCCTTAACACCGTCCCCACCAAACCCACACGGAGCCGCCGCGCCATCTCCCCGGCCCGATCGTCCCAGTGCTCGGGTCCATTGCCCGGATCCTGTCCCTGATTTCTCAGCCAATCACGTGCTCATATGTGGCAAATGCTTCCTTCGAAGTAGGCTTCTAGTCTCATCCGGAATGCTCGCTATACCGGATGTACTCCCAACTGCATGGAAGACACTGTCGGAAGTTGCACAGCATAAGCAAAAACCAGTGCGTGGTTTCTTCTAGACAATGGACCCTGCATGCACAGCCTCAGCGCCTTACACGTCGTTGACTAGTTCCAACTGTCAGGGTTTTTTGCACATCATCGGAACCATGAATGCGAGTCTGGGACGGTAAGGCTCTTTCCGACCGAGTTCATCAGCCGATAGAGTCTTGATTTCCTTTTCTCTTGCCTTCGGGAAACTTCGTCCGTCGACCACTACTGTATTCCTATAAAGATCTTCCCATGTCACAAGAAAAGAAAAGAAAAGAAAGAGAGGGAAAGGGAGGAAATTCGCCCGGACCTTTATCTACGTGTACCGATACCCGCCCGGAACGTTGAGAGGCAAAAGATAAAAAAAAGCATACTCCTGTGACGTTACAGAATCCCAAACGATGAAAACAACTATGTGATGATGCCATTATGTCTTGTGAGAACATCACTTGTTACCTGCTTCTTGAATCACTTTTTTTAGACAATACAACCAGTTGCATATAGTGTATTATCATAGTCAAAATCATCAATACACAACAATTCTATGCGGTTGTCAAGGAAAACATCCGATTACACTACATCATAGATATGTACTGTATACAAAACCCCCCCGCACTAGCCGTCAATCTCAGCTCCGCCCACAGCTGTATAAAAGTCACCGCGGAAAAAGGAGGTCGTCTCACGAAGTATGACGTAGGCATCGGCGCTGGGCGCATGTCTATACAGGTTGCCGAGCCAGTCAAATGCGCTCCCGCAATGTGGGGATTCTCGTTTTTTTCGCCACGCTGAAAGCGAGGATTTCTTGGCACGCGGGCCTTGGTTTCTTGAATACTAGGACCCATGTTAACCTTTTCTTTTTGCCTCTCAGCTCAGGCTTGGCATAGCTATATGTACGTTTGATCGACAAGAACGTGTATACCAAGAGCTGATAGGCTATCTACTTTGAGTATTTTTAGTCGAGTACATATGCAGGAGTTGGATTTAACGCACCAATCACCGTTAATAAAAAAAGCTTGAGAATGTAACAAAAAAAAGAGCATCACATGACAAGTTAAGCTTGGAGAGGAAAATGAAATGGTATTTTATGGTGACCGAGGATATTGGTAACCGGGGGATATACTAGCGGATTATGTTCTATGGTAAAATGCTACATGTAGAAACGAGGGCATGTACGATGGAAGACTAGCCTCCAAGAAAAAACAGAAGACCGTCTTAGACAAAAAGACCGCGAAAATGCAGAGAGGTCAAGACTTGGCCTCTGTTTACTTAGGGACCTCAGTCACGTTGGCGTCATCGCTGCTCCTGTCGAGCTTGCGAGCGTGCTCCTCGCCAGTGATGCTCTCACCACCCATGTCCCAGTCCTGGGCCAGATCCTCGAGAGTCCTGCGCTTAGTCTCTGGGATAAGCAGAGTTGTGAAGATACCGGCAAACATGAAAACAGAGAAGATCTGCATGACATGGTTGAGCCAGGGGCTGGGGTTGTTCTTGGTAACGACACCGCGGGTGCGGAGAGGGGCGATGGCACCCTGGGCAATAATGGAACCAATCTTTCCGGAACCGGCGGAGATACCGTGCGAGGTAGAGCGGTAACGAGTGGGGAAGCACTCTCCAGGGACGATGAAGGTGGTGGTGTTGGGGCCCCAGTTGAAGAAGAGCTGGATGAGGATGTAGATGGCAAGCATAGCATGGGCGCTGAGGTGTTTGTAGGCAAAGCCCTAGACTAGAGTTAGTTTTGATGTTCAACGTCACAAGACTTGGTTTCGGAAATGGTACGTACCCAGACGATGAAGAGAATGGTGAGGAGAGTGAAACCAATGAGTTGGAGAGGCTTGCGACCAACAGTGTCAATGGTAGCGACGGCGAGCCAGTAACCTGGAATGGCACCGGCGCAAACGAGAATGGCGCTACCAGCCGCAAGGTTGTAGAGCTTGTGGTACAGGTTGTTACCATTGGCGTAACCAATAGCCTGCAACACAGTTGTCTGGTTCAGACCGAGACCATAGAAGGCGACATCAAGAAGCAGCCAGGACATGGCAGTTCCGAAAAGGATCTTGCCGTTGCGGAGCTTTCCGTAGAACCTGAAGAAGTCGCTCCAAGAGGCCTTGGGGACCTCGAGCTGAGCAACAGACTGGCGGCGAGCAGCGATCTGGGTAATCTCGTCGGGGTTGCCCTCGCCGTGCTTGCCAGAAAGGTACTGCTTGGCATCCTCGTTGGCCTTCTCGACGTCACGAGCGACATCAAAGGTGTAACGGGGGGTCTCGGGGATGGTGAGACGGTAGTAGAGGGCAATGCAGGCAGGGACGATACCAATACCGATGAGAGCGCGCCACATCTGGTCGACAGCGACCTGGCACTCGCCCTTGCAGGTATCGTAGCCACTAGCCTTGACGAGCTTGCTCTTGAAGCCAGCGACAAGGCACAGCATAACAAGGGCACCACCGAGCTGACCGAAACCCTGCATGGCGAAGACAGCGCCCATCATGGCACCACGCCACTTGGTGGTAGCGAACTCCGAAGTGATGATGGAAGACAGGGGGTAGTCACCTCCGATACCTGGTACATATTAGCAAACCGAGTAGGACAAGCATCTTGTGCGACGCTTACCGATGCCCATGAGCACACGCCAGAAGATGATGAGACCGACAACTGAAGTTCCAGGACCAGGGCCAACGAGCGACTGAGCAAGAGTGGCAACGATGATCAAGATCAGCTCGAGACCGTACATCTTCTTACGTCCGACAATATCAGCAAGCGCACCGAAGCCGACCTGTCCAATGACAGTACCGGCCGAAGTGGCCAGCTTGATAGCGGTATCCTGCTGGGTCAAGAGGGTACCCTTGTGGTCCTGCTTGTAGACTATACCCAACATGACAGTCAGGAGGGACACGCAGAAGATGTCGTAGCTGTCGGTGAAGAAACCAGTACCAGCGACCAGGATGGCGCGCACATGGTACCAGCCGAAAGGAGCCTTGTCGATTTCCGCGAGAGCGAGGCGGCGGCGCTCATTGGGATCTTCAATATGCTGCACAGAATCAGTATCTTGGCGGGAGAATGGGCGTGTTGGCGACTACGAACCGCAAAGTCACTGAAACAGCAGTTAGCAAGAGCGGGATTTGGCAGGGGGTGTCAGACGCAGGAAACGTACTTGTTGAAGTTGTGGAAGGCGGAGTTACCGCCAGCCGTCTTTGCAGCCATGTCGAAGTCTTAGCAAGTGCTTATGCTGGCCTCGAGGAAGCTTGGTCTCCAGAAAGGGCGGATGAGCGAGATGAAGGCCTGCAATCCAAGAGTACTCGGCCAAGCTTGTACTTATATCCAAGCCGTGGCAGACTGCGCGGCATGCTTATGTTTTGAGTTGGACATGCGGCCGTAGCCAATCCCAGCGTCAGATTAAAGCACGCGTGGAAGGTTTGCCAAGCCCGCCTCGGTCATCCCGCTGCAAACGGGGCATGAAAAAGCCATTCTTGGAATCCAGGCCTCCGTAAGGCTTCCCAGGCTGTGTATTGGCGCAGCAGCTGCGGCGCATGGTGGGATTCACTCTCGGTGTGGTACATGGCATGTGGTGGCGGCGTGGGTGAGGTAGACGTTGAAGTCCATTCATTTCCCCACGTGGCCGCTAGTGACGCCCGGCCAGAACCCCTACTCCACCCACCACCCTCCACCATCAGCCGAGGCGGAGGCTTGTTCCAGCCCAGGCGTTCTCCAAGCAATCTTCGGCCCATTGGCAGCATTGGCATTTGCTGCGGCGTATCTGTCGCATCTCGGCTTAATCCGCAACGGGCAGGTAACGCCTCTGCCTTCTCGTCAACCTTGCACCCGCTCGTTTTCGCGCGTTCACAGCATTCTGCCTTGGGGCACCGCATCACGTCTGCTGCCTGTGTGGTTCAGCTCTGTTTTGGTCGAGGGGACAAAGCATGTGGATACTCCTCTCCGGTCCCTGGGCTCCCATGTTCTGCATCCACAGCACTAGCCCTGAGCGCTCTCCGTTCCGGCGTCCTGGTAGCACGGTCTGGTAAGCGTACTATGATTGGATGGCGGCAACGAAGCATTAGTGCGGTGGGTCACCAGCGCCGGCCTGCTACTGCATGGGGAAGAAACACGGAATGGCACTGCAATCGAATGTCTGACATGAGATTCGACTGGAACTCTAACCAGGGGCTTGTAAGCCACCTCCAATCACAACCTCGCACGTGGGAATCTGTTGAGCATTCAATTTTTTTGCGTGCCTTTCGAGGCACATGACAGTTGCCCTCATCAGGCAGTACCCTGGCTGAACTGCATCTTTTGAGGACCGGATTGATCAATCATGTACTCCAAAGATCCAAGAACCGCATTGACGGGCTTGCATTCTGGTTAGCGGCCGTCGGTTAAAGACAACCTGACGCTTTCCGGTGCTGATATTGAACATCGATGATCCATTCGCTCGCCTTTGATTGCCCTGGCGGGCTCTCCGTGACTGTCTGGTTGTGGGAAGACCAAACTTTCGGCGCCCGCTTCTGGTCGTGACCCAATCATGTGGCCATCGTAAGGAAAAGCCTTCAATGACCCACTGCACCTACGTACGTGCGCTTACGCATTTAGCTTCTGGCAGAGTGGGATCGCAATAGATTGGGTAGTGTCCTCGGACCTAATCTCATAGGCTAACTACAGGGAAGTCATCCACGTCGTATGAGTACTCTTTCAGGCGAACAGGGATGTCAATGTCAATGGCATACTTCTAGAATGATGCCGGTTAACTCCGCTCCTCATCATGCATAGTCAGCTTCCCGGTATCTTGGCTCTGGCTCTTCCACTTCAAACCCACAAGGGGTCAAAGACGCAGGGTATGTAGGTGGGCCTGCCCCTTGGTGGCAAACGCATACACAATGTAGAATATTCGGGACCAATGTTTGCCTGGGCGTGTCATGCCTGGGCGTATTTTACGTTTCAAGGGCTTGTCATGAGCGAAGTACGTGGGGGATAGTCAGTCGGCTATTAGGTCATTTTTTGTAAAACAATCAGCTGTGTGTATTAATTTCCAAGTGAAACGACAAGCCTAGTAATAGGGATGATACTTACATGCTGTATTTGCCATCGCGATCAGCCTAAACGAAGCCAAGTGCAACCTATCAGATTATGCAGGTGCCATATTTGTTCACACCATCGGCCGAGTCTGAAATTTTGCCCTCGCTAACCGTCATAGATAAGACCCTGTGGAGCAATAGACAAAGCAGGAGTAGTAGCTGAGCAGCTAGTTATTGACTGATCAGCGACGGCTAGCGAGCCGCAGGTGGGGGTGTGTGACGCGCATAGTTCCTTTCTTACCACGCCTCCCAATTTGGTGAAATGGGCTCCCCTGTCTTTTCATTTTCTGACATTCAACGTCTGCAACTCTCTACTCTCAGCCTTTCTCAGTTCACCATTGACTACTGAGATCAAAGCTGAATCGCACACAGTGCTCGCAGCCACTGACGGAAGGACAGTCACTGATAAACAGACGACCTATATGCTCTCCCCTCGGTTGAAAGCAAGGCTGCCGTGGCCCATCTTGCTCGCCCCTACGTTTCTCTCGCTACACTGAACCCGACACGAAACTTCCCGACGACATGAAGATTTGGAACTGTGTCGAAAGCAAGGCCGACTTGGTTGCTGACCAGTGATAGTGTCATCGTAGCCACTGAGAGATACGGCCGTAATGACGAAGACCCCGATGCAAATCCACCCGTTTTTGTTGTCTGCAGAACCATAATCAGGGTAGTCGTTCGAGTCGTGCGATGAGAAGGTGTGGATATACTGTTGAGATGATGCGCGGCCGTGTGACACGGCCCCTGCTATCCATGCCCGTTACTACCGTAATGGAGTTTGCTAGCACACCCATTATTGTCGCCTCGTACGCTCAGGCGAATGGTATGGTAATGGGACTGGCATATAGCCTCTTGTCATCGTGGCCAAGCACGATACTGTGGTTGGGATTTAACTGCGCAACCACTGTTTGGGAGGCTTGAGACACTCATGCGGTGACATCTTTTGCGCAGTGACACTAACTCCGCTTTGGACTACGAAGAGTTTTCTAGCACTTTCAAGATGAGACTTCTTGATCACTGATCACCGTTGGCAGTATATCACGAATGAGATTTGCAGCGATCAAGCTATCACAGCTCACGATATGACCTTGTGTCAGGTACCTGGAAACAGTCAAACGAGCCGAGCATTCGAAGATTGATCTGTCATTCACCGGCTGTGCAGGTCTTTTACTCAATGAGCCGTATACAAACTGGTGAGGGGCATTTGCATCAATAGACACTGTAGTCCTGTTCATGCTGAGCCATTGCGAGCAGCTTTTGCACTGGACCGTTAGGATAATATATGCCGATTTACATCTCACTCCCTTGATGTACAAGTGACCAGCGTCACCGTAAGGCTGCGGCTGGTTGAATCACATTTGGTGCCGTAAAAGGTCATATATGATGTCGACACGACAGCTATAATCAGCGTAATTGAAAGAGGAGCTCACTACCGAACGGAAGCTGTGGTTCCAAAACAAATGACTCCTGTGGCTCCTGATAAAACAAGGCCTCAAAGCCTAGGAGTAAAACTACCATACAATTTTGGGTTCCTTATCTTGAGCCTTGTCTCTGGACGATGATCATGACGATTCGGGGACGGAGCCTCGAGCAAACATACGCGTGGCCGGTAGAGCATTTCCGGCTGTTATCGATCGGGCTTCAGGGCTTGTTTTATATGTCCATAGTTCTTTGTCCTCAAAACAGGTGCGGTCGCCATGAATCCGGCAGAGTGAGATTGACTTGGCTGTTTACTTTATCCTTAGGAAATGAGCAATATGCAGATGATGGTGACAACAATTCCAGTATATATGTAGACACATATCGCCAATAAACGAACGTAGTCTTTGATATAACAGGGGCTTTCATTTCAGGAATGCGGCTGAGAATTCGGAGTGTCACAGGTTTAGTAGAAGCATCCTGGCCGAGCCCTTGATTGGTGCCCGTGACTTTGCGGCAAGTACCCGCCTTCTCAAGTATACCTGAGCGGCATATTCATCCTCACATCGCAATATCTGCTATCGTGTTTTTTATATCATGCGCTTCGTCATGGCAACATCTGAACATGATACCGTAAGAGTGAATCAGGAATAGACAGTACCCAAGCAAAAGCAATGAACGGCATGAGCCGCCTCCGCTTCCCCACATTCTCCGCACTTAGCTACCGAGGCTTGTATGCACAATGCCGCGAAGCAAGACGGGCCCTATGCCACCGAAAATCATGTTGCGCCCGAAGAATCTTGCCTTCCAGCGCGTCAACTGCCCTGGAAGTTGTCAACCTGTGCTAGAGTAGTCTCAAGGCCTCGTTATTGTCAATTTACCCAGACATCCTCGCAATGGCACTAGGCCCGTACACAAACCTCCGCGTCGACCGCCACGACCGCGTCTTTGTCATTACGCTCGCCAAGGCACCCGAAAATCGCATCAATGTTGCCTTTGCCCAAGAAATCATTCGTGCACTGCGCGACATTGAGAGAGAGCTTGGTCCCGATTCAGAAGGGTGTGTGATCACAAAGGGTGCCGACGCAAAGTTCTGGTGCACAGGACTAGAGCTGGATGAGAGCGATAGAAATCCTTTTGCTAATAGCGATGGTTTTTTCCCGTTGCTAGCTACGCTGCTCGACTACCCTTTCCCGACTATCGCGCTGCTTACGGGGCATACCTTTGGCGGCGCATGTCCGTTAGCGTTGGCGCACGATTACCGTATCATGAACTCTCAGCGCGGCTTCTTTTCTATGCCGCCTGTAAATCTCGGACTGCATTTCCCGGGCATTGGGTTCCTTCCGAGGCTGAAGCTCAGGCCGCAGGTTGCGCGGAAGATGCTACTTGAGGCGCATCGATGGACAGGCAAGGAAGCATACGAGGACGGGATAGTGGATGAGATTGCGGACCCAAAAGATATGCTGGAGGTTGCAATCAGGAAAGCAAGAGAGGTGCAGGGCAAGGCGAAGATGGGCGTATATAGTGTGCTGAGGAACGAACTATGGGGTGAGGCTGCTGAGAAGATCAGAGGGATTTGCTATGTTCATGGACAGAGAGTGACAGCGCCTGCAAAGGCAAAGATATAGACGCATGTTGTATTCACATCTCCAGTCACAAGATATCGCCAGCTAGGAGAAATGGCTCATATCAAGCACGTTATCTCGAAATGCTCGTTTGTGGAAGATGGTTAATTCCATTCTTGAATACAGTATGTACAACTAGAAGCTCGAAATCTATGTACCAGAACCAAAACTCTAGCCAGATGACGCTTTTGTCACCTCGACCCATTTAATCATAAGGTCTCTTCTAGTAGGTAGGCTTAAGAGACGGGTCAGCATTCTTGACAAGCATCTCAGTATACTCCTCGAACCAAGCGCCAGCAGCTGGTGCACCTGTCAGACCACAGGCTCCATCACTCTCACCACCAGGCTTGATCCAAACAAGCGAGTCAACGTTTGTGTTGTTTGTCGCAGATCCAGGGAGGGGTCCAAAGCCCGCGGGCGCGACATTGCACCAGTCACCCCACTCCTTGCGTGCACCAGGCAGCCCTACACGACCCTGATCAATGATGAAGTTTGTCGGCATGCCCTCAGCAGCCATGGCCGCACCGAGATTGGTAACGTAGTGGCTCTCATCCCAGGACGGAGAGTACTCGGTGTAGTTCTCGCGCACCTTGGCATTGAATGGGTTGTAGTTAGATACGTTGGTCGAGTAACCCCTAATCTTGGCTGCTGGGTTGAGCTTCTTAGCCATGGCAAGGACTTTGGCAAACAACTGGGCTGTTGGCTGCAGTTTGTCGGACCAACCAAGCCAACCTGAGTTGGCGGCGTCCATATACAGGTGTACATTGGGGAACTGTAGCTTCGCGATCGCGTATGCAATGCCTTCTTCGTACGTGGCAGAAGCATTGGCACAGAAAGGGATGCCTTGGTTGGTGATGACGTTACCAAGCGAGTCTGGCTCGAGAACAATAGCGAATTCAAGATCCGGGGCCCCAGAGACTAGCTTCGCGTACTGGTCGACGAACTGGGTCTTGTAGATGTTCAGGCCATCCTTCGCAGAGCTGAGTTCACCAGCTGACTCGCCAGCAGAGCAGTCACGATCTGGGAGATTGTAGAGAACAAGGCCGACCATCATCCTCTTTCGTCCCTTTTTCTGCGTGCGGGCTTCATTGATAGCAGTGGGGATTTGGCTGAGGCCATCACGTGAAGTAACCCATACGAAAGTGGAGATCTTTTGAGCAACGGTACGGGCTCGTGCCGCATTAAGGGTGTCGTTCTTCGCCTGAAAAGCAGCAATAGTCTGTTGAAGCTTCTTGCTGTAGACTCCGTTGACATAGCGGTCCTTTTCAAACCACGGGTTGGCCATGCCATTGCTGGGAGGCGAAGGTGGTTTGGGGGCTGCGGACACAGCACCAACAAGGGCAGCGGTTGCCAACACAAACTGTGTGATTTGAACCATGATTGCGTAGAGGCTTTTAAGGAATGAGTGAATGAATGAATGACTTCTAGGTGGCTGCCAGGAAGTACGATGGACAGGTACACGAAGCCTTTTATAAGCATAGCGATGAGAATGGTACATGTGGGCAACACGCACGCTGTCATGTGCTCCGTCGCCGGATGCTTCTTTCAGACAAGCTCTTCCATTCGAAAGGCTGATCTGACATTTCGTCGCCGGTACCGTCGGCCCGCGATATGAAGGCCGTTATTCCCAAGTTGGTCGAAGCTTTTGTATGTGTGAAGAATTAGCTTTTGCAAACAACACGCCGTGACAGTCTAGTGATGCTAGTGCGCTTCATCTCCTTGGGCTTGGTTTCAGCGAATGAAATCAGTGATGGGTTGCCCAGGAGCAGAATGGTTGCCCCCTAAGGCAGATTAGCCAAGACGATATCTACCGGGGTAGGAAGCGGGACTGCAATATATTCCTGTTGTTTACCCGGGTTGCTAAACCAGCTTCCGATAACCCAACCGCCTGGCTCTTTATACATGTAATCTTGAAGCCGCGTCGCAGATTGGTTAATGCTGTCAAACTAACAAACATTATATTGTTCAGAAAGTGCATTGCAGATTTTACGCCATTCCGCTCTACAATTGACAAGTGGATTGCATTGTAGAGAAGATTCGCTGCACGTTCTAGTGCATCTACCAGCGGCTGTACCCTGAGGCTGAGTTGAAGGGAGATGCCACCCGTCATGAGATGCAGGTGCGCCAGAGCCAGTTCGGACTAAGTTCACGGAGTCGAGACATCGTTCATAGAAGACGCCGCCGGGTGTGATGTTGGGCAGACTTGGAGTATGCGAAGCTAGCAGTGCTTATCTAGGCGACCTTTACGCTCGAGGTATGCTCTGTTAACGTACCACAACATGATATTTATGACACAGTGCTCTGACAATCCTTACAGACGCGCGGTAAGAATGATTCCATGGTGGGTCGGTCTTGGCAGGACGCTTACAGGTTCAGTCAGTGCTCGAAGAGCCACATGATGTAACTCCGTGAGACAATATCGATACAAAGAAAAGGCGATTAGATGAAATTCTTCCTCAGCCGGACGTGGGAAAATCCCAGCGGAAGGCGGTTGTGGAGGGCAAAAGAGGCGACGGGGCGGACTTTAGCGTCTCGGCGCAATGCTTACCACCGAGTTCGCAGGGCCCACTCCCTCACCACCCTTGTCCATTGTTGCATGTCCTCATTAAAAGGATGTCTCATGTCCCCTTGTTGCTTCAAGGATTCGAGCAGCTGTCATAAAACAGTCCTTTCTTGGGTATGTACTAGTCGCGCAACATACCTTCTTCCATACTTTCGATGTCGTACCGCAGCTGGAATCATCGGTTGTCGTTTAATCAAGTTGCATCCTGTGCTGCCCTACTAGCTTTTGCTGTAGGATCCACCTGGTTTGTGAAATTGGGGAGCTGATACAGGTCCCAGACACCTTGCCAGCCACTTAAAATATGATCTGTATATACCCGAGGTAGCCGAATAGCTGATAGCTATTCAATCAATGAACTTCTATAATGCACATGGTTTCCTAGATACATGACAGGACCTTGAAACTCACCATGTTCTTGAGCAGTTTCAAGGCAGCGATGCTTCACGCATCTCAAGTAAGTCATAACCGACATAGTGACGCACTAGAGTTTTTATGTTGTGTGCTACGGACGATATCCGGAAGATACTGTGGGATAACACATGCAGCCTCAAATCATGAATAGCCATTGTCGACATCCATATGATAACCTGTCGGCGCTCCATAGCTGCAATGAGTCTGTCAATATTGGAACTGCCAATGAAGCGAAGAAGCGTAACGTCTCCTAAACATGACAAGAGCGGGGACACTTGTAAAAGAGGGCTGGGTAGATAGAGTGAATGAAACGCGACTAGGCTAACTGTCTTTGGTCTCCGCGTCCGGCACCCTTCCTCTTTTGTTGATCGATTCTCTGGAGGTTCTGACAGTGCCTATGTGATATTTCTGTTTCAAAAGTAATGGTAGAACTACCGCAGTTAGCAGTTTATGTCGAAATAAAATGTCTTCATTGATTGACCAGCTACTGGCTGCATGGCCCAAAGGTAGCCGGGAGCTGGTACTAACCTCCACCATTATCGCAGCAAGTATACTTGATTGCATGTTTGATATGGTCACTAAGTCGAGGACGTACTCTTACGGAGGTGCCCGGCAGTGATCGGCTCATCTTCGAATACAAGCGCACTCCGTTACACTGCCAGCATCTACTGTATGCTTCAAATTGGGTCTTCCCAGGGCACAGCATGGCTGTTCATCACGAGAGCTACTCTACAGCCTATCTTAACCGTTATTGTGCCAGAAAGAACTCAGGTCGTATGCTTGGTATCCAATCGGGGGTGAGGTGGCGTCGGACGTTCGACACCGCCGAACATCCGAGGTACTATGCAGCCTCTGTCAGGCTGCAACCTCGTCGTCCAGACACTAGCCGAACATATCCTCGCGACTCCACCTTGCTACCGTCCGCTTGCGACGTAAATCTTCAAAATGAGTACAGATTCCAACGGGACGCGCTTTGTGCCGCCTAGCAGACGAAGAGACAAGCCCATTTTGAGTTGTACTCTTTGCCGGCGACGAAAGTGAGTGATTTCGAAATTCAGAACCAAATGCGCTCAGCATCTGGACTTCAGCTAACATTCTGGAGACTGAAGTGCGATCGCCAACAGCCATGCAAGACTTGTGTAGATCGCGGGCTTTCGCTGTCCTGCACGTATGTGCGTAATGTGCCAAACCCAAAAGAACCAAAAATGCCAAACAGTGTGCACGACCGCATCAATCAACTCGAGAAGCTGGTCACCGATCTTATGAGCAGTAAGGAGGCTGTTCAAGCCTCACCCCCCGCTGGCTATCCTCAGCACCATCCGGATGACGGCAATTACGAGATACCGGGAACCCCAGACCGAGTAAAGTTTAATGGCGAAACAGTGAGTTATACAAACAGCGACCACTGGACCAGTATTCTCGATGGAGTAAGAATCCTTTCATGTGACCTTGTTTCCTCTGCTCAGCTTGCTCTAGATATCAGAGTTGCGCGAACATCTTGACCAAATTCCCACATCTATTGATGCAAAAGATGATGGACTTGAAGACATTCCTGGTCCGGAAATTCTGTTTGGTCGGCAAAGATTCGCGACGAAAGAGGATATACTCGCTGCTCTGCCGCCGCGACTTGAGGCAGATCAGTTGA
The DNA here is from genome assembly GCA_020744315.1 of Curvularia eragrostidis. Classification (NCBI taxonomy): domain Eukaryota; kingdom Fungi; phylum Ascomycota; class Dothideomycetes; order Pleosporales; family Pleosporaceae; genus Curvularia; species Curvularia eragrostidis. The sequence continues at coordinate 126,581 of JAIRCK010000082.1, read as the reverse complement.
TACACACTTTCTTTACAACTATGGAAACACATTCGAGTAGGTTAGCGTCTACATCATGGAGACGTATAGCTACTAAATACGCAAGGTTCAGCGTTTCTGCACAGGCCAACCTTTTTCAAGCACGTGAGTCTTTGCTGATGAACACGTTTAGACTCTGAGGCTGCCAGACTGACAACTGCACAGTATACAAAATTCTGGCTCAACCCATTCGAAACACCAACGATGTGGATAGGCCTTCTGTATGCCGTATTTGCTCTTGGTGCTCGATTCCAGGCGACTATCGAGAAGCACATGTCTGGCGATTCTGGTATAGGACCTGATTATGCCCAGAGCTTGTACGTGGCACGAATGAATTTCTATCGCGAGAAAGCCGTACAATGCATGATCCTTGCCAACTATACGAAATGTCCGCCAAGGACCATTGAAACATTTCTGCTCTACTGTGGCACTGAGTGTTCCCGCTCTGCCGATGCCCAGTTCAGCTTTTACATGGTTGTCGGCATGCTGGTAAGATTAGCTTTCCGAATGGGATTGCACAGAGACCCGTCAAGATTTCCCAACATTCCACCCTTCGAAGGCGAAATGCGACGACGAAAATGGCTTTCGATCGTATCAATTGATCTTATTACATCGGCACAGTTGGGGTTACCAAGAATGATCCAGCCGTTCATGTACGACACGCAGGAGCCTCGAAACTTGACTGATAATGATATTGATGAAGATATGACGGAACCACTACCACCCTCGAGGCCAGAGACAGATTTGACGCAGCTGCTCTATTTCATTCTCTCAAGCAAAATCCGCAAAATCCAGGCGCAGATCCTGGACTTGATAGAATCTACTCAACAGCCACCGTACAAGAACATCACCGACCTCGATGCAGCGCTGAGACTTGTGTTTGATAAGATCCCCAAGAATATTGGAGCTTCCAACCAAGAGTCAGTCAGCGGCTCTATAAAGACAATCTTAGTACGGCAATTTTACCTAGAGTTGGCCTATTTGAAGGCTCAGGTAATGCTCCATCGTCCGTATATCAAGCCTGGTAGAGCTGATAAGCGCTATGAATACTCACGGAGAGTCTGTCTTAACGCTGCTATGGAATTGCTCTCGTTTCACTTTCAACTGGATACGGAAATCCAACCTGGAGATTCTAGCCCACCAGTAAGGAACAAAAGCAAAGACAATGTGTATGTGGAATGGTACTAATACCTTGTTCTTAACTAGAAGTTGCGCATATCCGCCATAAATGGGATGATGTCTTCCATTATTACCCAGGACTTCCTTCTCGCTACCAGTGTGCTAATCCTTGACCTCGACGAAGACTTGGTTTCCCCTTTGCCCGTACCTACCAGCACCAGGGTGGCCGGCGTCTGCAATTTGGATAGTGCGCCACCGACACGCCAAGAAATCGTTACAACTCTACGTTATGCTTACCACGTCTGGTTGAAGGCGAGCAAAAGATCACAAGAGGCGCGGAAAGCTGCAGCAGCAGTGAAGCTAGTACTTAATAAGGCGAAGGAAACTGAGGAACATGCGACTAGTCCACCATACTGTGAGTTGTTATGTAAAACCACGTTATCTTACCACGAGCTGACGTTTCCAAGCTGTGAATGATGCAGCCACGGATCAGAACACCCACCCGACACCTGAGTTTGAGGTTAATGACCATATCCCCACAAACCCGGGCTTGGCTATGTTCTCGATGGCTGGTAACGGTTTTGGTCCTCCTGTTACCTATGAACAAATGCCTATTGACCTGGACAGCTTGAACATACCCTTCGAATGGGTGAGTTGTCATAGTTGCAATGCAACATTTCGAAACTGACCAACTTTAGGATGGGATGATGGCAAATCTCCAGTTCCCGATGTACAGAGATATACCACAGCCACCCTATGAGTGATACAAGCTCCAGTATGATTCGCACTGAAACTCTTACTTGGTAGAGAAGATTAGAAAATCGTTCAGAAAGTAGCAGGTAGTAAACTTCTGTCGTCCAACGGATGTGGGCGAAGATGGAGAGAAGCTGCACCGATGTGTTGCGTGTTCTGGCTCGCCATAGTCGATCGTCAATCTTTTGAAACATCCATTGTTTCGCCGCGACATGCGATATTGCATCGACCCAAATCGTGCTGGCAAACTCTGCGGATAATTTTGCGTCCGCAAGTGAGTGTGTGTTGTTTCGAGAACGGTTGCATAATTCAAACCCACGAGCTTGGGACACAGGGAAAGCACTGCTGGTCTCACCAGCGCAACGTCTCAGTCGGATTCCTTACCGTGTGGAGGATCAACGATCGCCATCATGGGACTTGCATCGAGATCAGAAAATCGGAAAGCAGCGAAATCCGGGCAGGAGACGGCTAATTCCAAGTCTGTATCGAAAACCCGCAAAGCTACATATTGTGCAGTTCCGCAACGCTTCTCCCGCGGTTATCCTTGTAATTCAAACATCGGGGAATCAAATTGCATCCAACGCAGCAGCGACGTCATAACTCATGTTTTATACATACCTAGGTACTCATTGTGGATTAGTCGCACCGCAATCGCGGCAAGCACTTATTGCTTACTCTCGCCTGCTAGTAACTGTCGGTGCCACCACCACCGCTGCTCGTATAGCTAGTGTTTTGTTTTTTTTCAAGATGATGACCGAAATGGAGATTATGCACGAACTTGATGGAGTTCGCGATCCAAGGAGGGTGCTATTCATCGAGCCCGATCTTGGAGATTTGCGAAAGTCGACTGACAAAGCCTTGCCGGCGCCACCCACGACACCAAAGAGGGTGTTGATGAAGTATCGGTTTTCTGCAGTCTTTCCCTTCTTCTTCGCAACCGCAAGTTTTGTTTTCGCGTTGATCTTACTTTTGGCGGGGAGCAACGAATCTACTTTTAGTGGACAATATTTGATCGCAGTAAGTTAGTTTGTGTCCCAATTAGTGATTTTCTAAGCTCATGAACTGTAGCTGCATGATTCTAGCGGTACACAGGCTCCAGCGTATCAAGGCGCGACCGCATCTGATGCAATTTCTGGTGCCGACAGCATAGCAACAGAACATGTTTACTATCTCTACCTGCACAAGGTGTGCTCCGACTCTCCCGCCATTAGTGCGGAACGCAATGCCAGGACCGGTGGAAAAAGATGCGAAGACTATTCCACAGCCGCTGCCAGTGCGTATATTGTTATCTCCATGTTGATTCTTGCCATCTAATTGGGCAACTCAGGACTCGTGGTGCTGACCTCGGCCGAAGCGCCACCCATGCACTCCGGTGTGCAGACGAGCTTAACCAGCAGATCGGTTATCATGATGTCAGTCGATATGGACGGCGTGCGCAAAGCTATCTTTGCCTCGCTCGTTATGTCGCTCATCGCGTCCCTTTTCTCCGCGATATCGGCTATTCCGGGCATCACGTTTCCACACTCCCGGCTTCTGGCATACATGAATATGTTCTGGTCGCTTGTTGCAAGCACATTCGCCTTCTTAGCCGCCGTCATGCTTACTATAGTGATAGCTGGGGTCTTTGCAGCGGTCGATAGCATCGTTGATATAGGCGGTGTGAAGGTCTGGCAGGGCGGATCGGTGCTGCTTCTCGCATGGCTGGCATGGGTCCTGGTATCGTTGTCTGTGGTTTACTGGGGGCTAATATGGTTTGTGGAAGTGAGAAGATCGAGTTTTACGCGGAGAAAGAGAAGCGAAGACGAGGTGGGGAATTGGAAGGGCATAGGCGGCGAAGTCTGGATGGATTTCAAAGGCGGCAAAACAATATAACCTTTTAAAACGGAAAAAAGAAAAAGAAGCATCCAGTTCTAACGGCTCGCTTAGTTTGCTCTATCAGACTCCTACTTGGCTCTTGGATGCACCTACTCCTCGCACTGCCTGTAGTCCGTGAGCGACATATAATCCACTGTCTGCGAATGAAGGTAAGTCCGCAAAATGCATTCTGCCAAGTGTCAATGCTGGTGATGCTTTTGCCTTCGGCCATTTTGTAGGTCGGTGAGTTAGGTAGTAATGCTGTTGTGTAGGCTTTTCTACTCATTCGGTAGCAATCCTCAGGATTTTTGGACGCAGTGGCTATTGGCTGACGCTGAAGCATCCCTCTGGGTAACGTGAACGTGGTCTAGAAGACGGGCGGGTTGGTTCCTGCGCTAGTGGGGAAGTGGCGAGCGGAGCGCATTGTCGTCCCATCAGCCAACCATGGGGCGATATCGACCCACCGCCTCGAGCGCCAAGCCCCAGGGTCTCGAGTACATTACTCCGCAAACCGAACTTCCAGCTCAACCCCACCGCTCCCTGCATACTCTCTGCTGCGGCTATTCTTGTCAACCGCTGCCATGCGGTCCTCAGTCTCTACCGCCACGTGCGCCTCAAAAACCCCTCCTCAAGAAGAGCCCCAATTGGAGAACGAACATGACCACTTTTTCTGGACATACACCGAAGAGCCACACAGAACACGGCGAATGGCCATTATCAAGGCACACCCAGAGGTCAGTCTGCCGCTTGGCTACCCAGGCGCTTCCCCCGGCTAATTCATCTTCAGGTAACCAAGCTCTGCGGCCCAGAGCCTCTCACCAAATACGTCGTTCTGCTAGTCGTGTCGATACAAGTCGCCTGCGCATACCTCCTCCGCAACACCCCGGTGTTATCATGGCCCTTCTTCCTCACCGCTTACGTTGTGGGTGCTACGGCCAACCAGAACCTCTTCTTGGCAATCCACGAGATATCACATAACTTGGCCTTCCGATCGCCAATGGCAAACCGCCTCTTTGCCATCTTTGCAAATCTGCCAATTGGCATCCCATACAGCGCCTCGTTCAGGCCCTATCACCTCACCCACCACAAGTCCCTGGGCGTCAATGGTCTTGATACCGACCTGCCAACCGCTTTCGAAGCCTTCTTCCTTGACTCTGTTGCTGGCAAGGCTTTCTTCGCGACCTTCCAGATTCTTTTCTACGCACTGCGACCCATGTTCATATACAGTCTGCCCATGACCAAGATTCACCTCCTCAACGTTGTCGTGCAATTGGCATTTGACTACGTGCTGGTGCAGTATGCAGGTGGACGAGCACTGGGATACCTCATCATGAGCAGCTTCCTTGCTGGATCGTTGCATCCCTGCGCAGGCCATTTCATCGCCGAGCACTACGTTTTTGAGAAGCCCAACAAGGACGCTGCGAACCCCGCAAACAAGATTCCACTACCTGAAACGTACTCGTACTATGGGCCTCTCAATGTTCTGACCTACAACGTTGGTCTTCACAACGAACATCATGACTTTCCAGCTATCCCATGGACGCGCCTACCCACTCTCAACAGGATTGCGAATGACTTCTACAAGGATCTTCCCCAACACAAGAGCTGGGTATACGTGCTTTGGCAATTCGTCTGGGACAAGGACATCAGCTTGTGGTGCCGAGTCAAGCGAGAGGAGGGAGGAAGAAAGGTTGGTGGTGGAGGCGGATGGAATGAGGAGGAGCTGGGTTCAAATGAGAAGAAAGGTCCCATCCCGGGCGTCTTGTAGATTCTCGTGCACTATTTTTGTGGTTGGCGTTTTGGGTGACATGGCATCGATACATCACATAGATTTTAGACAGAGATGCTATCCCATAGCTTATTTTCCTGATGCAAGATCTGTCAGGCATTTGATGCTGTTTTGCCAAGCTCTCCTGGTGTATTTCATTTGTACATAAGCTTTCCAGCTGAGGACTAGTGTCTGAGCAGTGATTCAAGGCAAAGATCACCTAACTTGTCGAGCGCCATTTGTCCCTGAAATATCCTGTTTGATTGGACTAGATGTTTTGTGAGGGGATTGAAAACATGCTTGCCCCCTAATTCCGCCCAGACAAGTCTTTTCCCAAACAGAGCTTTGTCTTTGTCACAGTCAAATTGAGTGACGCATGGAACAAGAGACCCTCCCACACGCTTATCAAAACTGCATACATAACATTGCAATTGCAATTGACATCCCCAGGCAACACTACGTCCATGGTGTGGTCGATTTGCTTTTCGTTTGCTCCTTTGGCAAGGAACTGCTGCCAGCTCTCAATGACTCAGCAGCAAAATGAAGGGTCTACTCTCTCTACATCTTTATTATCGTTATCATACAAACGGCAAGGGGCGGAGAACTGTTGGTTGTCTATTCAGGATGCATTTGGATTGTATCCTACTTGAGTATCTGGCTGGATAATGCAGTGCAATATGTTGGTATACAATTGTAGCAACTCGACTACTGCAGCTCAACCTCAGTTTTCTCTACCTGCTCTGGCCTACCTCATGATCCAATGCCGTATCGGTGAATGTAGATCGGCAGGCTTCCACTTTCACTTCGTCTCCAACCCACGCAGACCCTGCACGGCTCCGTTTGCACGCAATTAAACTCAAAGCAGCCCTACAAAATTCGCGCTCACCTAGACTTTCACTTACGCTGCCAGACACGTGGACGCAGCTCTTGGCACGGTGCCGTCCGCCTATATATTGTGCCCATACCACCCCTTTCTACTTTCTCCTCCACGAACCTCTCCTGCCTGCCATTGACCAGCGTGGTCAATGGCCAACACTAACAGGACTCACAGGGTCCGCCTCGAGCAGCCGGGTTCGCCCATCGACCGCCTTTCGAACTCCAGATCCCCAAGCCCTGTGACCGACGACCATGACATCTTCATGATGGCTTCCCCTGACATCGACGGTGAGATGGGCCTCTACGACGACGTGAACTACGACCTACCCTTCCGCCCCTCGACGACCTCGGCCGATGAAGTCCATAACGACAATTCCACTTCGGGTGCTCTCAACGCCATTGACAGGTTTGTCACTGCTTACTACCAAGCCCACTAAAGAATACTGATTCTATTTGATAGGTCCTCGAGGCGTGTCCAGATGCAGGCTGCCAACGCTGCAGGAGTCTCAAAGCTTTCGATAGAGACCGTCAAGATCCAGCCAGAGCCCGCTGAGCCCACCGAGCCTCATCTGGCCCAGTTCACTGACGTTCCTGTTGAGGTCCGCAACAAGATCTTTGCCATGCTCATCAAGGACAAGGTTGTTTTGCCAAAGGACTGTCCCTGTATCCACTGGTGGGACCCTCAACCTTGCCCTGAACATGGTGACATAGAGCCCTTGACTGGTCGCTTCAATCTCATGTACTTGTCCAAGACAGTCCGTCAAGAGTCTATGAAGATCATGTACGAGCACTGCGATGTCAAGGTCAACACCGACGAATCCACATGCTTCTACTACCTCTCCGGCACGCGCCCCGTCGAATACATCTACTCACCAATGTGGGTGTCCATTGCACAGTTCCGTAACATCCACATCCATGCTTCGCCGGACCAAGTCGCTGAGGGCCATCCGGTCTTCTACACAGACCGCCTCCTCAACATGGTCCAGCTCTTGGTTCACCAGGCGAAGCGAGAAACCTCCTCTCCTCATCCCAACAACAACGCTCACAACACACGCACCATCAACCTCGGCAACCACTTCCTTTCCATCCTACCCTACAACTGGAACAATAGGCCTGGCCGACCCCTCCCCATGCCGCAGCAGTGGGCTGTTTGGGGAGGACGTGATCGGTATCCCAATTGTTCCACCATTGCTCTTTGTACGACTCTCACCCTGAACCGTCTCGTCCGCACCATCTCATATTCTCCGGATCGCGCCGCCTGGGTCATCAAGGTCAACATGCGCCTCCGGGCCAGGGATACCGGCGGCACCCAGGCGCTCCTGAAGTTCAAGGACTACTGCCAGAAGTACAACGTTGAGCTGATTAACAACAACCACTTCGATTTTGAATAGTCTCCCCGGCCCAAGTGCTTGGCTTGCTCCGTTCTGTGATGCACTAGCTTTTCTTTGTATGGAAGGGAGTTGTACATGACATGGAGGTTTCTTTCTTTCTTTCTTTTGTTCCTTTCTTTCTTTCCCCTTTCTTTTGTTTCTTCTCTTTTCCAACTCTGAATGATGAATGACGAATGCGATGAAGGACAATGGCGACGAAGACATGTGTTTGACGTGGACATCTTCATGGATCCAGTTGTAAGGATTGTACCAACTGGCACTTGCCCAGCTCATCATCAGAGTTTTACTGTTCATCACGGCATGTCGATGAGGTACTTCGAGGAAGGTTTCATGGATGCGTAATTGTACCTCTTTCTTTCTTTCTTGTAAACTGGTCTCTTGTACCTTACCTGACCTCGACTTTGATACCCAGTTGTAACTACTTCTCCTCTCATCGTCCAATACCCAACGTGCATACTTGTTTCTTTTCTTCTTTACTCGTGATGTGTGTGTTGAGTCGAGTGAGAGGTGTGAAAGTCAATGGATCACGTGCTGGACAGTCTCACGCACAACACCACGATGATGGAAGCATCTTTGCAAAACCCACTGTGACATGTTCAACTAAACAAGAGCCTTCCACACCAGCACATGACATCTAACCCAGGAGACTCAGCCTCTCAAATGACTTCACGACCGGCGCCTCGCGCTTCTTTCCCACCTCTTGCAGACTATCCCACAATGTTGCATCACCACCAGTCGGCTTCAGCGCACCAGCTTCAGCTTCAGCCACGGTGCCGCTCTCAGCAGACGGCGCCTCCGTCGCAGGCGGGTACATCTCCTTGACAGCGCTTTGACATCTCTCCAACACCTCATTGACAGCATTCGAAACGGCATCCGCACGCTCGCGCATATCGCGCCTGACGAGTCCCTCGACCAAGCGCTGAATCTCATCTTGCATGCCGTTGATGCGTTCAATCAGGCGCTCAATCGAATTTGTCAGATACTCCTCCTCATACACCGTACCCTTCTTGCCTCGAGCGCGCTTCCTCTCTTCACGGCGCTTGTTCTTGCTCGTCTTGCGCGTTGTCGTCGTGTTAACGGTACCGGTTTGATTCGTGTACCGCGTCATGAACGTTCCGCCAGAGGTAGTGTCGGTCGGAGCAAGAGAGATGTTGTCGGGGATATTGGCGTCAGCACCGCCGTCAAGCATGCCTTCGTAGAATGCCAGCGGGTCTTCTGCCTTCTTCGTCCGCAATTCCTTGAGTCGCGGCACTTGAGCCTGGAGCTGGCCTTTCATTTCGGCAAGGAATTCCGTCATGTCTGCACTACGCTCGACGAGACCGGGGTCGACAACTTCGGAAATGAGGTGGTGTTCGCGGCGTAGTGTGACTATGCGGATTGCCTCAGCGAAGTAGCAACCTCGACAGAAGAGTCGTGCTGCAGACGGAAGATCCGATAGGTAGTCCAGTGTAATTGTTGCTGCAGAGAGATAGTCCTTTGATTCAGATAGCCCTTCCGCTAGGGCTGCTGCAATAGATGAAAGCTCATCGGCACTGACTTCAGCCTGGATAGCAGACGACAGGGCTTCGCGCCAAAGATTGGCAGAGCGATAGCATGGCCATGCGGAAGAGTGGTCGCCCAGGTACTCGTATGCTAGAGCGGCCTCCTTGTTCTTGTTGTTTGCACTTAGGAAGTCTGCATACATGCGCATAATCTCTCGAAGGCGGGTGTTGTCGTATTGGTACATGCTTAACGCTTCCGAGTAGAGATCATGCTTTTGCACATATTCTTGAACTTCTTCAAACGCTTGGAGGTCATTGAGATGCCTGAGTGCCTTTGCTCTGCGTCCGAGTTGATCATCGATTCTGAATTTTCGACGGGTCTCAGGCAGATCCTGCAATGACTGTAGATGTGGAAGATACTCTCGAGGATCCTGACCCAATTAGAATGTTATTCAAATGAGAACTTAGATACACGATTACCTTTTGCGACTGCTGAGCAATTAACAAAGCAAGGTCAAGATTATACAACCCTAGTGATGTGTCATAAAGTTGATTGACGTCGGCAAGGAAACAAATGTGCTCAGCAGCTTTGTCGGTGAGAGGATCGCTAGATTCTGCATGACATTAATGATGTGACGGGGTGCGAGTGGGTACCACAAACCTTGTAGCCGCCCTATCATTTGCAGTCCAGTTTCAAGGGCTGGAGGTGTCTTGGAAACATGGGCTGTGATGATGTTCTGAAGGTGAGCCTCTTTGTATTGAGGCTCTTCCAATACGCTCAGGAAAGCATCGCAGATACGGTTGACCTTATTTGCTACTTCTTCTTGGGACAATTTTGACTTGTTGACTAGCTCTTTTGTCTTGAGTGTCTCCTTGTACATAGTTTCCGAAACATCCTCGTTGCTGAACACGTTAGCCACTGGCGCCTTAACAGATTATGTCTCGCCTACCGAAGCTGAGCTAAGAGCAGATCAATATGCTCCACCTTCTTGATTTGCGTGATGATCTTCTCGAGACTCTTTAGGAAGCGCTCGGGATCGTGATCATGAAGGATATTCAGATCAACACGTTGGCTGCGGCATGCAAAGAATGCCTCGTCATAACGTTCGGCCTCGACGCTTCGTCGGATTGCAGCAAGTACGAGTGCTCGAGGATAAATTGTCTCCAAATTTCCTCTAGGCATTTGCAGTATAACCGAGTAGGTTGTGGGAACGACGGTAACGATTTTCGCGCCTCTCTCTATACTTCTGCATCGTTCGTCCTTTTGCGGCTCGTCCGCGGGTACTTCAAGATCTGAGAAGCGTTAGAATATATCGACAATTTATCTTTAAATCCGGGCTTACCATCTACGTTGGCGAGATGGACAAACTTTAGTAGATGTTGAGTCGTCGTGAAAATGAGATGTGCAGAAGTAACCACAAAGGATGTGCAGTTACGAGCCAGTATTCGCTCGTTGGCGAACAGGGCTCCGCTCTTAGTCAACCCAAAGGCTAATGTCTGCAAAGATTAGCTATTAACGTAATTCTGATCCAAGTTATATACGTACCTGTCCTTCAAACCTGGCCACCTGGACCTCGGGTGCGAACGAGGGAAATTTGTTTACGAGGGAAGTTTGAGGTGGCAAGTCATCTGCCATTTCTCCCGTAGCAATTTCATGTAATGCGCCATTCTGGAGCAAGGTGTACAGTGTGTCGTTGTCTATGCTGGAGAGCAAAGCAGAAGTACTGTCAACTTCCACTATAGGCCCCTGAGGTAACAACATTTCTCCTTCAGATCGCCAAAGAGAGCTCTCATCTTCGTCCCAGCTGTCTGTGAGCACGAATATTTGATCGTCGTCAACGAACGCGACATGACGCGGACAGTGATCTTTGACCGCATCGCTTTTCCAGAGGAAAGAAGGCTTCGGTACAGGTCGCTTGTTGAGATCAAGCGCGTATACTGATAGAACCTGCTGCGAAAGGACAGCCAAGCGAGTACCTGATTTTGATAGCGCAACATCAATCGTTTTGGAGTCGAGTGCTAGGCTGTGAAAGGCCATCGGAGGTGGCACGTTTGCAATTCGAAGTGGTGTAAGTTTCAGAATCACTAGCAGAAGTTAGTAAAAATGTTAGGGTGAAGATATAAATTTGACTTACGCCCATCTATCGATGCTACCATGCCGAAGTCGTTTGGCGGCATAACGGAGCCGGCGGAGATTGTGGATGCATACTCAAGCACCTGAAGAGCACCTGGTTTCATATTAGCTACTACTTGACAGATTATCAATTCAATTGGCTTACCTGGAGTAGAAAGAGCTACTGCTAGAGGGCGCTCCGCATGCCAATTACACATGACCGTTTTTGGTGCAACTTCTGGGAACGACAGTTCTTGTTTCAGTGAGTAGTGGTAGTTGCTCATTGTCCATAGCTGAACCTTGTCCATGTACGAAACGGCTAGCACGTTGGAATCACTGTTCCACGCAAGTGTCACAGGTCTTATCAGCGCGGCAAGCTCTTCGGGGGTAAAGCGAAGATCGAACTGTCCATGACGAAGACCGTTGCGCTCGAAAAAGACGACCTCAACCTTGTCGTTAGTACGCCGCGTGCTAGCAATCAGGTTCCCAGATGGCCGCCAACTGAGAGCTCCTTCCAGCCCGTCAACCGGCTCGCTCACACTATCCAACTGTCCTTCTCGGGAAAACACTCGGATCATGCGACGTCGCTCTTCTTCGACCTTGCTCACAGCAAACCAAGCGCCATCCCCCCTCCAGCTGATAGTGACGGAGCGGTCATCAAGTGGACTTAACACACCCTCGTCGACGCTCTCTGGTACTGTCGGGTCCTGAAGTGCCCTAGCCCGCTTGCCTTTGAACTGCGTCTCTTTCTTTCCCCACCCTACTGAAACATGGCTGGAAACGTTGACGTCTTCTGGGGTGAGGTTGACACTCGCAATGTTCTCGATGTCACGACTCATTAATAGTAGCGTGTCGGCCTGAGTGGCAATTGCGAGAAGTTCCTCATCTGGCGACCAGGCAGCGGCAGAGATACCAGCATCCACTGAACCGACAATCTCAACTAGCTCTTCATTCGCTGCTGGGCTTTCCCTGACCAGCACGATATCCCCTCCGGCCAGGACGAGGCATGATGTAGAGGTGTCGGAAAAATGGTGCAGGCTCAAGATGGCATCATGGGTAAGCGAAGGCAGTGGACATGGCGCATCCCACGAGGCAATGCTCTCGAGTTTCTCATCGTTGGCGCGCGTGTGATGCAGTCTTTTGAGTTCAATAGTCGCACGTGATTCCGAAGGCCCAAAGGCGCATATGAGTGCATTGGATGCAGCGTCCCAGGCAGTGGCCGTTAGCGGAAGTGGCTCCTCTCCGGCGAATCGCAGGAGCGACCTCCCCACAATCTTGAGATTGCGCATCGTTGGAGGATCATAGGTTTGGTGACGGTTGAATGTGTGCAGTCATAAAGGCTCTAATATTCAAGTGCTGTGAGTGGTCGCGAATTTTTGGTGATGCTAGCGCCGAGCTTCTACCGAACATGCGTCACATCCTTACCGTGGACTCTGACGGTGTTGCGAACGCAAGCGCCATTGAGCCGGAATTGCCGTATGAGCCCTGTTGTAAATTTTTGATGCACTCGTGTCTTCCTCGGTATAAGCTTCAGCCAAATCTCAAAAGGACGATACGCTTTCCAACTGCACGTCGCGCGCTCTCATCAGCCCGCCATTATCGGATAAGTTAGCAGCACAAGGGTTTCAGTTCATGTTGCAAGCAGTTGAATGACAGACAATGAAATTGATGCTGTGATGTCTATACAGTCGCCACTAGGTCCGCCTAATATGCTACAGACACTGTGTCCCTGGCGTGCCCAAAACCCATATTCACGCTTCGAGAGGTGGCGTCTATTTGTTCTTCTTGGTTTGCCAGACTGTGAAAGCATAGCAGTTAGTTTCGCGCCAATGCCTCGCATGATGGTACAGGAAGGCTCACCGGCAAGGAGGAAGGGAAGAGAGAATCCAGTAGCTGTGTCTGTGTTAGCGGATGCTCTGGCATGTGTGTCCTCTCAACCTCACCCATGAATCCCCAGTACTTGAAGGCGAAGCCCTTCTTCAGCGGGTCAAAGGGCAAGTTGCTGCGCGGGCCCTCGGGGTAGTGGTATGGGCTGGAGAACTGGGCGCGGGTGGACTGGAAGCCACGGCGGGCGACGAGGGTTGGGGCCGATGCGGCACGGAAAGTAGCACGGGCGAGCATCTTGGGCGGTTAGTGTATGTTGCAATTGGCGCGGAGCTGGAGCATACTTTGGCTGTGTTGTAGAGGGGAGAGGTTGCGGAGCTGTCGTCGCGGTGGTTCGATGAGAGCAGCGTGCCCACCCGCACGCATACTATGTCTTGGCGGCGGCGGCTGGTCTGTGCGCCTTACTTTTTTGATCCATCGCCATCTCTCGCGGTCCCGTCGCAAGTCAGTTCCACACCACCACACACCTCCTCCCTCACCCAGAGCGCGCACGCAACACCGCTCACCATGGATGATGACATGTTTGAAGTCTTCGAGGGCGGGTCCGCCACCGATGCCGCGCCCCGCAAGACCAAGAAACGCCAGGCCAACGGCGATGTCAAGTCGCCTGTACCCGAAGATGCTCCCATGTCGGATGCGCCCGCAGAAGCGCAAGACGGCGCAAACGAGCACGGCGCAGCCGAAACGCTGAAGAAGAGGCAGAAGCGTGACGCTGAGCCTGAACCTATCGTTACCGACGATTTCGAGACGGAGCAGTCGCGTGAGGTCGCTGCGGCCGCTGGACTGCAGGCACAAACTCAAGAAGGCCAGGCCGTTGTGCTTTCGCATCAAGTCCGCCATCAAGTCGCCTTGCCGCCGGATTACGATTATGTCCCTATCTCCGAGCACAAGCCCCCGTCTGAGCCGGCGCGCACATGGCCCTTTACACTGGATCCCTTCCAGCAGGTTTCTATTGCTTCGATTCAGCGCAATGAGAGTGTCCTAGTGTCGGCGCATACGTCGGCTGGAAAGACGGTCGTGGCAGAGTATGCTATCGCGCAATGCCTCAAGAACAACCAGCGAGTCATTTACACAAGTCCTATCAAGGCGCTCAGCAACCAGAAGTACCGAGAATTTCTGGCAGAGTTTGGTGACGTCGGCCTCATGACAGGTGATGTCACAATCAACCCTACCGCGACATGTCTGGTCATGACCACCGAGGTGCGTAGTACTCAGAAATCCCCGAAACTGGCGCATACTAACATTGCTAGATTCTTCGATCCATGTTGTACAGAGGTTCTGAAATCATGCGCGAAGTAGCTTGGGTCGTGTTTGACGAGGTACATTACCTCCGTGACAAGTCAAGAGGTGTCGTCTGGGAAGAGACCATCATTCTTCTCCCCGACAAGGTCCGCTACGTCTTTCTGTCCGCCACCATTCCCAACTCGATGCAGTTTGCCGAATGGGTCACCAAAACCCACAACCAGCCATGCCACGTTGTGTATACCGATTTCCGCCCAACACCGCTGCAGCACTACTTCTTCCCTGCCGGAGCCGACGGCATACACTTGGTGGTAGACGAGAAGGGCGTGTTTCGCGAAGAGAACTTCCAAAAGGCCATGTCTTCTATCGCGGACAAGGCTGGAACCGATGCAAAAGATTTTACGGCCAAGCGCAAGGGTAAAGGAAAGGACAAAAAGACCAATACTGGCGGTAATAGGGAACAGACGGATATCTACAAGATTGTCAAGATGATCATGATCAAGAGCTATAACCCGGTCATTGTGTTCAGTTTCAGCAAGCGGGAGTGTGAAAACTACGCACTCGCCATGAGCTCCCTCGCGTTCAACGACGAATCGGAAAAGGCCATGGTAACGAAGGTGTTCAACAGCGCCATCGAGATGCTCTCGGAGGAGGACCGGCAGTTACCTCAGATTCAGAACATTCTTCCTCTTCTTCGGAGAGGTGTTGGTGTCCACCACTCTGGATTATTGCCTATCCTCAAGGAGACGATCGAGATTCTCTTCCAGGAGGGTCTGATCAAAGTGCTGTTTGCGACAGAAACCTTCTCTATTGGACTTAACATGCCGGCCAAGACCGTTGTATTCACAAGCGTACGCAAGTTTGACGGAGTTTCTCAAAGATGGGTCACACCTTCGGAGTTTATCCAAATGTCTGGTCGAGCTGGTCGTCGTGGTCTTGACGATCGTGGTATTGTCATCATGATGATTGACGAGCAGATGGAGCCTGCCGTGGCCAAGGAAATTGTACGCGGTCAGCAAGACAACCTAAACTCTGCCTTCCATCTTGGTTACAACATGATTCTTAACTTGATGCGAGTCGAGGGTATATCTCCAGAGTTTATGCTGGAGAGGTGCTTCTACCAATTCCAGAGTACAGCCGGAGTCTCCAAACTGGAGAAGCGTAAGTCTTACCCGCTGTTGGACCAATTCGATCACTGACAGCGCTGTAGAACTTGAAGAGCTCGAGCAAGAAAAGGCAAACACGACCATCATTGACGAAGCCGCTATTAAGGACTACTACAACCTACGACAGCAATTGGATACCCACACAAAGGACATGCGCGACGTAATCATGCACCCCAACTACTGCTTGCCATTCCTTCAAGGCGGCCGTCTCGTCAAGGTCAGCTATAAAGACCATGATTTTGGCTGGGGTGCAGTCGTAGCATTTGCTCCTCGGAAAGCGAACAAGGGCGAAGTTTTGCCACCACAAGAGTCATACATCGTGGACGTTTTGCTCCTAGTCGGCAGCGATAACAAATTTGCTCCAGCAGTGAACGATGGCCTACCTCCCGGTGTCCGGCCACCTGCGCCTGGAGACAAGGGCAAGATGGAAGTGGTTCCTGTAGTCTTGAACTGCATCGAGTCAATCGGCCATCTCCGCGTGTTCTTGCCAAATGATCTCAAATCAACGGAGCAGAGGAACAATGTTCGCAAGGCCCTCAATGAGGTAAAGAAGCGGTTCCCAGACGGCATTGCCATCCTGGATCCTATTGAGAACATGAATATCAAGGACGATAGCTTCAAGAGATTGCTCAGGGTACGTCATTTACACACTGTTGCTACAGTGCATGGCTAACATGATACAGAAAATCGAAGTGCTAGAATCTCGTCTCCTTTCGAATCCTCTTCATAACTCGCCCAGGTTACCTGAGCTTTACAACCAGTATGCAAAGAAGATTGCAATTGGCGAAAAGATCAAAAACACTAAAAAGGAGATTGCCAATGCTTTGTCTGTTATTCAGCTTGACGAGCTGAAGAGCAGGAAACGTGTGTTGCGCCGACTAGGCTTTATTGACGACGCCGATGTTGTTCAACTCAAAGCCCGTGTTGCCTGCGAGATCAGCACAGGCGACGAGCTGGTTCTCAGCGAGCTGCTGTTCAACCGTTTCTTCAACGAGCTGACACCCGAGCAGTGTGCGGCCTGTCTCAGTTGTTTCATCTTTGAGGAAAAGACGCAGGAGGTACCGGCGCTCAAGGAAGAGCTCGCTAAGCCGTACCGCGAGATCCAGCAACAAGCCAGGGTCATTGCAAAGATGTCACAAGAGAGCAAGCTGACACTTAATGAAGAAGAATACCTCAAGTCGTTTAAATATGAACTCATGGAAGTCGTCTATGCCTGGTCAAAGGGCGCTACCTTCTCGGAGATTTGGTATGTTTACCCAGCTACTTATACTCTGCCAATGACTAACAGGGCCCAGCAAAATGACCGATGTCTACGAAGGCAGTTTGATTCGCCTTTTCAGGCGACTGGAGGAATTGCTCCGGCAGATAGCTCAAGCTGCCAAAGTCATGGGCAGTGAAGAGCTTGAGCAGAAGTTCACTGCCGCACTGGAGCTCGTTCGTCGTGATCTTGTTGCTGCTCAGTCACTCTACCTCTAATGGGCTTTGTTGGGTTTGCATCTTGTATAATATGGTATAGTTGAGAGTTTATGGCACTATGTTCATGGTTCAGCAGGTAAGTGTTGTACGCAGAGTAACGATTCCTTGTGTTTCTCGCCTCAACGAAAGCGCCACCAAACACACAAGCTTCTCAGGCGCACAAAAGGCCCATTCGGCGCTGGGTCTTTTGAAAGGAGAGACTCGGCAAGGTGTGTCCTGGATAGAAATTGACTAGATCTGATGCCGCGGACCTGGCTCCGCGACGGATGATCCCCCACGAACATCTTTCCACCTATTCAAACAGATATGTGATGTGATCTAGCGCCGCCCGCAACGATGAGTGTGTCGCACGGATCTAGGACGGAGATAGTTGTGTATCAAAGCAGAACGCTGCAGGAACATGCAGGGTTTTGCAATGGACAGCACGTGATGGGTGCACGGTCGGTTTCCCAGCACGCACCATCTTGGGCCTGCTGCCCATGGCTCTGCTTGTCTCCACCACACCAACAACAACTTACTCGACACCGCCCAACCACCAACACAACCAGTGCATCACCCCTTACGCCACCTTCCACGCATCGCTCTACCGTCCGGCGCCCAGCAAAGCAGGCCTGCGACATCCACAGCGTTTGCGGGCCGTTCGTCGTCGCCATGAACGTACAATACCAGGCTTTCACGCCCCCTCACCTCTTGAACAACAACAACCGCCGCTCGCCCACTCGCAACAGTATGTCCACTCGTTTCCACCAATACACCACTCACTGGCCATCAACTAACCTCATCCATCGCTCTTCAGTCCTCGCACCCTCTACCGCCATGACGGGCCGCAAGCGGAAAGCCGATGACGACGGAAGCGCTGGCGACGACGACCGCATGAGTGCATCGCCATCCACATCCCCCGCCATCCTCCCCCGACCTGCGCCACGAGGCATGAAACGTATGCGAACCAACGTCTCGGGTCGACCGCTCCCTCTGCCGCGCCTCCTCGAGACACTCAGCGCCGATGAGATGCGAAACCTGCTGCAGTCCATCTGCCAGCGTCACCCAGACATCGGCAACGAAGTCGTCACCACAGCGCCCCGTCCCAGCATCCAGTCGACTATGGAGGTTCTGTCCAAATACGAAGCGGCGTTTCAGGGGGCATTTCCTTTTGGTGGCCGTGCATCCTCAGACTATGCATATAACAGGGTCCGCCAACAACTTGACGAGTTGCTAGACGCCCTCAAAGACTTCACACCCCATTTCCTCCCACCAAACGAACAACAACCTGCCACATCACTCGCCTTTCTTGATGGTGCCACTGACATCATCCATCGTCTTCCGAACTGGGACACCTACCAGCACAACCGACACAAACAGGAGGCATACGAGGAGATGGCCAAGGCATGGGCAATAGTTATTCGGGAAGCAGCCAAAAGGGCAGGTGGTATACAGCTACAGTATGGTGGGTGGGATCAGAAGATTGCCAAACACAACGAAGTCTCTGGCGGAAAGATGCAGGAAGCTGTCAACGAGCTGCGTGGAGGCCTTGGGTGGATGGGTGCTGAGACAGAAAATGCTCCTCCAGCTGGGCCCGCCGATGCCATGTCAATTCGGCAACAACTCTTGAGTGGGAACTACGGCAGTGGCTCTGCCAGCATAGGTGCATGGTAGTTGGCCGGTCAAACTAGCGACTAGCTTGTGCGACAAGCATCAGCTAGCAGTGTCTTCATCTACCTCGCACAAGTGATGGCTTCGAGCGCTCAGCCACTCATCATCGCCATCCGCTTCACCTTGGCATTATCACCTTCGCCATCTTCGAAACCTCACGGCCTGATACACAACACCAAACGATACCATTGTATGGAGGTCTATTCCCATGATAACGACTGCATAGCGTTTCTTTCAATCTCTGTTTACGTACAACAGCATCTGGCAAATGGGCTTCCGATGTATAGGCGTCCTGGATGTGATATCTCTGCAAGCCTGACTGTTTATTTTTCGAGCATGTCTCTGCTCCCGGGCGTAATGTTTTGTCATTAGTACATGTTACGTACCCCTCCCTATCTAGGCTCCCGTACGACGGACTGCGTCTTCTCTTTTGTTTTTGTTTGGTTTCATTAATTTTTGGCATTAAGGTTATGGATTGGAAGATTACCACAGGTCAGGGAGGTGTTTTGTGCAGACGGGTTATTATCTGGAGTAGGGGAGGGGCAAATAGATCACTTGTGTACATGAAATCGAAATTCGGCTTGTGCAAAAGTGCTAGTTTGTGTCACATGCTAACGAGGTGAAGGCACGGTCATTCAAATTTAGGTGTGGCAAGTGATGTTCCTACAAACTTTCGTGGCGGTTACTCATGTTTATCGTCAAGCTGCCTTTGTAAACAACATGTGAAGGTGCGACGATAGTGCCTTGCTATGCGACCTATGGATGGAAGTCACGACTAGTAGCTGCAAGGCATCACTTTCACTTCAACTGCTCGCTCTCACCGTTATATATCCAGGACCTGGCTACATCCACAACACTCATCGCTCGTACCAGCCTTTGTAGTTGAAACTTTCTCTTGAATCAATCCCATTTCCAAAGCTGCACGTCAAAACAATGGCCATCTTGCATGGACGACCCGGACTCGAGGTATATGTTCAACGCAACGGAGTGAGACTACCAGAGTTCGATGGCGATGAGCACGAAACAAGTAGCACCACCATCACAAAGTACATTGAAGCAAGATCCGGCGCCGAATTTGCAGTTGAACTGGTGCTTCGCCGGCCATTTCCCCGATACGCCATAACCAATAAGCTTTGCATCGACGGCAAGCCCGTCCGCTCACGCATCATAGGCGATATCCAATATCGACGAGCTAGATCCAGCATCAAACGGACGTTTGACACTATGGTGTCAAGTATAGCTGACGGACAATGCACACTGCAAAGATTCTGCTTCTCAGAACTACAAATTGGTGAGAAATTTCCTTCCTAGATAAGCTACTACTAACGACGTGTTACAGAGGATCTGGATGACTGTGATTT
This sequence comes from Curvularia eragrostidis, assembly GCA_020744315.1. Taxonomy (NCBI): domain Eukaryota; kingdom Fungi; phylum Ascomycota; class Dothideomycetes; order Pleosporales; family Pleosporaceae; genus Curvularia; species Curvularia eragrostidis. The sequence continues at coordinate 106,429 of JAIRCK010000082.1, read as the reverse complement.
AGGAGCGAGCTTTATCGAGAGCCTACGATCGATGGGCAATATCACTCTGGAGGCGCACTATATCAAGAATCTCCGACAAGTGCCCACCCGCGGCGGACGCATGGACAAATGGAGAGCTGGCATAGGCCCGATCCCAGAGAAGGCATTGAAAGGGGAGACTTTGACACATCGGATGGGGTATGTCTCCTTGGCCAGCCCCGAAGATATGCGTTGAACCTTGAACAGGCTAGGCACAGCAATCCAGGTGCCACATGCCGCCTCGAGCCATACAGTGTTCGACTATGTCGATCCACGGCGGTTGCCTTTTGCAACCTTCAACTTCAAGTACCGCTCCAGAAGTGTGCTTTCACATGCTCAACTCTGGCTTGGTGTATACTTAGCTAACAAAGCGGTAGCCGCTCTCCAATCACTACTCATTATCCCGCGCAGCCCTGACTATACCCCTGTGCAAATCAAAGATGAAAATGTGCTTATGGACGACGTAACAGAGCTGAAAGGAGAGGCTATGTCGACAGAGGTGAAAGAAGAACTTGGTCTCAAACGGGAGCACTCGGCTCTTTTTGTAGACAACGATAGCGATGACGAGGTGATCTTTGTGTCGGCGTCGAAGCGCCAACGGCCGAACATTACGGTCAACGAGAACGGTGTAGAGGTGATTGATCTGACGTAGCGCTTGGACTGGGTTGTCATGGTACGATAATGGCAGTCTAGGAACAGGGCTGGTGTATATCGTCTCTTCACTCAGACTGTAGGTGGACTTGGTTGTCTTGCTGAAGGATGAAACACCACATTTGGGGTCTCCAAGCTCTAGTCTGGGTTCAACATGTCAGCCACCATCACGATTGGCAGAGGCTAAAAGGAATTTGAAGGTACCCTAGACTGTGTATGCCACTTTCTGGGTTGTTGAGAAGAAGAAATGCAATCGTCAATACATTAATTACTAGAGACGGACGTCTTCTATAATGTACAGCGAGTATACATAAGCATACAACATGACTATAGCATCGGCATAGAACATTATCAGTCCACATACAACACTATTTTGCCGCCTCTCAGGTCCACTTAGTCTAACGCAATGACTTCATCCTTGTCGGTAGGCAGACATTGACGCTTAGCTCTCTGTTCCCTAACGATATGTACTTCTCCGTCTTCATGGTAGTCTTGGCTACGTTCTCGCTTCAGCATAGGTGCCTTTTCGTCCTTTATCTAGCCACGAAATATCAGTCATTACTTTCACGATTCCAAAGAGGTCCTAGGATATCTTACACTACAATGGCTCTGTGGACGAAGCCTATCAACAGGACCGAACTGGTCGGTGTGTCGTTTCGGCAGGGGCCAAGTACTGTGCAGTCGAGGGATGAGTGATCGTAGAGCAGCTGCAGTGGTCAGTTTGGCATATCTTATCTCTTTCGTGATACAATTGCACCTACCTGCCGAACGATATTTAAACTGGATCAAAGCAAATGGTTGGTCCTCCCTGTCGACATGATCTGCTTCCATCCATGTAACAGGCGCTATACGCTCAGGCGGACCAAGTCTGTTCGAATCGTCAGTATCAGACACGCAGCGAGACGTCATGCGAAGTTGTACATGGTCTTGAGCGAGACTGCCGAGCCTTTCAGCGCCTTTTCAGGAACCTTGCCGTATTCGTGTATCGTCGGGGCTTTCTTGCCTGCGCTCGCGATGCGGATGTTGGTAATTCTATGAAAAGCGATCGATATATTGCCGGTTGAAGCTAGTTGGCTCCGCACGATTGGATCGATTGTGCTCGCTTCGTCATCTAGGAGAAACACATCAGTCCGTTTCTAGCGGATAGAGGGATCTTGAGCTTACGTGTGTCCAGTGAAGCAAAACGGAATCGTTGTCCGACAAATAGCCTACCCTCATGGGCGCTGCTGGCATAGGTGTACCTTGATATCCCGTAAAGATGGCCGATACGCTGGTCGTGGATGTACTTGCGCATGGTCACACCGTCGATGCTGACGACAGCCTTGATGCTGTACTGCTCAAACAGGCTTCCAGGGATGAAGTACTGGACACCAAACTGCTCATCTGCTTCTGACTGGATATAAACTGACTTGGTGTTTGGGCGTACTTCGTCATCGTCGTTGTATTCGGTCAGGGGCCGTCCGTCAACAATGACCTCAGCATGCAAGCCAGGACAGCTGGCTATGGGTGCCATGTTGCGTTTCTGCCATATAACGAATTCTTTCGGCAAGTGAGTTGTTGGAAGTTGGAGGCATGGCGCGGGCGGGACTCGCTTTCCTCGCAGCAGCCAGAGAGAGGCTCAGTGCGTAAACAGCCACGTGGTCCACCTCTTGGAGGCAGTCACGATGAAGTCACAAGTACCGAGTCCTCCATCTTCATTCATGTGCGTTTGAATCCTACAGATCTATCCCAGCTCACAACTTAATGAGCACAGCAGTATCGGCATTACTCTCGCTTGTCTCTCACTTGTTCAACCAGATGGCATGCATCCTGTCTCACTTGCGTTTCTCTGTGTACATTCCACACAGATATATCACATCTCACTCTTATTAGTAGACTGTGAAACATAACACTCTAATTTCAGCATATCCTGCCCTGTTAGTTACAGTATACAGGTGATCGGGACCTATAGTCCTAATAGCCCCGAGAGGTAGTGTTTCTGACATAGGCTCCAGCAGTTATGAATCTTAATGGTCCTCAAATATGGGTGAAGAGAACGGTCTAGTATAGTGTGCTTTAAAAGTTCGTATATGACAGTTTCAGCATCTCCCCACATATGCATTTATATGTAAATGAATCTCGATTTGTTGTGAATTCCTTATTGCCTTGCAGGTCCTCTTCAACTCTAACCTCTATTCCAAAAAGAATACACAAAACTCTTTCAACATCTACCAAGAAGCTAACGTTAACACATACTTTTTCAGTACCCCCTTTCCCTCTCGCTGACCACAGTCACGCCTGCAGCCCTAGCCTACAGTAGGATACAGACACCACGAACGCAGATGTATGCTTTGCCTTTCTGAACGAACTTCTAGCATAGATGAATTGAAAGATTAGGTATTCCACAGTCTCATTTTGATGGATATTCCAAAAGACACGGCAAATGTGCAGCCGGCGCTGAGGTTCACGAGAGCTGCAGAGTCATATACTACCAAATGGATTATTCGAGTCTTTCGGCTGTTAGATATCCTACATCTTCCTAGATCTGGTAGACTATCAGACGTAGCTTCGGAGCTAGATTTTCGAGAAAAGAAGTGAAAGAGTGGGCCTGTCATTCAATATTCAGAGGTAATAAGTGGCATCCTAAAACCGATGAGAGTGAACTTACTGCAGTATAAGAATTGATTATGCGTTATTCCATACCTCGCGTGCGGAGAGATTATTGTGCTATTTCTGTAGTTCAGGGGATATTCGAGTACGTGATCTCTACCTGAGATATGTACCGTTGGCAACCTGAGCACCGAGAGGATATCACTCGTATAATTCAACGGTAGTCGCTGCCGCTACTTTTCGGGACTCATTGAGAAGCAAGCTAAACAGGACTCGAATGATAGCTGATGCAAGGGATACGTCAAGCAACAGTAAGTTGACCTAAAGATGGGCCACAGGTAGAACTGCACTATACCCGAGAATGTTGAAGAACAGACCGACGGCCAAGAGTCGTAGTAGCTTGAGTTGTGACTGATTGTTTCCGGTAGACCCATTCGTCATTGATATTAAGCACCATTGCCTTAGATGGCCTGTTTGTTATGTTAAGCGTTTACGCTTATGCGCACTTGATCATCAGACAATTCGAACATCCAAGAAATTGACACCCTCGTGCCTTATATTCCACATCGTTCTGAACTGGTGTAAGCCACCCTGTGTCATAGATATCTCGTCCTACCAACTCCCACGTACCACAGACCTTCGAGATTCTATACAAAAACTTCTCAGAAAGTCCATAGTACCATACATAGCCGTAATACACTACGATAAAAAACAAATGATGGTTTTGAAGTGACCTTTGCTTAAGCGCTATTTTAACAGTGAATTCACCACCCCAACCGAATCTAATCTTTACCTCCTCGGATCCCCCTCCATTCATCCAACGCATGCACGCACATCAAACCTCGCCCTAGCACCCACAATCCCCCTGTCACACCACCTCCTAGCCTACCACCCCACGCCTACCGGGCCTCGCCAAACCCCCCATTCCCTACCTCCTTTTCTTTTTCCGCGCCAAGCGGAAACACAACACAATCTGCATTGTCGCTTCGCCTCCCTTCTCCCCTCCTCACCTCCATCCACCCCAGAGAGAAAAAGAAAGGAAAGGAAAAAGTCACATCGCAGCATGACGTCCGCGCTCTTACAACCAATCGGCTAGCACGCAGCCAGTGCTCCAAAAGCGCAATTAACAAGAACAAAAAGAAAAAATATGAGACTATACATGCAACCTACGTACATGTACATATGCCTATCTTAGCGTCAACGGGACATTGGGCCGGCTACGCATCTATGTGTGGTTGGGAAACGGACGGTGCCGAGAGAGAAGACAAGCTAAGAAAACTAGGGTACTATTGGCCTGCATGTACCCAAGTACCCAGACCGCCTAAAAGCATGGCTACTTATGCAGAATGAATCTATTTATTTATTTATTTTTTCATGTGTCTACCAAGGATGGAGAATGGGAAAGTGGGGTGAGGAGGATGCAGGAACGGCATCAGGGTATCGCCGTGGGCAAGGGGCGCAAGTTCCTACAGTCGGGGAGGTGATGGGGGCATGGGGCACATGGGGTCTACATTTGTAGATTACAGGGCTACTTTTGTGTGCATGTGTGAACTTTTCTAGTAATTACTTTGAGAGGAAGGAGAACAAATTCCGACATGAGGTGTTGTGTTTTGTATGGGAGTTGAAGTAGGCAGCGGAGCTAGACATCTAGTCTCCAAGTTTAAGGTTTTCTTTCGGACACTAAAAAAGCCACCATTTTGAGACATCGCAGGTTTTTTTCCATGGCATCATTGTGCATTATTTATGCGTTCGGGACTCGTTATGTTGTTTGCTGTGAAAATGAGACCTGTGAGGGCATGCTAACACCCAAGCCGATGCAGTGTCGTGTGACGTATATACACGTTGGCCCAAAATCAAGTCTGAAATAATGGTTTGTAGGAAATTCGTGAAATGCGTGAAACATGCGTGATCCATAGCCGATAGCAATCGGCTTCAAGTCTCTACAAAGGCGCTCTTCTCGCCCACTCTGCTTTCCCTGGTGGTTCTGCGTAGGTAGGCTTGGAAAGAGAACATGGATAATACAACAAGCCCGAGGATCACCAGGATAATCTGCATCCATTTTACTGCAACCTGCTTCAATGTCAATAAAAACGCATCTCGCGCCACGGCGTTGTTAGGAACTCACAGTTTCATTGCAAGCAATATTCGCGTTCTGCTTATCACCACCCTTGACAAATGCGGGCTGAAATCGGCACACTGCCATCTCGCGAGTGCAATAGATATTGCTGTTCATTTTACCACTCATCATGAGTCGCTCCTGTTTGCAGCCATATTTGTCGTCGCCCAGTTTTGTGTAGTGCATTGCGACCGATACTGAGGCCATGACAACCCCAGCAAGGGACATGACAGAGATACTCAGTATCCAGAAACGACGTACGGACTTTGTTCAAGGTCAGATTTTCTATCTTTTTTTAAAGGTCGGGGATGTACAAACCGCATTAATCACTGTGTCCATGCCTGGTTTTCGCAAAGTGCTCCACGCGATAACCGCTATCACGGCGGCAGCCAAATTCAGGCATCCCGACACAATTGTCGCATCGGTATCTCCTTCGGTAAAATAGACAATCGTTGCGTCCGTCACGTACTGTTTCGCTCGGTCGTCGAATTCGCCAGTTACGACAGTCACGCCTCGCGGTATGACCCAGTCGGTCAGGATCCAGTAGTGCGTTGTCAATGCTACCGCGACAAAGGATACGAGAAGGTAGAGTATGGACGGTATGAGGGCGAACTTGAGGACATTCTCAAATCGCAGCATGTTGGGCGCGTATACGTGTAAGAATCAGGCCCGGCGCCGCGCGCAGGCAAACGACAACAGCAACGGAAGTACCGAACAGCAGGCTCGCAAGGGTATGGGTATCCCGTAGCTAAAATAAGGGCGAGGGAGACTCGAATCGGGTTTTCTTGCTCGTCCGACTACTGCAGCGCCCAAAACGGAGGTTGTCTAGGGCTCGGCACACCGCCGTGACCCGCTTCATCGAGGTACTTCGCCGTGTCAGGGCAGCATAGCGCTACCCTGGAACCATGCATAGTCCGCAAGCCATTGGATGCGACCAAGAGAGATTCATGAGGCGTAAGTCTTGGCGAGACCTGTTTCGCGCCTATCTCGTGAGTGGAGTCTGGCGTCGAGTAAGCGCCCCAGCCACTCGACGTGGCCTTCACCGCACCAGCGGCAAATCAGTGCTGGCCTTTCCACTTGGCAGCGTTGAGGCCTTTTCCAGCCTCAATGCGTGTCTCTTATCGGCTGACTTTGCTGGCAATGTGTGAGTGGCACAGAGGGAGGGTTGGTTCGACTGGCAACAAAACGTCACGATACCCCGCGAAGGAAGACGCCGAACCGCCCGTGCAAATATTGCCAAGAACTACGCCTCTGTCCGGTTTTGCCGTCCATCCCGGCGTGATTTTGCCTTTCTCCATGTTCTAAACGCGCATCATTACTTGGGGTCGCAGACGGATGCAGGTACACTACAGTGGTAATGACGAGATCGTGTCAGGTGGTGCGGCAAGTGCCTTGGTTTTGCTCTGGCGCTGTCCGCAAGTCTCCCGGATGATGCCACTGCGTGGCCTCGACCCTTACTTACAACATACTGGTTTGCATATAGCCATGCTGAATGCGATTTATAGCCGTTCGTGCCATGGTTCTCAGTGGGTCCGTGCCATGCCTCGCCGCTCCAGCCATCGCGATACAATACGAGCACATAATAACCGGATTTGTATTTAGCAGTTCCTAGCCTAGCTCCAAGCCTCGTATGTAGGTGCCTTAGTCAGTATTTGTGATATTTACGTAGTAGACTGAACCATTACGGTTGCTTGAATACACATCTTCCGTCGCATGAGTCCATCTAAGAGCCTGTCGTGTTGCCCTCGCGTATATCAGAAGTCACAGTTCTTGAAATTCTCTCCACCTTGTATCAAATAAGGTTTAGCATCTATAATATGCTCTCGTACCAGATGCCTTCCGTCAGCACTCTCTCCCACAATGCGTGTTGAGTTTATATTACCCGACCAATTGGTACTTGCATGAACACTGTCTGACCTGGATAGTCCGCGAGGCACTGTATCCGTAGCAGAACCAGGTCCAGCAGGTGTTGGATCCACGTAGAAAACGAGATACGGTAGAGAAGCGGCATTGGGCCGGAAGACCCTGACCTTTGAAATGAATCGATTGCCACCGAGCTTCTGTTTGTGCTGTAGGAGGAAGTATCCAGCCCATCTTCCGACCGGCGAGCCTAATGGGTCGAGTCAGTATAAGAACACAAATCGCAGCCACGTCGATGCTGCAGAAACTACTTACCCAAGATTGCTCGGCCCGCTGTGGTATCCATGGTGAACTCATGGCCAGGCCAAACCTTGTGCTCACTCTCCGGCGGCTGCAGCGTTCCGAGCGCCGCTCTAAATATCTCTCGAGACCCTGCGTTCATGATCTGTGTGACAAGAAGGTACTTGACGTCTGCAATGTTGGACGCACCCGCTCGATTCCAAACCGCCCATGCTATATCTGCTGGTGTGCCGATGTGAGGTAGCTCGTCTGGAAGGGGCTTTCGAAACCAGGTGAACTTCTCGGCGCAGAATGACATGCTCATGATATTCATTAGGGCGACGAGTCCGTTTGGGTTGACAGCGAATTCATACGTAGCGCCAGTGGCCTGTTTGGATGTTGAGTCAGTAATGCTTTATCCGACACGGCGGTGGAGAACTTTATACCCTGTATTCCTTACCACACACTTCATAGTATTGGTTTGCTTCGCTAGGGAGAGAACCATCCGGGAACCTCTTGATGGCAGGGCCATCGCGATGATTGATTTTGAAGCACTTGTTCGGTCCTCCGTCCTTCTCTGCCTTGGTATCTAGACCCAGCTCGTCAAAAGCGGCCTTGATGCCATGATACTGGTCAAAGTCACATTCTTTCTCCACCTCCTTGCTCAGTGCATCGCTATCATCAAAACCCCACTTCCTCAACTCCTCTCGGCCATCGCCGTCGAAGGGACTCTGGCAGGTCTCGTGGAAGTTGGGAAAGTCTTTGAAGAACCACCGGGCGATGCTGTCTTTGGACTTCATGGCTGCATCGAGGGTGCGCCCAATCTCAGCGGCCTTGTCGAATTTGGGGGGTTCGGCTTGCGTATGAGCTGTGGACGACAAGCTTGAGTCAAGGAAGGTATAATCAAAAAGATCATTGTTGACGCCATGTGTCAGGTTTCGAAGTGACAGATTGTAAGATGGGACGACACTGGCGGCAGTCAAGATGACTAACAGCACAGCAAGGACACAATGGAGCTTCATTTTAGCTGGAAAATAGAGGAAGTGAGTTTGTGAGTGCCTTTGATTCAGTTGGTACATAGAGCGGTGGTTGAAGGGGACGAGTAACAGCTCGGCCCACTAAACCAGTACTGCACACATGGAGGTGAAAGTACAGGGTAGGCAAGAGCGATCATGTGGAAAGCACCAGCAGCACTGGAGGATTGGATTGGTGCGAAATCATGTTGGGTTCAAACGAACTGATAGATGCGTACCAATTCAGTCTCAGTACTAAGTTCAAATGGAGTCCATTGTGGGAATCTTTTCGTATACCTATCAAGTATTTGATATGCCCCGATAGTGGGTGCGACGAGGTGCTTGCCAGGACAGTCATTCAAGCGACAGGTATGCTATAACTGTGTCATCAAGCGAAAGTGTGTTATTACTATGTCGTCGAAATGCATCATCTATTTGGCTGAATCTATATCTATACAAAGTCGAACACATCACCCTTGTCCGAAATCATCTTCCCAACTCTCTTTGTGCCAACAATCCTCTCCAGCTCCATCTTCTCCCATTTCGAAAAGCAGACTCTGACATTGGCTTCTGCTCGGCTAATCTCAGCTCGTTCCAGCGTCTTGCCAATGAAGCCAACCACCTCGTCGTAGAATATAGGATTCTCAGGCACACCGTAGAACACAACCCGCTTGACGCCTCGGATTTTGTACCTATGGAAGTGATGCGCACGGCCTGTGTACAACAACAGCGAATGCTTGCCGTTCATAAAATGCGAGCGTGCTTTGCGTACATCGGTCGGATCTGTGTATTCGCTGATAGAGGCATACGAAAAGTCGGAGTCAACAAGCGAGTTGCGCACGCGGACAAAGTCCAGGTAGGATGGGATAAAGACCAAAACACCCAGACCGCCCTCCGGCGGCTTTGGCATGCGGTTGATCGACGGTAGAATGGACGTGTTGAAGTATTTGAATCGCGCGTCTGGATCGGTAAGATGAGAAGGTGAGTCGAAGCGCAAGAACGTTTGTTTTACGCCGTAGGACATTGTCTCTATGAGGCCGTCTGTGTTGTCGGCGGTGTATTTCAAACGTCCTGCTACGTTGCGCATGTGTTTATTGTATAGAGTATTGATCTTTGGCGTCAGGAATGCGGAGAGCACAATCGTTTGTCGGATATGTGGTGCGTGTCCGTCCAGGTACCACGACCGGACTCGTGAAAAGTCGCAACCGTGAGAGTCTTTTGGCTGGAGGTTTAGATGCTCGAAAACGAACTCTGTGTGATCCCAGTTCTGCATGAGGGTGGCGTCCGCCTGCTCCATGATGACCATCTCGATGGACGATAGGAAGTCGTAGTCTCGTTTCTTGGGGTCCCCGGACTCGATTGCCCGACGCAGGCCGAGCGTGGAAGCGAAGATGATGTCGGAGTTATAGAAGGTTGAAAACAACTTCAGCGTCTTGCGTGTCAGCTTGACGCCAATGCGGAACTCGTTCTCATCGTTGCCCTCGAAAAGTTGGCGGAAGTCTGCCGGCTTGTCATCCGAAAACTTGTCTTCTGGGAGTGAGAAGCCATCAAGGAATCGCTTCTTGTTTTCCTGCTGCTCAAAGTCATACAATTTGGTGATGGAGTCCAGTACGCGCACACAGGCCTGCTTTGTCTCGAGAAGGAACAATATCTTGGGGCGCGTGAAGCCCTGGTCGCGGTATTCGACATCGTCGTCGTCGCTTGCAGCCGCCAGCTTTGCGTTATTCTTCAGGACTCGGTCTCGGGTCATGAGGATATGGTTGAGTGCATGTAGACAAGTGATGTCTCGAAGGCGATTGGCGTTTTGTACTGTTCGCGCTCCAAACAGCACATCTTGATAGCCGAACAAAGACGGAGCAATAGTTTGTTCGACTGGGTCAAAGTCACCAACTTTCTTGTGTGCATTCTCCACTATCCGGGCCTTCAATTGGATGTCGCGCGTGCTCTTCACTTTCCTGGCCGGTGGCTGAACCTCGTCACTTGGGACTTGGAGGATGCCAAAGCCCTTGGCGTTGCCTGATGCATTGTGCAGCCTTTGCGATGACCATTGGTTCGCCGATATCCGCTTCAGCCGTGTCGCTAGCTCGTTCTCATCTGGGTTCGCAAAATGCTTTTCGTAGGCCTTTTCCAGCTCTTGTTCCTTGGTATCATCGCCGTCTGCTGCCTCGTCATCGGAATCGCCTTGCTCTGCCTCGTCCTCATGTACACTCCCATCGGCTTCTGGCGAGGAGGCGTCTTCCAGTTGGTCCGCTTCTGTGACAGTTGCCTGTGGTTCATGCTCGTGTTCCAGTTTCCGTCGCTTTTTACGGGGCTCATCCGAGCCGGTATCGCGCGCAGAGAAGGACTGTAAGAGGGCTGCGTAGGCGTTGGCGGGTGGCTGTGCCTCCTCTTCGTCGTCGTCGTCGGAGGCGTCGGAGGCGTCATTGTCAGAGGCTTCAGACTCGCTTTCTTCAAAGTCGGATGGTGCGCGCATGTCGACATTGCTTCGGCCGGCAGTCAGCATGCAGATAATACTCCCTATCAGCAATATCCGTACTCACGAATCTTCGACCTCGTCAGCAGTCCTTGCAGCAGCAAAGCCGCCTCTGCCTCTGCCTCTCCCCCTTCCTCTTGCGCCGCCTCTGCCTCGCCCTCTGCCCCGAAAGCCACCGCGTCCTCTGATGGGCGCCATCGTCGCTATGCGCGCCGGTCGAATGCGCCTGGCTGCGAACCAGATGGATAGAAGGGTGTTTGTGAGTTTGACAGCACTAGAATTGTAGCACAGCCCAATGTGTCTGTGCTGGATATGCGTACTGCTTGAGGTGCGCAGCAATTAAATTTTCCGGACGTTATAGCGCGTCTGCAGCATGCGGCGGTCGTGCAGGCGTCCAAGGGTCCCCACCAGAAAATATATCGACATGGCCCGTGCAAGCGAACCACCGCACCTGCCCAGATTTCGTGAAGAATATCGTCGTGCCCCACCAACCACATTGACATCTTTGATAGCCGCCCACGCCTCAACACCACCACCACCCACCCACCCCGGCAGCACCACCGCCACGATCAAATCGCTACCATGGCCGAGAACGACTCCTTCCTCCATCTCGCGCGCCCGCTCGGCCCAGCGCCTCTAGGTGCCCAGCCGTCGACTGCCCCGCTGAACGTCGCCATCCAGCCCCAGGTATGCGACAACTGCAGTGAGAGGCCACCAGCTTCGCTCTCTGACCCGCTGTGAACAGGCTGTCTTCTCCATCCTCGACCACGCCCTCCGCCGCCCCGCCGACCAGGAACGCGTCATTGGTACCCTGCTTGGCACCCGCAGCGAAGACGGCACCGAGATTGAAATCCGCAACTGCTATGCCGTCCCCCACACCGAGACGGCCGAGCAGGTCGAGGTCGACATGGACTACCAAAAGCAGATGCTCGCCCTCCACCTCCGCGCCAACCCCCGCGAAGTCCTCGTCGGCTGGTACGCAACCAGCAGCGACCTCAACACCTTCTCCGCCCTCATCCAGAACTTCTACAGCCAGCAGGGCGACGGCACATGGCCGCACCCCGCCGTTCACCTGACAGTCTCGACCGTGCCGGGCCAGGACATTGAGTCCAAGACATACATCTCGGCGCCCATTGGTGTCACTGCCGAGCGCGCAGCCGACTCTTGCCTGTTCATCCCCGTGCCCCACGAGATCAAGTACGGCGAGGCCGAGAGGTCGGGTCTGGAGCTCATTTCCGCCGCAAAGGACAGCGAGGACCGGTCACAGGAGGTCATGACCGACCTGGATTCATTGGAGCGCGCCATCCAACACGTCCTTGACATGCTTGAGCGCGTGTCCACCTACGTCAACAATGTTCTGGACGAGGAAGCCGAGCCATCGTCTGCACTGGGCCAGTTCCTGATGAACGCACTCAGCTTAGCGCCCAAGGTCGAGCCTGCTGATATTGAGCGCGATTTGTACGTTGACACAGTTTTTTTTTTTTCATATAGTGCATTGGGTTTGCTAACTTTTCCACAGCAACGCACACATCCAAGATGTCCTCGTTGTGTCGTACCTGGCAAACACAATCCGGACACAAATCGATCTTTCAAACCGTCTCGCAACAGCAGCGCTGACCATGGGTGGTGGTGATGTTCTTGGCGGCGAGGGCAAGAAAGACGGCGACAACAGGGGAAAGGGTGGTGACCGACGAGGCGGCAAGGGCAGGCAACAGAGGGAACAAGAGGCATGAGCATGCCCCCAAAAACGGGACACATTGCAAGGAGTTTGGCGTTTGGCTAACGCGTTTATTCTAGACGGAGTCAAGCCTCTAGCAAGGGCGTGGAAATGGCCATTTTTTGTTCTCTTTCGAGATGCTTAATGCATTTCGGGCATTTACGAATGCGGATGGAAAACTCGGAATCTTCGCGGATTTTTTTTCTTCCTTCTCCACAATGTCATGACAATGATGGTGATGATGATTGAAGATGACGAGGGAAAGAGATGCAAAGTGGCTGCTCTTGGCCTGTCAGAAAAGAAAACATTTTACCCATTAAAAAAGCGCTGTATAAATAGTGGTTTTGTTTGGCATAGCCAAACTTGGCTGGGGACTATCACTACCAACGCTTAGAAGCGTATGCTAGACTAGGGAATGCTAGAATATGTTGAAACTCTTTTTTTTCTCTTTTGAAACCCATTGAGCCAATCTCTTTTGTATCCTGCATTGTTTTTTTTCTCGAGGGTATCCTATGCATTATATCTACTGTTAGACTTGCAAGAAGAAAAAAGAAGAAAATGCAGATAGTCGACTCCTCCGTTAGTCACACACTCGGTAATCCGTGTATGTTATTGATGAAGTCGCCCGTTTTCTCCTTTGGTCGTGTTTGTATGTATCTCGCCTTGTGTCCCGAGGACAAGACGAGGAAAGAAACTCTCAGACTAGAGAGAACGAGTTGTGTACGAGTATGCGTGGTGGTGTGTTTTCAGAAAGTGCTCTCTCTCTCTCTCTCTCTGGTAAAGCCCTCCAGAAAAACACCCACTTCACTCAAATTCCGCGTCTCGACTCGCCCTCTTTCCCCATCATATCGGGGGAGAAAAAAAGAAAAACAACTCTCCATACCCATATCTTCCCCCACACTCACCCGCTCTTCACCGTACTCGCATCATCCGCCCCCTCCCTCCTCTTCTTCTTCTTTTTCTTCCTCCGCTCCTCCTCCGCATCCACCTTGTCCTCCACCTCACCTTTCTTCTTCGCCCTCGCGCCCTTGCCCTCCTCCTCGCGCTCACGCTCCCTCTCCTTATCCGCCAGTACGGCGCCCTCATCCGTGTCAAACGCCTTCCTCTTGCGCTTGAGCTCCTTGTCCGTCTCGAGCATCTCACTCACACGCCCCAGCTTGCCCGTGTCGCGGCGCAGCATAAACTTGAAGTCGTCGAGCTTGATTTTGGCCCGCCGCGCGTGGTGCGCGACCGACGCGGCTTCGTGGCATGTTTCGATGATATAGTCGGTTATGATTTCGTCCAGGACTCGCACCGTTTCCGGGAGCGGGTAGTCGTTGTCGCCGAAGGCGAGAAGGAAGGCTTCTACTGTTTGTTTTTGTTAGTCGTGTGTTTTGGAGAGAGAAGGAGAGAGAAGGAGAGAGAAGGGGTGAGAACGGTGGTTCTTGGGAAGGACGGTGGAGAACTTGCAGTCCTGGGTTGGGAATTGCTGCCCTTTTTGGCGCAGGCGCATGCGCGGCTCCGTCATGGTTGTGTATGTGGAATCACTCCGTCTCTTTCAACTTGACAATGCAACGGATGCTGCGCTATCTGGCGCTCGTCGTCGTCGTTGTCGTCGTTGTCGTCGTTGACCGAAACCCCGTCGCGTCTGGCCCTGCTGTTTCCGTGTCGCGGCGTAGAAATCCGCCCGAAACAAACTCTGTACGTATACGTGTAATTGCGTTCTGCGTGGTTCTGTTGGGTAAATGATGCCAAGGTACGTAGCAGAAGGTATGTAAAAGGTTCACGTTGGAAACTAGTAGTAGTAGGTAGTTCCAAACGCCCAGGCTCGCGCGCCTGCAATGACGATCGGTGCGGGTCGCTCGGTCGCCGCACTGGGCATCTCGCCGCGGATATACCCACCTCTCCCACATGTTAGCTACTGCATGCGACATCTACTACATTTACCACCACAACTCACACCACACTCCTTACAGCGCAAACTGCATATACTCCTTTTACCACCACCATCACCGCCACCTCTCGTCGCTACTCTAACTCACAGCAAGCGCACCACCTACAATGGTACCTTTCCCTTTCTTTCCCCTCATACCACCACCACCCACAAACTAACACGACAATACACAGACGGCCCTCTTCAACTTCCAGTCCCTCCTGCTCGTCATCCTCCTCACAATCTGCACCTCGACATACGCACACTCGGTCTTCCCGGGCATCATCGACCGCAACAAGGAAAACTGGATTGTGTCGCCGCTGTGGAAGGCGGCGCGCGTCGGGGAGCGCCTGAGTCCGTATGTTAGTATTGCGTGTGTGATTATGGCGGTGAGTTTTCTTTTTTTTGTTTCGTTTTGGACATGGAATCTTGGGTGTGTGGGGGTTGGAAAGATGAGTGTGAAAGAGAAGAAATAGGACTGACGTTCAAGTAGGCGCTCGAGTTTATGGGATGAGAAAGGAATTAGCAATGACTTGTTAACAAGTGCGATGCGACAAGCTGAGCGAGGGGTCGCTGTATGATCAGCGAGTGAATGCATTAGCCGAAGATCTTCATGAAGCGAGGCGTTATACGGTGTTTAATAGTATTGAATAGCATATCGTGGCATCATCTCAGAACACGTTTCCACCACACAAGCCGCAAAGACTATGTGCACAAACGTCCATGTAAATGCAGAGCGTCATGAGATTAAAGTATATACAAGCAAACGAGCTTTTACACTCGCAGGCTTCTGCTGACCCGTCGTCAAGCCAGCCGTGTATTGGGGAGCACAAAAAGCAAAATGTGTACCAGCACCCCAAAAGTCCATCTAAGCCACCCCACCAAGTTCCAACCAGAACACCAATGTTCCATACAGGGGATGATAATACACGACGTTTCCAGCGCCATACTCAACACCTCGCGAGGCGCGCATGAGATGAGATGTCTGACAGATTTTGTTGAATCATAAGAACAAACATAAACAGACAGCAAGAGAGAAGGAAAAAGACTAAAAAGCAGAACAAACCCCCTGTCCTGACCAGCGGACCTCCCTGTCCATTGCTGGCACCCGTGTATAATGAAGTAGTGATGAGGGAAAAAAAGTAAGAAGAATAAGATCGTTCAAGGATTGTTGGAAAAGGGGGCATAGGTCGAAAACATTAGCAGTACAAGCCGGACTTAACTCGCTGTTACTGCTTAATGCTCACGGCTGCCCTCGCCCTTTTCAAAGCATCCATGCAGGCCTTGCCGGGAACCCCGGCGTTCTTGCACACCCTCAACGTCGCTCGAGTCTTCGACCATGACATGATCGTCGATTGCGAGGTCAGGCTGGCTATGCGCATCGTCTGCATCATCATCGTCATCATCATCATGATCGCTCACTAGACCCGGGTTGGACTCGACAGTGTGAGGACTGAGGTCTACCGGCGAGCGTGGCAGGTCATCATGTCCTTGAGGCTTGATGGGAGATGGCAGAGACATGGGTAGACGCGCGTGACTGGGATGGGAGCCCTTTTTACTACCTGCCCTTGCTGGAGTTTTGCTTGCGGGAGCACTGGCGGGAAGACGGGCGAGATGCGGTGCCACATTAGTCACCGGAGTGGGTGCAACACTGTTGTCGGGGCTGTCGTCGTCAGAGGCGTCTATTGCATCCAAGTCGATCTTGGCCCGCGCAGTATCGACAATCTCCTTAAAGTTGCCCTGAGCGCCGCTGTTCTGGAAACGGGCTGCCAGGTATGGCGTCGGAGATGATTTGATAAAGCTAGGTGGCGGGGCAGGCTTGGACTCGTTGGACGATGATGCATTCAGATGACGGTGTACTTGTGGAGCGTGTGCAACAGGTGCGGCTTGAGCAGCTAGCGGGTGAACAATACCAGGAGTGGCTGGGGTAGGGAAAGACACTGCTGGCGTGGCTGCTGGCGTGCTGGCAGGCTCGCTCGCAGGAACAGGATTTGCCCCGTCATTGGACTCGACAGGTACACCGCACGCAATGGCTGCTGCATCGTGACTCTTGAAGACTTGGTTGTGCTTGATGCGGCAGTGGTTAAGGAAGCCCTGCGTGTTGGAGAAGTTGCTGTGGCCGCACTGAGCACAGTACAGGCGTACCCACTGGCCGTCGGTGGATCGCTTGTGCAATAGAGGGTCTACCTTTGGCGCTGGTGCTGGAGTTTCACCAAGAGGCGTGAGCTTCAACATTCCAGTCGAAGTTCGCGACGTGCGGCCTCTGTGAGCTGAGCCGTAGTCAGCAAAGCTGCCGCGCGTCGTCCTGCCCTCACCATTGCCGAAGTAGCCTTGAGCCTGCTGGGCGAGAGCACGTTCCGAAACGGGATCAAACTTGACATCCGAGATCAACCATTTGGCATAGTGACGGGTGTAGGGACCGTCAGTGACTCCCCATGGCGCGGCATACTGCGGCTGGGTGTAGCCTGCAGGAGGCTGCAGAGAAGGACCCACACCCAGGCTGACGTCTTCATTGAGACCCTCGGTGCCCGGGAAAGGAATCAGTGAACAGCGCCTGAGTTGCTCGAGAGACACCTGGCATTTTGCGAGCTCCTGCTCGATCAGGCGGAGCTCGTTGTGCTTGAGCAGGATCTCGTAGTTGATTTGAGCCTCGATGGCTTGCTGCACGGCAGTCAGTCCAGAGTCCATGGTGGTGGCGGGCGTGGTGGTGGCGTCCGGCTTGACTGTCTGTTGCTGAGGTCCGGAAGGCTTGCTCTTGCTCTCTTTCTTCACAGGCTGCGCCTTTGGCCTGGCATCTGGAACTTGGACAGCAGCAGGCGCCTCTGCAGGGCGTGCATTGTCGACTGCGGCTCTTTGGCTTGCATGCACCGCAGCAGGCTTCATGTCACCATGAGCGTCTTTCCACTTCTTTACTACGTGGGCGTGCTGCGCGGGCGACGGCTCAGGACTGTCAGTCCTTTTCCGCTTGATCTTGTTCATGAAGTTTGGCATTTCGACCGGCAGCGGCCTTGGCTTGTGAAGCGTAGACTTCTCCATGATTTTGTCGCCAGGCGACTCGTTACACCATGGGAGGCGGAACATGGACTGCATGGTGAGTATGGTGGAAGCCTAAAAGCAACAGAGCTCATCTGTCGTTGTGAGGGGCGTGAGCATGAAGTCGACGAGCTAGTGGAGCTGCGAGATGACGTTGCAGCAGTCGCGGCGGCGGGAAGCGCAAGGTCGGACGCAAGAGCGCGGGAAAGAGGGGAATATTAAAAAGGGGTTACAGGAAGGTCAAGTGTGGGCGAAGGAGTGCAGGAAGAGAACCAACAAGCAGTTAAGCCGTTGCGATGATGACGTGGAGGGCAAGAAGCGCGCTGATCGGGACGGCTTGATAAGGACGAAACAGCCGCACCAGCACGAAATCCAAGAAAAGAAGTCGTGAGTCCTGGAGAGGAATGCGGATTACAGTTGCAGAGGGCTACAGTCGGCCGTGGTGAGGCGTGGTGGGGGAGGGGGGGAGGGAAAGGTGAAGGCGGGGGGGGAAAGGCGGCCAGGCGGCGATGATGTTGTGATGAAGGGCGACGGTGACAACGAAGTTCTGGGGGGGCGAAGGCAGTCGGTCCATGAGTGCGTTTCCGCAGGCAAGGGCTGCGCCAACGCGCGCTAGCAGGGACATCCCGGCACGCGCCCTGCCTGTTTGGGCCTAGCGCATTTGCTCTTGGGTCTCAGAAAAGCAGGCGATCCGGGCAAAGCAAAACCCAGGCGCAGAAATAGCAAACATTAATTCACGTCCTCTGCTTCTCATGGCCTCAGGAGCGCGCCTCCCCGTTGCTTCACTGGCGCACCGCTGCTGGCGGCGGACTTGCTTTTGGCGCAGTGCAGCGCGCCACGGGCCCACGGCGACGACGCCTTAGCCAAGGGCGCGCGCCGGCTAGGACGCTGCCAGCAAACGTCTAACGACTCAAGTTGCGTCTCAGCGGCGTTATGTCATCGCCGGGGACAGCCCAACCCAGACACACCACCTCTCGCCGCCTCGCCCCATCGCCTCACTGCACATACTAAAGTACATACGAATACACTGTGTCGCGCTCAAGCAAGCGTCCATGGTCGGCGGACGGAAGCGTCGGACCAATGGGATCGTCAGGGTGCGTTGTCCGCGAGGCTCGAGTTGCCAGAGAAACAGCGCGCGCAACAGACTGCGGCGTCCGGTGAGGTGTGGAGTGGAGTGTATGTACCTCCTAGGAGACTGGAGCATTACTGCCAGTCGCAGCAATACCGGTACTGCACATGGGCCGGTCCATGGCGCTCGCAGGGCTACGACACGCATGCAGCCAAGGGCGAGCCATGGCCGCCCTCCACACGAATCACCGGCCCACTAGCACGCCCTCCTTCTGCCCGCCTAGCCTGAAACACCCTCAACACCATCACAACTACGCCCATGCCGCTCGCGCCATCACTTGCTTACGGCTATGTGGCCATTGTCGCTGCCCTCGGCCCGCCACACGCGTGCACATGGCGCTCCAGCGCCCAGAAGCTTCCGTCACACACACGCAGCAGAGCGCGCCCCGTACGAGTACCTATGTACACGGCAACACAGCACGGCGGCAAAATTTGTCGTGCCAGACCACATGGCGACGGCGATGGCGACTACATCGATGATGACAAGCCGATCGCGGCTCTCGGGGGGGCGGCTGCCTGTCCGCCTCCCGATTTAACCCGCGCATTGGCGCGACAAAAGTCCGGCGCCCCATGCCCGCTCCCGGCCAGCACGCAGCACAACCTACTGGGAGTTTTTGACTCTGCCGAGCTAACTGACTATGCCAAGAGGAAAATGAGACCTTTCACATGTTCTACATACTACTAAGTACAACCACCCATTAAGCGCTACTCCCAATTGCCCGTGGTATCGCGCTCTGCCCCAGAGTGCCCAAGCCTGGCGACGCAGCCTTCGGCCCATCTGCGGCGTCTATTGTGATTTGCCCGTTGTCGTGTGCATCTGCCTCGTCTTTCCCCAGACTGATCCCCAGCCCCTCCTGAGGCACGATACTCCTTGGCCTGCTCGCCAGATTCTTAAACGGACACGTCCCTGCTGCCATGTCGGCCTCTTCAATCTCGCTCTCCCGCTCTCTGCTGCCCTCACGCAGGACGGCCTTGCCGTGCAGATAGCCCTCGGGCTCCACCTCGGGTACCAGGCGCTCCTCTGCAAACTCGTCGCCGTCGCGGACGTACCATTTAGCGAATAGATCGTTCTGGATCCAGATGACTTTGCTCAGCGCCTTGACAAGCGCAATTTTGCGCTCCATCTTCAGCCGCGGATGCGACAGCACCGCCTCGGTCATGATGTCCTGGATAAACGAAAGTGTCGCCCCAATGTGCACATACTCGACGTGCAGGGGGTGCGCTCGCCCCTGACCCACGTGCATCATGCCGACTTTGTCGAGATACTCCCAAAACTCAAACGTTGACGGGTCGCTGCACAGCTTGTTGAGGTAGCCCCGCAGAAACATCTTGCGGTAGAGAATCTGCGGCGAGTTTTCGTCGAGGTTGCTGACGTCGACGGGGCCTTGGTACGATGTTGACCGTGTTTCGAATGCTCGTGCTGTGATGTCGTACTGGAGCAGTTTCTTGTATACAATATTGACCACGGCGGGAATTAGTGCCTTGATGTATTTTGCTCCGGTTGTGAGGGCCTCCATGTCACCTGTATGGTCAAGTATTAGTGACTGGCCTTCTTCTGTTTGAACGTATCAGACGTACGTGAGCTGAAGTCGAGAAATGAGTGCAGGTACTGTATCCGTGCCTCTAGGCTCGTGTACAGCTCGCGGCGATCAATGTGCTGCATCGGTCTGTGATACTGTCCTGTCGCCATCTTGAACGATCTGAGATGGACGGTATACCAAGTCTTTGTTCCTCTTTTCTACCCTCTTGCTCCCCGTTTATCTTGTTTGTTTCCAAGTACGAGCTGGATGTGTAAGACGTTGCTTTTTCTTCGTTTATCGTAGAAAAAGGAAAAAGGAGCATGCACTGTGTATGATATTGACCCGCCATCTTAAGAGCCAGCACCCATATATGTGAATTGGGCGGCGTCCAAGTAAGCAGCGGAGGGCGTCCGGATGCGGCAGGTGGCCAGTGCACGTAAGCGGGTGGTGTGTTCGTCGTCGGTCGTAAGATGGCGTGACGCTCGTCTTTACATCGCGAGATGCAACCAAACCAACACTCTCTCCCTCTGTGCCTCTTTGCTGCCTCGCTCCGGTCTCTCCCATTGGCATCTACCGTGTTTTCATTCGGTCCGTGGAATCAAATTGTTCTTCTCTCAACTCAATTGCGATCCAAACCGTGGCTGGGAAGTTTGTTTACCCTGTCCCCCTTGCTTCTCGGCTTGCCATACATGTATAATGCACCAGCCCTATACCCCACGCAAGTACGCAGCAGGTAACGCAAGCAAGCGTGAACCCTGGTATATCTACTTTGATAATGGAAATAACTGCTGCCTAAGGCGCATTTAAGCTTACGAATCCGAGATCGCTTCCCCGTACGCAAGCATGAAACATGTCGTACAGATAGACGAGTTTCAGGTTGGTTCGCTTAGGTACACAACGGGGTCAGGGTAGTAGTCGCGGGTGTACAACACCCAGACGGGTAGTATTGCCTAGTCTGGGCTATGGGATGCTCCAGGGTCATAGTCTGGGCGATATTGTGAAAGTTGCGCGGATGCTGTGGGTAAGAGCCGAGGAAGAGCGATTGTGTGGATGCATTGTGGTGTCAGCGTCACTGACAAGGTAATGTAATAGTAGTACCATAGCAGAGAAAGCCTCTATTCCATGTACGGAATACCACAGAGCGACTAGTCTAGTAGTAGTCCTCCACCCACAGTGCTGCAAAAACACATAGCACCGATCTTTGACCAATTCGACCAAAGTACCGCGACTATGCGTCCATTGCCGGCCCGAACTCCAACACCTTCAATCCACAGGAACTGCACACCCCCTCAAAGTATCAATTAAACATTCAACAATTCAAACAAAATAATTTATTACACCATGACCATAACCAACGTCGCCCTCATCGGCGGCACCGGCACCCTGGGCGCCCCTGTACTCCGCGCCCTCCAAGCCTCACCCTTCACCGTCTACGTGCTCAACCGGCAATCCTCGACGTCGACCTACCCCAACACAAACATCATCACCATCCCGGATGACCTCTCCGTCCCCGGCGTCGCCAGCGCGCTGCGCGCCCACCGCATCGACGCCCTAATCATCACCATTGCCGGACGACACGTCGACTCGCAAAAGAAGCTCATCGACGCCGCCTTCGACGCCGGCGTCACACGCATCCTGCCCGCCGAATTCGGAAGCTGCGACTCTGCCGACCCCACGACCAATGAAATCCTACCGCTCATGAAGGGGAAGAAAGTCGTTAGGGATTATCTTGTCGACATGCAGAATCGACCACGTGATGGCCATGATCCTTTAACCTGGACTAGTCTCATCACCGGCCACTTTTTCGATTACGGGCTCACGTGTGGGCTGCTCAAGTTTGATGTCAAGGCCCGGAAGGCGTATGTGCTGGATGGTGGTGATATCAAGTTTTCGGCGTCGAATCTAGGGTTTATTGGGGAGGCGGTGGTCAGGATTTTGCAGAGGGAGGAGCAGACGCGGAATAGGCTGTTGTATGTGCATAGTCATCATGTTACGCAGCTCGAGGTGCTGGCGGCGCTGGAGAGGGCGACGGGCGAGCGGTTTGAGCGCGTGGAGCAGAGGAGTAAGGACGAGTTGGAGGTTTATAGGCCGAAGATGCTCGAGGGGGATATGGAGGCCAGGGAGGAGGTGGTGGCGGTTTGGGGCGTTGTGGCGGCGGATTGGAAGGGGAAGGAGGGGTTTGCGAATGAGATGTTGGGGTTGGAGGAGGAGGATTTGGATCAAGTGGTGAAGAGGGTGGTGTCTGAGCTGTGAGTGTGGCAGGATGCATGCTTTTTGTGTTCATAGACTTCAGGCTAAGAATATAGAGCTGAATTATGAGAGTAACGTTTGTGATATTTGCGAGAGAAATGGAACATACTACTACCCTACACGTCGGAATATCTGCCCACCACCCTCCTTGCTCTCGAGCAGTCCTGTCATTCCCTTGATCTTCTTCTCTACTTCCTGAGCAGATCCCGTTTCAAACTCTCCAGTGTGCCAGCTTTTTTCCATTTCAATCAGAAGAGGTATTATTGCTGAGCTCTTCCATGCTACTACGCCTTTTCTCTGGCTCTGCAACAACGTGGCTACAAGAAAGGCAATGCCCATTGCCACCTCGGTAATCGGCAGGATGATCCATGGCCAGTTGACAAGGATATATTGTTCAGATGTAATCGCCCTGCCTGGCACTTTCATACCGCTTGGACTCTGACTAAGAGCATTCGTCATATTGTCACTCACTTGCTGCATAGTTTGTGTGAAGTTTGTAGTGTGGCTTATCGCCTGGCCGAGAGGCTCTTGTGGCGAAGAGAATAGTTTCTGAAGGAATCTTGGGATCGAGAGTTGGTCACCAACGTTAACGCTGAAGCTTGCTTTCCCAGGAAATATCGGAGTGCTTTCGTTAGAGATGTTGTATTCGATCCAAAGTTCAGAAGCAACTAGTTTCACATAACCAGATAGCTCGTAATCGGTATTGAGGCCAGGATGGAGGGTACCGTTTACGACGGCAGTGTTTTGGACTTTTCGTGCCACCCAGCGCAGGCTACACTCGGTGATTTCAAGTGACTCATTAAAATATTGTCCTGACAGCCTTATGGTGGCAAAGTTCAACAAGTCGCTGGGCACCGATTCGTTCTCGGCAAACGATCCTGATGGTTCACGAGCGGAGTTGTTGAACCCGTATTGATCATGACCGTCGTAAGACCACTTCAGAGTTGTGATGGAGATGCCAGATGGTGTCGTGAAGTTGCATGTACTAATAGTGCCTTTACGGATGGGACAAGTCGTGTTTGTCATCAAAGTAACGTTGGTGCATTTGCTCGCTACAGCCAAAGTCATGAAATCATCCCATTGACAGTTGCCAGTCTGGCATTCAACCTGGATGGGTGCGCTGAGATTGTACAGGCCATTGAAGATAGCGCCTTGTATCTGTTCCGGCATGGCTTCTAGAAATCAAATCAGCATGTATTCATTCGGTTTACGGTGTATGCCGTACTGTATAACACAGAATCCCCATCTGCACTAGAAACATAGCTCTGAATCCTGTAAAAGGTGGCGCCGGATGCTTCGAAATGAGATCTCGATGGAGTGGAAAGCAGCTGTTGCGACAATGGACCCATGGTAAGAGATGCAATGGTAATGAAAGCACCCCACGTAGCCAACTTGGTCTTGAAATGGAGTCTCCAGATAACGGTCAGCGAGCCCCACGGACCACGACTTGCTTCGTCAAGAATCTGGAAATCTTGCAGAGAGCATGGTGAGCTCATTAGATGTATCCATTTGAGCTGGCTGATGCATGACGCAACTGGGACAATGAGGGTAGTCCTGGACAAGGTCGAAAGCAGAGCGATCACCGTATTGAGTTTGATGTCATGATAGAAGTGCCAACTAGATAGAGGCTTTCCATGGTAGGCCTTCAGAATAGCGATGATGGCAAAGACGCAAGCGAGGCTGAAGACTACTGCAGCAACTTCCCAATACCAGTCACGAAGATGTAGCCTCGCCCCGTACTTGAATTGATGTGCGCGACATTGCACTGCATTCTGCTCCTTTCTAGGCGCCCATTCGATGCTGACTCCGTCCCACTGCGTGCGATTGTTAAGCAATGTCTCCGTACTGGAGTCACGGTCCGAGATACTGTGTGCCTGGTCCTGTCCGACAAGGTTGTGAAGTGGTAATACCGCTCTTGGCGATATACGTGATGCGAGTTGCTCTTCGCTCTGATAAGTAGGCAGTTCATAACTGTTTGGAGTCGTCATTTTGGCAGAGATGATTGCCGAAGACAACGGTAGCCGGGTGCTCTTGAGTTGATAAACAACCGGCAGGAGGCTGAGTGCCAACACAGCTCCCACCAGTGCAAGACATAATGAACTCGATCGGAATAAAGTGGTGGGGGGCTGAATTCGGCTGTGTAGGAGCAAGTTGTACACTATTGGCCGAGGCTGAGTCTGGCGGCGTAGGTGTACTGTTGACGCATGCACAAAGACATTTGAAAGCCCTTATAGGCTGATTTACGCCAAAGATAGCAGTTCTCGTTATTTTTGACAGCTACTTACTTAAGATAGGGAGCAGTGCACATCGATTAGTAGCAGAGGGATGACTTAGGCAGGAGCACTCAGCCACGTTTCAGCTTTGTCGTCATCGCTTTTTGGCTGCTTCTATTGCAATAACAATTGATCCGGTCGACAAAACTCCCTTTGAAATGGCCTATCGAATAAAACTTATACATACATGCAGAAACTGCTCTCATGGCTAAGTACAAAGTCGAGGCACGAGTCCCATATCGCTAAAAAGACAACACATCGAAGATCAGAAACGAGGGCAGCACGCCAAACATGGCACTTGAAAGATCCCATCCACATCAAGTCTAAACATATAACCATCTTGAATCATACTTCAACAAAATTACAAATTGTCTTTGTATGCATCATACATCACTCCAGGGTATCATTTCCCTCCCAACCACTCCCATCATTCCTCTCCAATCCAGCAAACTCTCCAATTCACAAGTCCCCTTTTCTCAACCCGAAACCACACATCTGCGATCCAGCTAGGAAAAGTGCCATATCATCATATCTCCATATCCCCGACAACTCAAAGTCACTGCTCGTTCTTCTTCATCCAAACAAACAAATCATCATCGGCGGGATTATATCGCAGCGCGGGATCAGCCTCCTGAAGCGGGATATGCGTCCACGTATTGTTATTTGTAGTCGTACCGAAGAAGAAGTCTTGAACGGCGAGTTTGAACGCGTGGTCGACGAAAAGAACCGGGGCTTTTTCCTTAGTGTGCTTTCGCATCGCCTTGGAGTAGGACGTTTTCTTACTTGTCATGTTGACTATGGGGGCCCGCCGGACGGGACCGGGGCTGTAGTAGAAGACAGGATCTTTTTCTGATTAGTTTGCTTCTGGTATCATCTTGGTTGCAGGCTTTTGTCTTACGGTTCATAGTGACTGTGGGCGCACGCGGAGCTGGCATGGGTGCCGGAGCTGGTGCTGGTACCGTGGAAGGCTTGGAGCGGGCTGGTAACATTGGGAAGGATTCGTTGATGCTTGGTGGCTTTTTATTAATTGATGGTTGAGTTGATGGGAGTTTAGGTGCCACTGTACGATTAACTGGATATGGCGGAGATGAATCGTTTGTGTGAAGTGACAGTGAATATGAGGCTGCAATCATCTTACCTTTTTGGCGACGTCGCCATTCCAGATCTCTTAAGAGGAACAGTACGCCCTGGTGAGCGACCCTAGAGGCGTGACTCTGTATCAATGGCTGGATCTGGCTGATCCATGCAGCGGGATTCTCTCCAGTCATGATGGCGGCTGAGGCTCCCTCCAAGGACTCATTGTACATTTCCCAGTCGAGGCCAAGTTCTGCTTGGAGGACAGATAGAAGTGGACTGATATTCTTGATGTTTACTGTTAAGCGATTTCTTTTCTCCCCATGTCTCATGATTAGTATTTGGAACGGTCGTTGTGGCGGTGGAGTGGTGTAATGAAGTTGTTGAGAAAGTTGACAGAAATCCACGCGCACATCAAATATCCAGTGAAAGTGTAATGGTTGACGAGATCTGTTTGTTATTGTATCCGCAGTGAGACTATATGACAATAGTATACAACAAACCAACCAAAGATGAAAGGCAGGTCAATCACTTGCAAAAACCCCATCCAGCTAAGATACCTGCTCGAAACATTTAACAGAATGGAACTGCAAAGCTGCTTCATCCCTCAAAAACCTCAAGAACTGCCCGCATTCCACCTCTTCGCAAAAGGATCATGATCCGGATCCATCCAGCGCACATACTCTGCAGAATCAGCCAAGTCCTGCGCAACCTTTTCACCATAATTCAGCGCAACAAACGCATATGTAGCATCGATGCCCGCACTAATCCCAGACCCCGTCACCACATTACCATCAACAACCCATCTAGCTTCAGGCACCCAATTGACATTAGGCCCCGTACTCGTAGCCCACGCAAACGCGCGCTTATTCGTCGTCGCCCTCCGCCCATCCAACACGCCCGCCCGCGCCAGGATAGTCGCTCCGGTACATACACACAGGATAGCTTTTAGACTCGGATAAATTTTCTTGACAAAATCAATCTCTGCACTGATATCGCCGCGTGTTCCCACGCCGCCAGGTACAATAAGGACGTCGATGGCTCCAGTGTTCTCTCCTGTAGCGGCGGCGGCCTCCTCTTGTAGCTTGAGCTGGTCGTCAAACGTGGCGTTCACCATCATGCTCTGCGAGACGTCCGTCTCTGGATGCGAGAACATCAGATTGCCGGCACGTTGGTGGGAGGTTTCCACAGGGTCAGAGGTCTTGGCCAGCATGGTCAGCTTGGTAGGGTAGCTGTACAGCATGGCTAGTGAGTTGAAGACGTCCAGAGGGCCAAAGACGTCGAGGGCCTGGAAGCCTGGGAAGAGCAATACGCCATAGCGAATGGGCTTGGGACTGTTGACATCGAAGAATGGTGGGCTGGCTGGTGGTGCAGCTGTGGCGCTGGTTGGCTGTTGGTGCAACGTGGTCATGGCAAGGTACTCGGGTAGGTGGCAGGGTTGGGTGCGGTGGGGTAGATGTTTTATGCTACAATACACAAATGTCAGCTGCGACTGCTCCGCCCCATTGTAGCGTTGTGGGGATTCTGTATCGTGTCAGCATTGCCGAGGTCGTATTGTGGATTTGCACAGTGATGTTCAAAGGATAGGTTGCGGCTGAGCACGCTACCTATTCAGCTGGATAAGGCGCTGTGTTAGTCGCCTATAATGTACTCAGTGCCTGACATACATCAGGGGAAAGCTGAACACGAAACATAGAGGGCTTTTAGCCTTGATGCTTCATTCACGTGGATATATGCAAGATAGACCCGACAATACTCTTTGCCATGCTTAAAGACACAATTGCGCGGAACTAGCCCTACACAAAGAGTTTGCTGTTGCGCTGTTGCTACTACAACTCTTTGTATGTTCCAGTCCCTCCAAACCGAAAGCCGCATCTCTAATATCACGCACGCAATTGGAACAACAAGACCGGACTCTTTCACGATGTCCCATGGTTTGCACCATCGCAACTAACCATATATACCAAACCTATATACCTACCAAGCTATATGCAGACAATATCTATTCCCAAACAATACACATTCTCAAACAACCATGGCATTCCACCTCCATCTCCCCAAACCCGCCAAAAAGCAGAAGAAAGAAAAGACAAAGGAGGCAGAAGCCATGCCACCACCCCAACCCCCCAATACCCCAGTATCCCACCATCTCACACGCTCAGACATCGATGCTTGGAAGTAAGTGTCTATTCCCACCCCTGCTCTCAGTAGCGCTTTTGCTCTAAACACCAGACCCCCATCCCTGCTTTCTTTTCTTTTCTTTTTGACCCCGTATCCACCCCTCCCCTTTCGCATAACATCTCTTTTCTTTTTTCCAACCTCATCTCCCTCTCTTCCTCCACTAACACATACCATGTAGAAAACTCACCGAACAAGCCCGCACATCCATAACAACATCCACAGCGACATGGCCGTGCATGTACTGCCTGAGCAACGTCGACTTGGGCGATACCTCGCAGGATGATAATAACAACAACAACAACGAGGTTAGTTTTTTCCGCTGTGTAGAGGAGACGTGTCTGGGGAGGGGAAAAGTACAAGTGACGGGTTTTTGGGATGTTACGCCTAAGAGGAAGAAGAGGAGGGCGATGATGAAGGAGAAAGAGATGGCGAGGGGGACGGAAAGGGAAGAGGAAAGGGAAAGCGAAGGGGGGTGGGAGGCTATGTTTTCTTTTCTTTGAAGGAAGAAGATGGTGGGATGGAGTGTGTGTGGCGGGTTAGACGAATCTGGGGTGTGGTGGTGTAGGACTTCCTGGCTACGGTAAGGCTGGTGAGGCGGGCTAGGGCCAATACTATCTTGGTATGGAAGAGATGGTGCCAGGACAGTCAGGACTTTGCTGCAATCGTCTTCGACACTTGGAGGGCAATACGGCGTTGTAACCACAACCTGCTCGCTCCCGCTTCCGCCTCCGCCTCCACACTCTCGCTCCTGCCACGCTCACAGGACCTCCGTCCGCTCAATCCTCCTCTCCCTATCCAACACCACCCTCACCATCCTGCCCCTATCCTCAAACAACCCTTTGCGCAGCCCATCCAGATAAATCTCATAACTCGGCATATACCCATCTATAAACGCGCGCACCCGCTCATCCGACATACCCTCCCCTTTGACCGCAATCATCTTGTGCTCCTGCTCCAGGCGCCAAGTATACACATTCCGCAGATCCTCCGTGTCGATGTGAATGAAAAAGTCAAAATGCCGCGGCCCCATGAAGACATCGCAGTACCGCTTTAGACTGTCGTTGACCTCGAGCAAGTGCGTAATTTGGTGCTGTGCAGGCGTGTTGACGGCGAGTTTGCCTTGGATGGCCAGCGCGTGTTTTTCCTCAATGTGTGCTTGCGGTACGGGCTGGAAACCGAGACACCAGCCTTCGAAGACGACGACGTCTGGCTTGCGCGATAGAATGGGCCACTCGGATGCTGGTGCGCGGTCGCCTTCACCATTGAACCGGCTCTTGTCGAAACTGGGGATCTTGAGTGGCTCGTCGTCGTCCTCGTCACTTTTTACTCCGGTCTGTGTCGTTTTTGTTGTTCTTAGTCTGCGGAAAAATTCCTGGGCAAGATGCTCGTCGTGGGTTCCTGGTTGCCCGCGCGTCCGGTACAGTTTATTGCCTGGGTCTTTGTCTCGTCGAGCTTGGAGCTCGGCATGGGTCTTGTAGAAGTCGTCGAGTGAGACGGTGATGCTGTAGAGATTGTGCTCCTGTGATAATAGCCTTACGAGCGTAGATGACCAGGTGGATTTTCCCGAGCCCTGGAGGCCAGTGATACCTAGAATGATAGGGTCATCTGGGGATTCTTGATGCCGCTTTTGGATCTTGGGTAAGAGGATTTCCAGCGTTTGGCGGATATTTTGTTCTAGAGCGGACATGGCTAGTGCTGGGAAGGGTGGCGAGTTAGGACTAAACAAACTTCTTTTTCTGCAATTTCAGAGACTGGCTATCATGCTCTTCAATGTTGTTGCATACAAGTCACGTTGGCATCAAAGTGGATAGTCTGGAAATGAAGTTTATTGGATGGAAGCAAAAGCCGTGACGGTGCCGGGCCGAGCCAACCCCGCACATACTTTACGTACATGTACGTAGGTACTCACCAAACCATGCGTGAACCATCGCCAGTCCCGAACATGAGGGCTGCAGTATTGCACTGCTACACTAAAGTCATCATTGGCATGTGGTTGCACAGGCCCATCTTCATCCCTGCCCTCATATAAGTTGTTATCCCTCGCTACCAGTAACCCATCCCTCCCACGGCGGGCCATGTAATTTCCACAAACCGATAGTTTGACCCCCTCCCCCCACCCCAGCGACCCATGTTGGTCGCCCAAAACTGTTTGATTAAATCCTCGCTACCGTTTTCTTGCACCTAGGCGTGGAACAGACGTCTGAAACCCGCACCGACTTGCTGTCTTGGGCAAATACGGGCCAAAAGTGTGGATTACGGCGAGCATTCCACGGTTCTGCGTGTCAGAATCTGGCACCTTGCTCCCGCCGCTTAATGCTGTTCAGATCACCCGGTGCATGTGTGGTTGCGCAAGCGTCCCAGATATTGGTGTTGATCGGAAGTCAGGAGGGGGGACAATGCGACACGCCGGGGGCAACGCAGTTTATTTTTGGTGTGATTGGCAGACCAAAAAATTATATATGGTATATTATGCAAAAAAGGGTCCATGGTGGTGGCGACAAAGGTTCATGCCGTACTTTGCGTTTGAATAACTTGACTTCCTCGTGAACTTCTGAAGCTAGACAACGGCGATGCTACGTGCAGACTCCTGGGCTGACAGCGCCCTCTTTCACTCGCGTTCCATGCGTCATCTGGTACACCTTTGGCAGCCCGAGTGTGATTGCAGTTTCGCGCCGTTTAATTAGCTCCAGCTAGGCCAGTGTGCGGCGTTGAAAGATTGGCCCCGTCGACTCGCTATTCGAGTGTTAGCGCTATAGTCAACAGCACTTGGTGTCATGGTGACCAGTTGTAGCGAAACCTTTTTATTTTCCTGGACCAATCTTAGTGTCTTCTAGAGTTCCGGGTCCTGTCTTGGAGATTGACCAGCTGCTGATTCCATATACTCCCACATCGCCCCCGTTGTGATGTGGATAGGGCTGTTCATCGAGCATATCCCGCGGAGGCAAAGAAGCGCCAGCCAATCTGGTCCATGTATGGCACGTGGGGAAGCCTTTATCCCCCCACTGAACGTCATTCGCATATGTAGCCGCATTTCATCATCGGTATATTATCTATGAGTAAGCTGCTGACATGATAGTCATGACGGTGATGTGCTATCACAGTGCAGATCCCATCTCTCCCCGTAGTCTGAGTTGGAGACAAGTTGTTCCGCGAGTCAGGAAGGCGAGTGCCGGGATGAGTCAAAATGAGGCGAGATGGAGAGTCGAGTTGGCGGGGTGTGGGGGTGCCATAGACTCCTCCCCCCTGTTATTCAGCTCTGTAGTATCGCATCCCGTAACGTGTTGTAGAGAGATACAAGTCACGATGTAGAGTAGACATTGATAATCTGATTCAAATGACATGAAGAACTCTCTCTAGTAACAGTGTGTATTCAATCATTTCTACTGCGTCGCTCTCGAAATGTCTAATGCCCTCAAAAAGCATGACGGAAAGGGTATCTTCGCCTCTCTTCCTATGCTTTTGTTTCATAACGCCGTGTAGTCTAAATCGACCTTTTAACTAAATCAAAATCCCATGCGTCTAGATTATGTGAACGCTAAAAACACAAAACGGAAAGGAAAGTCATGAAGAGAGTTGAGATGAGTGGTGAGTCTACAACTGAACAAGTGCAGTTGGATGCTGGGGGAGGTGACTGAGATGAGTCAACGGAGGGAGATGAACTCGCAGCACTTGCGGGCCGACATGTTGACCAAGGGGATTTGATCTGTCAGGCAGCTTCTCAGATCTTGGCGTGCCTCAGAATCTGGCTGTCTTGCTGTGCTTGCTGGAGCTTGAGAATCTCTCTCTGTTCCTGGAAGACCTGGCGCGCCCTCTCGAGGACCATCTCGAAACCCTCCTTGCCCTTTGCGGCGTTTTGCTGGAAGCGCTCAACAGAGAACTGCTCGATGCTATTCTTGATCTTCTGCCAGCCACCGCAGAGCGCGGTAATTTCGGCCCTTTGGGTGAAGGAGGTCTTGTCGTCGGGTGATGAGGCCGCGGGTCGGTAGGTGCAGGTTTCGCGTACGTTGAGGAGATCAGACCAGGTCATGTTCATGGAGCAGAGGGTGAGCTTCTTCGCGACAGGGTCGACATAGGAGGTCTCGTAGACCATGGACGTGTCCTGGCCGCCGAGAATAGACTGTATCCATTTTGGCGTCGACTGTCGGCAGGTAATGAGGCGCTCTGTTCGCAGCTACTGTGTGTCAGTTGATTGCTTACAACGACAATTGCGCAGGTGCCCCGCTTTGCGACGAAGGAGTCGCGATGCTCTTGGCACATGAAAGGAGTCACTTACAATTCCTGTCGCCGGGTCTACCGACCGGCTGATGGTGTCGACAGCGATAACATGGGGCGTCTTCTCATTCCAAGGGCCGTATTTCCGCCAGTTGCTTGTCGAGACCTCCTCCCACGAGTAGTCAAAGTCAATCGACTGCTGGAAGTACTTCATCGTGTGGTCGTGTGCCGATGGGTAAACTCGGTAGATGTTCCGGTGTATGTGTGCGCGCTGCTGTACGGCGCGAAAAATGTGAAATGCGCGAGAGTTGGCGATGTGAATTTATTGACCCGCGATAGGATTGGTGTGGGCTCGCGGTGGGTTTATGGTGGGCTGGGGGACGTGAAGGAGCGTAAAAGGCGTGGGAGGCTCGGTAAAGCCAGCCAGCAAGCCGTGCGCGATAAACGATCGCCGGGAGGACGGGAAGTGCTCAACGCTTTTCACCGCTCGTGCGCTGCGGGTTCCTTGCAACTTGCAATCAGGTGGAGGGTGTTTCTTGAGATGCGGTGTGCACAGCTGGAGAAATTGTGCGCTGGCAGCAAAAGTAAATGAAGGTTGGTGTTTGATTTGTCGACGGGCAAAAAAGGTGAAACTGGGGTACCGAGAGGCTTCCATGGGCGCAGACTCCGGCAGATTCTTCGCCACCTAGCCCGTTTGGGCCTATCACATGCCAGCCGCTAGCAATGCCCGGCGAGTCGTGTGCTCGCTGTGGCCAATCCAGCCCGAGTCTTTCCGGATGACGTTGGCCGGCCAATCACACGCCGCGAGTTGCGGTTCCTGGCGCATGACACACATTCAGGGTCTGGTCTGCATACTGCACGCCTCGTTGCCACTCAGCCTCATTATGTATACGCATGTACAGTAGGTACATGGCAACTGTCATCACCGAGTGTCATACAAATGGATGTCAGAAAGCAGGTTTACACGCCACGGTTACATGGCGAAATCATGGCTTTTCCGTGATTCTATCTGAACCATGCCCCGCATGGTGGTATCATAACTTTTGATATCAAGTGACAAACGCCAAACAATGCTATGCAAAGTACAAGCAACTCTCGTTGCTTTGCCCAACTCGCTCTACTTACGACAGCTCCTTACATCTCCAGCGCCTTCTGAGCCATGGCCAGTGCACCATCAAACGTCTTGTTGCCTCCGATGAAGCCAGCAGCGTGGACAAAGACACATCCAGGAATGCCGGATACCTGGTCGAGCTGCTCGTCCCGCACGCCCTTCCACGCGTCGGGGAGATCCTTGCGGTTCTCAAAGCCGCCATTCTCCTTGCTCACAGCGCGGATGCGCCACTTGCCCTCTGGCTGGTCCTCTGGGAAGAGTACGTAGAGCACCTGCGGGGCAACGCCTTCGGGCTGGGGAGTCTCCTTCTCCAGCGTGTACAGGTGGTCGGCCCAGGGCATACCTTCGGGAAGGACCAAAATGCGTCCTTGCGGGTCATACTGGAGACGGCTGTCGTAGGCCTGCTTGACCTTGTGACGTGCCGGGAGCCACGACTCGGCTCGATCTATCAGTTCGTAACGGAACTGCTCGCCGACAAAGCGAGACGCCGTCATGAAGCGCATGTCTTCCTCGGCCTGCTTGGCCTCTGGCGTCTTGGCCTCGTCAGAGAGGGCCGACCGGGGGCCGTAGTTGTAGCGGTTGACGACACTGGCGATGCTGAAGCCGCGGTCCTCAAACTTCTTCTCCAGCCCCGCCTTCTCGAGATCCTTGGGCGCAATGACATTGATGCCGTTGTCGTTGGCGTCAAAGGCCTCGATGAAGTCGTTGTAGAGCTTCTCGTAGAGCAGGTCGCGGTCAGAGCCCTGCAGCCCGGTGACGGCGGTGATGATGTCCTTGCCAAAGTGCATGTAGACCAGCCCCGCCGACGACAGCTTGGTCTGGTGGCCTGGGAAGACGACTTCGAAACCGCGCTGGTGGTGGTCGTAGCGCCTCTTGCTGTCGTCGTACTCGCCGCCCACGTCTACCACCGTGTGGCATTCGGCCAGCACGGCGGGGTCGCGGGTGCGGACGAGCTGGGAGTCGCGGTAGGCGGGGAGGAGCTGGAGCATGGAAACAGCCAGGGCTTCGTCGGCGTGAAAGTGGCCACTGCTGAAATTAGTCCTGTGCACGCTGTCTTCGGTTTCCATTGGCCTACTTGTGCGTTCCGATCAAGGGCGCATCCGTCTTGAGTCTCTTGGTGGGGTTTTCAGAAGACATTGTCCGGGCAGAGTATGCAAAGTAGGGGTGTCTGGCTGGTTTGTATGCGGCCCAGATGGTTCTAGCAAGCGGATTGAGCAAGAAACGGGGATTCTGCATGCAATTGAAAGGACTGCTGTAGTCGCCAGCAGGCTCTGGCGGCAGGCATCGCAGAGGGCCGGTCCGGCGGCGGGCGCAGGCTTGGCACCTTTCTTCTGTCCGGGCACCCTTAGTGGGGTGCCATGCTGCACTGGGCCCAGCAAACCCATGTCAGTATCAAAAAGCTGTGCGCAACAACGACACCAGACGCAAGACACGCCCAGGCACCGAGACCGACGGCCAGCAACCAGCGGCGAGAAAGAGGCATCACCAAACCGACACGGCGTCGCCCAGGCTTGTGCCGTAGTTCTGTTGCTCTGGCGTGGTTCCAAGGTTGCGCACGCGAGCACCCAACCCTCGCCCAGTACACAGAGGACAGGTACATACCATTACATCCATCGCCAGCCGCCCGCTCGCCGCCCTTACAGACGCGCTCCAAGGCCCGGTCACCTGTCCCTAGTTTCTGCAGGCTGCGGTCTCGAGGATTGCAGCGACTAGCCAGTCAGCCGCCCGCAAAGCTCGAGCACTACCTAGGCGAAATTGACACGTGAAGATAGTCGATAGCCAACACCACACCAGCACACTGCCCGCCAGCCTCGACCACGCCGCCCACAAAGCTCGCCCCCTCCACCCCCGAGGGATCCCCTTCGAGCTTCTCCGCGCCCCCTGCGCGACTGCCGTGCCGCCGCCTCTCTTCCCTTGACCGCCGTCGCCCGTGTCACCCGCCAGGCTCGTCGCTGCACGAGCTTGGCGACGACGGCGTCCGCCCATGTGGTCTACAGCAACGAGAGTAATCTCGTCCACGACCTTTCTGGGCGCAATCATCTTCACCATCCCCCTCGCCTTCGACATTGGCGGCCGAACATGTGGCCTGGCCTTTTCGCTGTCCCTCAGCGCATACTACTTTCTCTACTCGATCCTCCGCCTAGCCACGCCGCACTCTTCGCGGTTCCGCTGGTTCCTGTGTAATGTCGTCGCCTGGGCCCAGTGGCTGGCCATACCTACCCTGTTAATCTGGAGCCTCAACAAGTTCTCCATCGATGCCGACAACAATTCGGGCTGGGTCGAGCGCACTTTTGGCGGCAAGAGGGCCGACTTTACCAGCGTGCACGAGTGGATATTTGGGTCCGAAGGCCTGCTCCAGAGCGTCTCGATAGGCGCCTGGGACAAGACGCTGAGGTACAGCACGCCTGTGTTCCAAGTGGCCGAGGGCTTTTGCAGTCTCTTGGTCATCCAGGCCGCAGGACAGATTACACGATGGGTGGTGAATCGGGAGCGCGGCGACAGTTGGATGGTGAGATTTTTTTCCACAAACCCATGTCTGGGGTTGCTAACATGAATGTCTGCAGATTGGCCTTCTCATCACCTCCGCCTCCATTATTTCCACCTCTGTCTACTTTCTGTGGCGCATCACCACCTTCCCTGAGATTAGCAACGTCGACGCCATTCTCATTGGCGTTGCCATCACAACTGCCATCTTCCTCGGTGGTTGGGGCATTGTCAGCGCACGGGGTAACCCGGTTGAATCTTCGCTTTTGGTGAGTTCTAGTCCCCTGTTTGCTCTTGCGCCCTTGCTAACCCCCAAAGTTTGCCTATGTCACGCTCTGCATCTATCAAATCTTCACCGACTATCAGCCTTCTCCAGGCTCGGTGAGTGAGGCTAGCGCTTCGTCAGAGCCTGCGCTGCCTCCGTTACCTCCGATTATCATGGCCTCGTACACGACGCTTCTTCACGCTCTTGGCTCTCTGCCCACTATTGCCCATACCGGCTTCAATCTCATGGTCGGTGCCATTATGACCATTACGCCCTCGGTCATCATCTCCTTGGCCTACCGTGTTTTCGTCATGTATGCCGCAGCTCGCATCATCCCAGCCATTCGAGGAAGCGGTGCTCGTGCACTGTCGCAAGAGCCCAGCTTGGATGACGACGACGAGACGTCCAAGATTCTTGGTTTCCTGACATGGTTCAGCCCAAGCATCATCATTGCCGTCTACACCAGTCTGCTCATGCAACACTTTGCCAGCGGAAACGGTAGCGATGGCAGTGCGGTGACAGGCGAGTGGTGGACCAATCAAGGCGGTGATGCTGGCGGCAACTTTTGGCGCTGGATCAACCTCGGCATCACCATGGGTCTGTATGCGATTGAACTCAAAATCTCAAATGCTGATGACGACGGCCGCTTGACAAGTCACTGGAAGACGGATTAAAATGGGTAGCGGTGGGTAGTAGTGCGTATATTGGTCCACTTCTTCAGGGAGAAATCTCTGCAAGGATGACAGGAGGGGAAGTCGAGGGCTAAGGAAGTTTGGGGATTCCGATAAAGTCAGAGCAATGAAGCTGCTGCGGAAAACCAAGAGGAGGAAATCAAGCCATGCCATAGAGATGGAGCATGTGCAACCACAACAGACAGACACGTCATTTACACGGTAGGCTGTTCTAAAAAGGGAGGAAGGCGCGTGGGAAGGTTTTTATTGGGAGAGAGATTGGAGATGGAAGAAGGGCGGGGAGAAGGTTATACCATTCATAATTTGTCTTGGTCTTGGTTTGCGTTGTCACCACCCATCTTCTCTCTCTCTTTCTCTTTTCTCCTCCTTTCTTCAATTTTGTCGTTTTTCCTTTTTTCCACTTTGTTTTATTGGCATCCGGTATCCTGTGTATATATGTACATCACTAGTAGCGCCGCATCATTTTCTTCAGATACCCCCGAAATTTGGAATCGTGTTGGGAAAAAAGACTTGACTTCTTTGCTTTTGGGTCAGTGTATGTGTGTTGGTGTTCTGGGCCTCATACTTTTGATGGGATTGTTGTCACGGATTACTCATGATGTTATACATGGGTTATCGTTGTTGTTGGTTACTCGTGATACTACCTGTGGGGTTGTACTTGTGGTGTAGCAACAACCCTGCATCTTAGTTGTCTACCTGGTTATTTCTTTTATATCCATTTTCAAGTCTTGCTTTTGGTTCTTCTTCTAGTTTGGACTACGTGAGTGAGTGCATAGTCTAAAGTGAAAGGGAAGAAAAAAAAGCAACGAGACTGAAAGGACGAGAGAGTGTATGATAAACGCGCTGTCATCGCTATCATTGTGATTGAGTATTATAACGCTAGAAGAGAGAGAGAGAAAAAACGAAACAAAACAAATGACAGAAGTAAAGACCACGGCGTGGCATACATGGTCCTCTCCTACACTAACATTTTTCTTATTTATTTTTAGCATTTCGTTCTTCGCGATTTTACTTGCTATCTCCGACACCATCCCCTGTCATCCTGCGTTGCGCCTTAGTACGCGTCTTGCATATTGCATGGTATACACGCCCTACCTGCTCAACACTATGCGGTGTGATATCAGCCATCGTCTTCTTTCTTTCTTTCTTTTTTTGGCATCTCGAATATCACACACGTCACGAGCGGAGGTCCCGGACCTTGCATCAAGAATGTGTGTGTGTGACCAAGTCAAGATGTGTACTAGTAACTAATGATATTTTAAAAGAAAAGCGCGCACGTGGCCCCCCGTTATCACATACCTGAAACCTGGGTTAAGCGCTTCGAGGCAACGTACTATTTATACGATTTTTCTTTTCAAAAGCAATGAACGGTGTATATGGCATACTTTGGCGGCTATAAAAAGAAATGATGTGTCAAGGATGTGTGTATGTATGTGTAGAAGGGCGCGTAGGTGAAATGAAGGGGGTTTGCGCTGTTTGCCTCTTTTCTTTATACACGGAGAATAATATTCGGGGTATGCACGCATGTCGAATGCGCGGCCTTTTTCACGGCCTTATTATCTTCTCTGTACCTGCATATTTCGGGTTGTCTCCACGTAAAGTAGAAGAAAACAAACAGGTATACTCGCCTTGTCTCGACTCATTGCAAGTCCTTGGATAACAGGTTTACAGTCAAGTTTGTGTTGAGGCACTCTCAAAGTCAAAATAACGGGTACTGTGGAGATTGCAGACATAATAGGGTGACGGTGCTAAAGGCGAAAGTGGATGTAAAGCTCTTCCCGTTGGTCCTACCGTGCCATATCAATCAGATATGTATACTTGGAATTTGGCCGAGGCTTTGAATAGTGCAGAACAAAATGCAGGGTGATTTTACCAAAACAAGGGTGAACTTCGGTGTCGTAAGATTCCTGCATGCATTCTGGTGCACATGCGCCAGGTCAGCTGTATTTAGATGTTGCCCACGACTGCATCAGAAAAATTATTTGGCGCTTCCAACACAATAAATATAGGGGCATTTGAGCCTCGAAATAAACCACTTGGGAAGCTAGTCGTGTTAGGCGTGTAAGGGCCTGATCCTTCAAGGCACTACTTGGGGAAAACTACTCGGGGAGCACCACTTGGGGAGCACTACTTGGGGAGCGCCACTTGGGGAACACTACTTGGGAAGCTAGTCGTGCTAGGCGTGTAAGGACCTGATCCTTCAAGACACCACTTGGAGAGCACCACTTGGGGAACTAGCAAGGATTGGTCTGTGCCGCAGCCTTACTCCCAAGTGACATGGCATGCCGGCTACGGTCGTTTGGGGCGAAGGAATGTTAATGTGCCATGCTCTCAATTTCCCGTCTCTTCTGGAAAGGGAGTTGGTGGTGTGCGTGTGTGTGTGTGGATACCCCAAGGATAGATTTTATGATGTTACTCGGCATCAAATCGAGTCTAGCATGCTGCACGAGATGTGGACCACGACTGGATAATGCCGCGGTGTTTTGCCGACGGCGAATCCTACAGCTGGTCATCGGTGAAGCCAGATGTGTCAACCTGGTCGAAGTCATGGTGGACGGCGGCATTTAATAAAAAAAGAGTTCGTTTACAGCGTAGTGGGAGCTGTTGACCGTGGCTTGTTGCTGTGGGTCAATGGATTGCAAACGGAGACACCGAGCCCTAGGGCGAGCGTTGTGTACAGAGCATGATGTAGTCTGCATAACGTATGCGCGAGCATGTCTTGGTCACGGAAGAGAAGATTCCACAAGCGATGGTGGTCGCGAAACACATTGGCACGGCACATGACACGGCGGCGGACGACGACGTTGGCGACAAGCGCGTGGTTCCGCGCTTCCTGTTCGCTAGCCGAGTCATACAGTCGAACGGAAGGATGAGGCGGAGGGCAGAAGCTAGCTGCTAGGAAGGCCACGGATGTGTGCTGACTGAAGACCAAAGCAAGGGGCGAGCCACTTTGGGCGTCTGGCGAATTGGATTTCTGGCTGCGCAGAGGAGAGGATGCGGTGCGGCGTAGTTGCAGTTCTTTGTCTGATCGCTAGCGGGAACGGAACGCGCCGCGAGAACC
The DNA here is from genome assembly GCA_020744315.1 of Curvularia eragrostidis. Taxonomy (NCBI): domain Eukaryota; kingdom Fungi; phylum Ascomycota; class Dothideomycetes; order Pleosporales; family Pleosporaceae; genus Curvularia; species Curvularia eragrostidis. Next base: position 66,517 of record JAIRCK010000082.1, on the reverse strand, counting down.
ACGGAGACGGACTGCTGGATTTTCCTGCTCCCAGTGCGCACGATGATGATGGATGACACACGGCCATGACTCTGCCGACAAGCTGACGCACCCGACAAACGGCCGCGCTTAACGAGGGATTGTCTAAGCAGACGGGCAGTGGAGGAGGCGGGCAGGGCTGCGTGGCATGTGATTGGCTCGAGGGCGGGCATGGGGTTAGTCTTGTGTGGCAGAGGTCAAGTGGCAGAGGGCGAGAGTCAGATGGGCGGATGCGGCGTGCGACGGTTACGTTGGCCTGGCGCACTGAGCACGGGTCCAAGTTTGCTCGAGCCCTTTTCTGCTTTTTTCTCCTCTGGCGCGCGGGTTCCTGGAGCGCAGAGTTTGCATGAGAGGCGCCCGCAGGTGAGCATGTGTATGAGACGGGCCGATCAGCCAACCATGCGGCGCATCACTCTGCCAGGCGTCGCAACGGCCGTATGAGTGGACGAGGCACTCACACAGGCGCACGCGCACGCAGAGCGGGCAGAGGGCCATGGCGAGGGAGGAGGATGCTACATGGCACTAGGGCATGCGACCACACGGGCAAAGTGTGTCGTGGGCGTGGAGCTGATAAATGAAACGCGGCGAGATCCATTGAGCGCCTTCTTGTTTGGTCCTGGGCTGGGAAACGGGCTCCGGCCTCGAAGCAGGCGGCTACGAGGAGGCTGTGCGTCGTCCCCTTGGTGCCCTTGGTGCCCTTGGTGCCCTAGCCGGGTAGCATGTATCGGTGGCCGTGGAGCTCGCTCGCCCTATGGCGCTGGCTGGGGCGCTGCTGGAAGCGCGCGGGATGGTGGGCGATACGCAGGCACCGATCTGCTGCTGAGGCGGTGATTTGCAGACGGCGACGCGGGCGGACAGCAGGCGGGCAGCCAGGCGGCCAGGCGGGCAGCAGAGCGCAGGGCGTTGGCCGGTGGCGGCGATGACGAGGTCAGGCCATGGTGGATGGTTGTGCTTGTGCGAGCGTTGGCCGCGGCTACGCGGTATTGTCGCGCGTTTGAGCAGGCTCGGCTGCAGCAGCGGGCCAGCCAATGGCAGCGGCGCTGGCCTGCGTGTGCGGGTTCCGCGTTGGCGTGCAGCGCGCTAGCCGCTTTGGGTCGATCATCCTCGCATGCCACCAGGCCGGGAGCGCTGGTTGCACACAGCCGTCTGTGCCATCCTGGAGCACCCTCCGCCCACTCTACCCTCCTCTACACCCAGGAAACGCCTGTAGGGCTGTAGACGCGACTTTTCCGCGAAAAAAACGTGGGAGAGGCCAGAATGCAGGGTCTATAATAGCTAGAGTCGAAGCAACCGCGTCTCTGGCCCCTCTGTGCGCTGTTCGCTGCTCGTCCGCTCGCGGCCCGGGTGGGCAGATAAACGCGGGGAGCAAGGGCAGCTGCAGCCTGCACCAATCGCAGCCACCAGACCAGGGTCCGCCTTCCGGGATGCCCACACCCCCCCGGTCTGCGCCAGCAGCAGAAGGAGCGAACAGCCGCCCTCGGTGGTTGCAAGCCTGTTGCCCTGCTGCTCATCCGCTGGCAGGAGCGTCTGCCGTCGGGTCGCCCCTCCCACATTCGTCTTGCGCCTTATACACTGGGCCCGCCATGGAAAAGCCGCTGCTGCTCCCGTGGCATTGCTAGCAGACTCGTCGTCGTCGTCGGCCTGCCATATCCCCTCCCCAAGCCCTCCCTCTGCACTGCACTACACTACACTGCACTGCACTGCACTCTATCCTCGACCACCGCTTGCCACTGCCTGCCACCACCTGTCACGCCCGCCAACCGCTCCACGCCAGCTGCTGTCGCTACTGCTACTGCTACTGCCTCTGCCTTCGCCTTGGCCTAATCATCTTCGCCATTGCCCCCCTCACCTGTCTTGCCCGTTGCCCGGCCATTCATCCCAGCACCCAAAGACTTCACCCGCTAGTCCATCTCTCGTCTATCTCTCCTCTTGCCCGTCTCTCCTCTGCACGGTGCAGGCGCCAAAGCCGCCCACGCCTGGATCATCGTACCATGGTGAATGGCCTTCTTGGATGCCCGTTACAGTAGCCTTTGACCGTCTGGACACCGACACCTGAACAAACTCGCGGTCGAATTCGATATTGCGCCCTGGACATGTCGACCGTGCTGCATATGCCTGCCTTCAACTCCGCTCCTCATGGGCCTGCCTTTACATCCGTGAATGGACCCTCGTCTGTAAGCCCCACCGACGAACAAAAACCACCCATTGTTGCCAAATCCTCCACCTGGAGTCCGGCCTCGCGAGGCCCGGAGACCAGCTACCACTCCCCCAGAAGCGACACCAGTCCCTCGACCGTCAGCAGCCGAGATATGTCTCCCGAGAGCGTCAACAAGAGAAGACGTTCGGCCTCGGAAGAGGACCCCATCGTTCGCCGCAGCCCGGGGGAGCTAGTCGCCGGTTCGCGCAAACTACCAAATCCCTTCCAGCCCGCGAGCCGCGACACGCACACCACCACCATGGATGCGCCCCAGCAGCCAAGTCTGCCGCCTTTGGGCCGTCCAGATGCTGAACGACGCTGGCAAACCGAGCCCCGTGAGCTGCCTCACACCGGCCATCAGCACTTTGACCACCGTGAGCCTCGTCCAGCTGAGCCCACTCGCTCTAGCGGCCCAGCAGACTCGCACGCCCGCATCGGTAGTGCAGGCGAAGCTGAGCTCGATGACGCAAACACGACCGAAGTTACTCGCGCTGGCGTCCAAGTTGAACTAAAAAAGCGCAAGAGGGTAAGCCATTCAGCCCTCCATCCCTGCATTCCGCTGATGTTTTGTAGCAATTCGCCAACCGCACCAAAACAGGTTGTGGTACCTGCAGAAGGCGAAAGAAGAAGTGTGATGAAGCCAAACCTGAATGTTAGTAACCGTCTTTCTGATCCTGCATTCGTCTAACCCCCTGAATAGGCAACAACTGCACTCGAGGTGGCTTTGTCTGTGAGGGCTATGCCAACAAGGTTCCTTGGACCAAGAATGGGCCTGCAAAAGCCCCGCCTGCACTGCAAGCCAAAGAGAGGCTTTCCGCCATACCCGCGTGCCCAGGTTGCAATCGACCTCATATCCCCCACTGCGCACCCCACACCACTGAGGCCGCTTATCTACCACCAGAAATTCGCTCAGCAAACGGCCAGGACCGGAAACCGTGGAACAACTGGCCCGAGCCGACACCACCACCGCCGCCGCCAGTCCGGGCCCCTTACCCACCAGAGGCTCCCCCACCAGCTCCCGTGCAGTACGCGCAACCCCCACCAAATCAGCACGAGAGGCACCTAAGTCACGAACATCAAGCACCACCTCCGCCACAACAGCCACTTCACCAGCAAACTTCCCGTGTTTACCACCATGCTCCTCCTAGCATGAGCCACATCCCTACCAGCAGTCCTGCTCCAGCCCCTGCGCCTGCCTTGTAAGTGGTGGACTCCTTTTCTGTTTTCCAATGCGCTCAGAAAGCGTTAAATCGCGCTTTGAATCCACAGCTAATATTTATATAGGACTTCCAAGGCAGTCGTACAGCAGCAACACCATGTGGCACAACACCATCCTCGCCCTCCGCCACTACCAACTACCTTACCCCCTGCACAATCACCGGTGCGCTTTCCACCAACCTCTTCACTCATGTACAAATCCGAAAAAGACAAGATGCTGGCTGGGGAGCCTTTTCTGCCTTTTGACAGAATCTTGATTGACGAGCGCCACCAATGCATGGGAGCCCAGCAAAACTTTAACAACACAGCCTATGCTTCGAATCAGTTCTCCAAGCAGACAAGGGAGGGGCTTTTCAAGACCATCCTGGCAGCCAGATGGATCCCACCTCGAAAAGATGCCAATGATGTTATCAGCCACTTGGGTAGCAACGTATACGTTGCTGCGCCCTTTACTTGCGACTACGGCTACCATCTGAACATTGCCGACAATGTTGTCATTGGTTCCGATTGCCACCTTCATGACTCTGCGAGGATTTGCATTGGGCGGAACACTAAAATAGGGGCCCGGGTTACAATCCAAACCCTCAAGACGCCCACTGACACCAAGTCCCTCAAAGGCAGCAACGGGACCGAAATTGCACAGGAGGTGCATATCGGAGAAAACGTTTACATTGGCGACAACTGTGTAATCGAGGCAGGGGTCAAGATTGGTGAAAACACCATTGTGCGCCCAGGCTCAGTGGTCTCTCATGTATGTTGCAATCCAACCTGATAGCTTGTGACAGTTACTGACATGCGACAGACATTGCCTCCCAACTGCGTGGCTCAGGGGAACCCTGCTAACATCCTGCCCAACTGACTTTGATCCATCAAAGAAAAACCAGAGGTCTTTAGCTGTTTCTCAGGCATTGGTCGCGTGTTGTAAAGACACCGCTGAGAGTATTCAGCATATTTCACACAGGACTTGGATATCACATTGCGCATCACTGTGTGGTGCCGGAGTTTTTGGCGTTTAAACAAACCGGAGGATACCCATTGCTACGCGTTTTTGTGTTTTTTTTTTGTCGGGTTCGAGGAAGACGAGGAGAATGAGGATAAATAGTGTACGTAGGACAACGGGCGGTATCTGACTGTAAAGTCTCCTATTGCATCTTGGTGCTAGGCCTGCAGGACATGGCATTGCAACCAAAATACAATCCTCTCTCGATCTGCGTACGACTATGCATGACTCGTACATGCCACTAAGCTACAATTATCAGATGCATTAGCCGTGAGGCTCAACGCTGCTTCACGTGCGTAACATGATCCGTGCGCCGAGCCCAAGGCCCGCGTCGGATTTGCAAATTGTCCGCGGCGAACATCAAGGCTGTGCCATTCGGTTTTCTGCAACAACAATGCCGCCCAAAGTACCCCTCAATTGGGGGCTCCCGCCTCCAGCGTTCCTCTTGCCGGCCTCGACACGATGTCTCTTGCAGCAAAGTGGTCAAATATCACGGCCAGCAGTCGCCTACACCTCCATCCGTACCATTAAGTCGACCTTCACACCCAAGCCCGACCGGTTCGCACACCACCCCGCAAAGCCAGCTCTGAATAGCACATCGACGGCTGCGCTCGAGCGCAAGGCTCACAGCACGCCCTTGCGAACGGGCCTGCTCGCCATTAAAAAGGGCATGACGTCTGTCTACGACCAGGAAACGGGCAAGCGGACCGCATGCACCGTTTTGCAACTCGACCGCAACGAAGTGCTCGCGCACAAGCGACGAGACAAGAACGGGTACTGGGCGGTGCAGATTGGAGCCGGGCAAAAGGAAGCCCGCAATGTGACACGGCCGATGCTGGGCCATTTTGCTGGCGCTGGGGTCAGCCCGAAGAGATGGGTAGCCGAGTTCAAGGTGCGGGACGAGGCCGGGTTGCAGGTCGCTGTTGGACAGACGGTTGGGGCGAATTGGTTTACGCCTGGGCAGTGGGTGGATGTTAAGGCGATAAGTAGGGGTATGGGGTTTGCTGGTGTAAGTTTGGGGACCTCTCATATAACACGCAAAACGCCGACAGAGAACTTGGAGGACTGACTTCTTTCTGTTTCGGGGAAAATAGGGCATGAAACGTCACGGTTTTGGCGGTCAACCCGCTTCTCACGGTCAATCGCTCATGCACCGTGGTATGGGTTCGGCTGGAGGCTCGCAAGGCTCGGGTTCCCGTGTGCTGCCTGGAAAGCGCATGCCTGGTAACATGGGCAACGAGAGCGTGACGGTGAAGAACCTGAGGGTGCTGCAGGTCGACGAGCCGAATGGAATCGTCGTGGTGACTGGTACGTAAACCTTTTTCTCTTGCTGTTTGTATCTTGCGTTGGCGAGTAGCGGGCGCAGTGTGGTTGTGTGAGAAAAAAAGAAGGACGAAACCAAGAAGAGCATGTTGAACTAATTCAAACCACAAAAAAAACAGGATCTGTACCCGGCCCCAAGAACCAAATTATCCGTGTTCAGGATGCCCTCGGCAAGCCGTGGCCAGAGGGCCCCATGTCGACCGCTGAGCTCGTAGCTACAGCCGGAGCTCCCGAAGCGGCAGAGGCCACTGCTACTACTAGCGCTTAAATGAGTATACGAGAGAGAGAGAGAGAGAGAGCAAGAGAGTTGGAGAAGAGGCCAAAGTAACTGTATCATATTAACGCAATCGAGGGCGTTTTGAGCAATCTGGATTACACATCAGCATGGATTGCAATGTTATGAGCGGGGAGCCAGAAAAAGAGAGGTCGTTGTGTTTTGCATGATATCATGTGAGACACGATGGTTGTACAGAGCAGGCAAAGAAAAGAAAAGAAGTAAAGAAAGACAAAGAGAAAGAGAGAGGATGAACATATGACTCCTAGCAAAATGACCCTCCGATTATAGGAATATCAAGTTCTTTGATCCGTAAAGCCTCGATATGTGAAGCTGCGTTGAGAAAACACTGCAGATTGATTGAAAAAAAAAGGTAAAAGGGAAATGGGCAAAAGAAACATGCACATTAAGAGGATATATACACTCGGTAAGCTCGACGTTTCCAAATAGCATACACCGTCCTACATCTTCCGAGATCCCATCTTCTCATCTCTCCCCTCAGATAGATTAAGCAGATCCCCCCTCCGCTGATCTCAACTGCCCCAACCGCGTTTAATCCCAGCTGGATAACTATCATTTCCCCGAACAGTACTGACATACGGCCTGGTAGAAGTAGTAGTGCGCGAATACCTATCCCTCACCCTGTCATCATCACGAGCGCTCTCCTCACCACTAGAAAGATAATCGCTGCCCTCTCCGATGCCATTGTCGTCATCGTCACTGTACCGGTACCTGTGCTCGTCGCCACTGAGATTCGTCCGGTCGGCGTCATTGTCATCGTCGCTGGGGAGGTAATCGCTTCCCTCGGCAATGCCATTGTCGGAGCTGGAACGGGACCGGGCCGTATGGTGGTGGTGGCGTCTGGAGATATGATGGCGGGTGTCTGCATGCGCGGGCGAGGGCGAGCGAGAGTCATAGGAGCGTGTAGGGGACGGGCCGTGAGAGACGTAGGAAGGCGTGGTGGAGGGGGCGCGCGAGACGTGGCCGGAGAAGGAGGCGCTACGGTACGAGGCTATGTCTGAGTTATTTGCGGGAGCTTGATCGGCATCATCATCGTCAGAGTAGTATCGGTGGTTGGAGTAGTGAGGACGATGACTGGGACGCGCTTCGAAGTGGTCACGCCGGCTTTGGCGGGCTGGGCTGTATCTGGCGTTGCGGTCTACCGAGGCGTCACGGTGGTAGTGACGTGAGATACGGTACAGAGGCCTGTCTGAGGCGTTTGCAGCAGGGCGAGCGGTTTTCTCAAGGCTGCTTCGCCGAACCAGGCTGCGTCTGTTGTGCCAGTCTCCAGATGAGCTGCCTCGACGCGAGCGGAGCCTGTGGTCATTACGGTCCTCGTCACTGGAGTACGTGGCGTCGGAGCGGGCTGTGCGTCGGGCGCCTTGTATCTCGAGCGCTCGGAATCGCTCGAGAAATTGTCTGGCTTCTTCAAAGTTTTCTAACTCATGCGGCTTGAGACCGTTGTTGCGGCTACGGCTACGACTAAGGATACGCAGGGTATCATGCTTGCGGTCCCAGTTGCTGCTTCGAAAGTCAGACTCCCGACGATCTAGAGCCCGGTGGTCGTCGTAGTCTTTTGATGAGGTACGGCGATGAGACAGTGAACGCTCTCGGCCATAGTCTTTCGGAGCAGAGCGTTGAAGCGGTGAGCTGTCGTCAGGTCCATACTCGGTGTAGCTACTACCGTAGTCTGGCGTTTCGTCGTCCACAAATGCACCAGGCATTAATTTGGCCGGCGTGGCTATGTAGTCATCTTCTGTTCGTGCTGATTGCGCAATATAATCTGAACCAGGAGACGGGGTCCGATAGCGGGATTGCGTGGGCTGCGGCCGCCGATACGGCGAGGCAGTGTAATAATAGGGCTTGCTATCAAACCCTCTTTTACCAGGGCTGTACGATGAACTCATCGAGGAGGACCGTTCATACCGCACAGGGCTGGGGGACGGACGTGGATCCTGTGGGTTGATGTAGTCGCCAGCGTCGGAATACACTGGCTCGGATATGTAGTCTGACAACCAAGATGCAGCATGGTGCTTGCTGTCCCGAGGTGATTGGCTGCGATATCGAGGCGCTGCAGCGTACCCATTCTTTTGGCTTCGGTGGGACTGGCGGTTGCTGTATGTGTCGTAAGGCATGATGATCGCAAGGCTGTCTGCTCTGCAATGACGTTGGCCTCGGTGATTGGGTAAAGCCCGGCGGAGGGAAGGATTGCTGGGTTCAGGGTTGGTCCGCTCACTGTTGTTTGGTGGTTGACAGGGACGGGCCATGCACAGACACGCTGGCAGGGCTCGACCATTACCGCCGTCTTGGCGTTCCAGCTCTCCCACCGTCGACACTGCGCCTCAACCCCCTTCTTGGCATCCAGAATCGCCCTGTCGTACCGTCCGGCAGATGTACGATTACGACGATACGAGGATCCCGCTTTTTTGGCTTTGATGTGTCTCTATGTGCACACAGCGCGGCACCTCTGCTCCAACATCTATCGAACAAGACACTCGATACAAAATGATACTACTTTTTAGTACAACTCGTTAAATGCCGAGCCCAGGAAACGCTTTGCATATATCGTCGAAGACACACCAGTATACCTGTGGCATCGGATTGAACAAGTCAAACAAGAGAGGTCAGCGTTGTTTCGAATCACATGGCCCGCGCATGTTTGACAAATTCACCTATCGGACGAATTCATTCTCGATCACAGACCCATGTCGCATTACCATGAAATCCGGGTCGCAAACAGATCTCCTATCTTATGTCAACCATGTCAGGGCAATATACATGTTCCCAGCTAAGCTGAACCAGGAATGGCTTGGTGGATCCAGCGTCGGCTCACTAGGTTGATGTGAAACAACAACAGCTTCGCGTACCACGCCATGGCCGGAGCAATCAATACAGCGCCTGCAAATATCCGTCAGACGGCAGTACAATGCTCTCAGAGCATATCACTCCTATATGCTGCTTAGTGCACTTTTGTCATGGCGCTTCTCAAGTCCGAAAATAAATTGTTCCGTTCCAGAACAATGGTACATACTGAGTAGAATGCTTCCAACGCCAAGGCACGACTCGTGTGTTCCGACGCCTACCCGTGCTTGGTGATGAACCGTCCTCCGGGCCCCAGTATTCGCGTGGAAGGATTGTTTCTCTGATTAGACTGTGGGGCATCGTTCAAGCAACCTCCCTCAAATCCCCTTTGGTATAAAGATGTGAATCCATTCCGCTGCTGGAGGATCATCCAACTACATCTTTCCATTCCCTATCCATCCCTTTCAATCATCCAATCTCTTTTTTTTCAGCAAACTGTGTTTGCTATCCATTCTTTCTGACACTCCTTCAAGAACTTAACCATGAAGTACTCATTCTTTGTCGCCATTGCGGCGGCTTTCGCCACCACTGTTAGTGCAGCTGATGCCGTCAAGGGCGCTGCTGAGGGTTTCGCCAAGGGTATGATTCGCCTTGCATTACTTTTGTAATACGTGCTTACATCTGAACAGGCGTAACTGGTGGTGGCAACGCTGCGCCTGTCTACCCCAAGACCACTGCCGAGCTGATCAGCTACCTCGGAGACTCGCAGCCTCGCAACATTGTCCTTACCAAGACTTTTGACTTCACTGGTACTGAGGGCAAGGCCACCTCGGCTGGCTGCCGTCCCTGGGGTACTGGCTCGGGATGCCAGATCGCCATCAACCAGAACGGCTGGTGCGACAACTACCAGAAGGACGCGCCCAAGGTCAGCAGCATCACCTATGACAAGGCTGGTGTTCTTGGTATCACTGTTGGCTCCAACAAGTCCTTGATCGGTCAGGGCAACAAGGGTATAATCAAGGGAAAGGGTATCCGTATGGTCAACGGCGTCAAGAACATCATCATTCAGAACGTCCGTTTCACCGAAATCAACCCTCAATACGTCTGGGGTGGTGATGCCATCACCGTTGACGGTGGTAAGTTGCGACTGACATCCAATGCTGCATACAATCTCTAATCAACCATTGTAGCCGACATGATCTGGATCGACCACTGCACCACCGACCTCATTGCTCGCCAGCACATTGTCCTCGGCAACAGCGCTTCCGGCCGTGTCAGCATCACCAACAACGAGATCAACGGAGCCACCGCCTGGTCTGCTACCTGCGACGGCCACCACTACTGGGGCTTGTACCTCACTGGCAGCAACGACATGGTCACCCTCAAGGGCAACTACATCCACCACACCTCTGGCCGTTCGCCCAAGGTTGCCGGTAACACTCTTCTCCACGCCGTCAACAACTACTTCTACGCCAACTCTGGCCACGCCTTCGAGGCTGACGCCGGTGCCAAGATTGTCGCTGAGGGCAACGTTTTCCAGAACGTCAAGGAGTCTGCTCAGTCTGGTCTCGCCGGCAAGATGTTTGCTTCTGGTGGCGCCGCTTGCAAGAGCGCTTTCGGCCGCAACTGCGAGACCAACGCCTACGGTAGCTCTGGCCAGCTGACTGGCGCTGACACCAGCGTTATCAGCGGCTTCTCTGGCAAGAACCTTGCTGCCGCCTCCCCTGCTGCCAACGCTAAGAACGCTGCCAACTCTGCTGGTTACGGCAGGATCTAAGCGCCGCGCTTTGGTCTTTGGACTGTATATATATTGAGAATGAGGGGAGAGTGAGTGCTGTTGTAGTTTAATTCTTCTGTACATATTTTGCTTTCTAGACCTGCAAATAAATACTTCAGGGATCAAATAGTGTACATTTTGATTTGTGACATCTTGTTTTTGTAGGTCTGATACTCCTAATGTTGCTGATTGTCTTGGCTTTTGGTATATCTCCATGTAAGCCTTCTCCAATTCGGCCGGTTTTATCACGCATATTACATTATATCATTTTATGGGATTGTTCTGGAAACGACAATCTTTTTTTCTTTTCGCATTGTATGAGTTGTCTCATTCACGCCAGAGATACGATGATCCACAAAGAATCACAGCAATCCCAGGCAGTCGAGACGGACGTTTCATTGATCTTCTTTTTGTAGGTCGATCATCCAATAGATTTACTTGAGCTCCATGAATTTTCTCCTTGCGTTGGATACTGCCTGATGTCGTGATTCAAGATATCCCTTCTATCAAACTCATAGTAGGTAGATCTGACGTCGGCCGTAAATCGGGGCTATTCGAATAGCATACAGTAGCCGAAGTTTGTGCTCCGCGGAACCAACAGCACGTGTTCATACAAATGTCGTGTAGCTCATACTGGGTGCGATTTGTAGACTTCGATCTAATGTCGCTGCACTGATGGGTTTGGATATACAAGGGCTGGTGATATGGTGCCCAAGCGACAGATTTGAAGCATGTTTGTTTTCAAGAAGATGACAGAACAAAATGAAAGCTGACGTCTTCAAAGGTGGGTATTTTACCTAATTGAGAGAATCGAATTGATGGATGAAACAATGTCTTTGTGAGGGGTGCTCTCAACAAGATGATGGCGCCATAAATGTGGTGAGAAAGGTCTGAGAATCTTGTACGATGGCGTTTTCCGGCAATCCTTTCTGCCGCTTAGGGTAATCTCTAGAGCATTTAGGCAGTCAGAACCTTAATTCATATGACTGGAAGAATGGTAGTTGAGAGGCCAGCACATTATCACAACTGTAAGCTCAACCACTCTCTCAAGTCACTATGCAAGCTATCGATGCAGATTTTCTGTGGAAATCATATGCAATGTATTCTTCGGGAGCATGAGGAGACATTCAAAACATCAACAAATTTGTCATACACAAGCTTGAATGACTTGGTTGCTGAGCGAGTCACCCCACAGAGTCAGTCCCTGTTCCACAACCCACCAACTTTGGTATTCGAGAAATTATCTATCAAACATGAAACCCAATCAATGCCCGTTGGTAAGGCATAGAAGTGGCGCTGTCTGAGCAGCGTCTGCCGCTACTGGGGGTGACGAATACCTCCAGGGGTTGGCTACGGTTGTTGCGCCAACGCCCACTTGTTTAGTGTGGCGGCAATCTTTCCGCTCACCGACGTGTACGTACCCTGCATGGGGCTTCGTTACGGCGTACCAACATTTCACGCTTCACTCGACGCATTGATACGAATATCACGATTTTCCTTTCGGTAGCTTGACACTTGTCCTACGACGTTCCCGGTCGTTGCATAGCTGGCGAGGCTGCAATCGGCCTACACCGGGACGTTTTTTCGCATCCAGTCCGCAACGCAATCGCATCCGCAGACACCTTGCACATCTTGCACACCGCACATGCAATAGTCGCAATCGCATCACAACCGAGAAGAGATGCTCGGATTCCGCCCCCTTTCGGTGGGCAAGAGGAAAGCCCAATCCTATAACCAGGTGCCCGCCGCTGAGCGCGATGTCGAAGACGGCGGATACAACGAAAAAGGCCATGACAGCGATGGTTACGAAGCCTACCTGTCTTCCGATTCAGCGAGCCCGTCCTCTTCACGGCACTCGTCCGGCGCCTATGACGAGAATCCCAACAATATCGAATCGCGGCCACTCCGCCGGCCCCCCAAATCCCATCGAAGAGCACCCTCGAGACCTACTGTGAGCGCATACAGCTACAGAAACCCGCGGGCATGTACGAGATACTTTGGGCTGGCTTTAGCAAGTACTATGCTCTTGTTCATATGGTTCTTGTTCAGCAGCAGTTGGGATTCAATAAGAAGTGCAGAGCTCGGTCTGCACAAGCCCCCGCCCCCGCCAAACGTATGGGAGAGCTTTCCGTTCCTGAAGAGATATCACGGCGGAATCCGCACGCTAGTCAGCCGTGAAAAGAATGTCCCCGAGTACCCGACTAAGCAGGATATCGACCCTGAGCTGCCGGCAGCGGAACCCAAGGATGGAGTAAAAGAGCGGAGATCACAAGGCGCGCACATTGCCGACTCTATACTTTTTGATCCTTTCCCGGACTACAGCGGTGCGAGCTATGTGGACCAGTATGGGCCTGTCGAGACATGTTATATTGATGCAAACGACACCATCAAGGTACCAGGGCTACGAGCATACAAGGGTGTTCCTGAAGGCATGCCGGATAACGTCTATGGAAGCTACGAGACACTGGGCTTGAGAAATGACGTCTGTTTTGAGCGCTTTGGCCGACTGGGCCCATACGGACTGGGTTACAGCAAGCGGCGGGGCGGCACAGGCGCCGGCATGGAGGGTGACCGAGAGGGAATTGAGGATGTTTGGAAGACCGATGCCGAAGTCGATTTTCGAAAGGTCAACTGGGATGATGCGGTCAATCGATGCTTGGAGAAGAACAAGGGCCGCTTTGAGAAACAGCCTACCACTCAACGCCCCAGCTTCCAGATGCGCAAGCGTGACGCAGATCCTGAAGACAAAGCATCTCTCAACGGCGCAACCCGCGAGCAGCCAAAGAAGGCTCACAAGACCCTTCTTCCGCGCACTGCAGTCCTCCTCAGAACATGGTGGGACTACCAGTATGACGACGAGGATCTGATGTATCTCCGTGCCCTCATCTCCGAGCTCAGTCTTGCCTCGGGAGGCGAATATGAGGTTCACTTTCTTATCCACGTCAAGGATGATAACAAACAGATCTGGGCTGATGAGAAAATCTACCAGGAAGTCCTCAAGAACTCGCTGCCTGCTGAATTTGCTGGTATGGGGACTCTCTGGTCAGAACGCCAGATGGGTTTGATCTATGGAGGTCTCGAAGAGTCCAACTACCGCGGCCTGCCGGTGCACGGCGCTTACCGTTCGACCTTTATGCCAGTAACCTACTTTGCCCACCAGCATCCCGAATACGACTACTTTTGGCACTGGGAGATGGATGTACGGTATACTGGACACTACTACCATCTCTTCGAACAGGTCTCTAAGTGGACGACAGCTCAGCCCCGCAAAGGACTGTGGGAGCGCAATGCGCGCTTCTATGTACCATCGGTACATGAGTCTTGGGAGGACTTCAAGCACATGGTGCGCGTGCAGACCGAGCATGGCACCAACAGCCAGGCAAACAGATGGTCTAAGCATCTACCCCCGAACCCCCATGTCCCCGGCTCAGAAACGCAGAAGCCTGAAAAGGCAATCTGGGGCCCCGAGCTTCCAGATGACTATCCGGATATCGAAATTGATCCTGCCGTGAAGCCCAACACTACAATAGCTGAAGACAAATATCAATGGGGTGTAGGCGAGCCTGCAGACCTTATTGTGTTCAATCCCTTGTTCGACCCGGACCACACCAACTGGATCTTGGCCGACGACACCACTGGTTACGATATCAAGAATGGCCGTCCACCAAGACGAACAGCCATCAATACGTCCGGACGCTTATCAAGGAGACTCCTCGAGACAATGCACCGCGAACAGTCCATCTTCCGTCACACCATGTTCAGCGAGATGTGGCCTGCCTCGTGCGCTCTTCACCACGGTCTCAAGGCTGTTTATGCGCCCCACCCTGTCTTCATCGATCGAAAGTGGCCCACGCAGTATCTTGCTGCGATTTTCAACAACGGCCGCAACGGTGCATCAGGAGGGGCTCGTCTCTCGGTCTTCTCCGACGAGAGGCAACACAACTTCCTTGGCACCACATGGTACTACCACGCTGGCTTTGCGCCCAATCTGTGGAAGCGCTGGCTCGGCTACAAAGTTGACAATGATGGTGGCGAGGAATATGAGCTCGCTCATGAAGGCCGCATGTGCCTTCCAGCAGTGTTGCTGCATCCGGTCAAGCAGGTCGACTTGATACAGGAGCGAGTCGAGGATCCTCCAGAGAAGAGCGAAGATGACAAAGCCTGAGCGTGGACACGCGGGTGATTTCTTTTTCGCGATGGCAGTATTTGGTGTATAGGCGCATTGGGTTGGTTGCTACTACAAGCAACGTTTGATTCTTGATGTGAACGATTAGACGTGGTTTGGCCAGTCATGTTGGATATGGTATACGAGAAGCATTGGAGTGGCGCTTTTGTTTTTTCTGCTTTTGCTCAGCAGCTAGGCTTTTGTTATGCATGTATGTATATGCATCACGAGCTCCGCCATGTCGTTATGTTTACCCTCTTCTACCCACTTCAGTAGCTCCTGGGTAGTTGGAGAACCTTTTCGCCTATATAATTCAGTATCATCTCCCTGCTCACGGGCGCTATCCGTGGCACAAAACATTCTCTGAGATAACGCTCTACGTCGTATTCCTGTGCATATCCCATGCCGCCGTGCGCCAGTACTGCTCTCTCGCACGCTGTAAACGCCGCTTCAGCAGCAAGATACTTGGCACTGTTGGCCGCTACGCCAATGGCATCCTGGCGTATCGAGTCGTCCGTTTTGCTAGCATCATACAGCCGCGCCGCATGATACGTAGCCAACTTTGCCGCCTCAAGCTGCATATACGCATCAGCAAGGGGATGCGCAACACCCTGATTCATTCCAATGGGGCGCTGAAACACTGTTCGCTCCCTCGCATACTCGCTGGCCTTGGTCAGCGCCGCATACCCCAATCCGAGGGCCTCGCCCGCCAGCAGACAGCGCTCTGCATTCATCCCATGCAGGATGATTTTGAATCCTTCACCCTCCTTGCCCACGAGCGTATCCGCACCGATCCTGTAGTTATCGAAGAAGACTTCATTGGCATCAACAGCGCGCCCGCCCATCTTCTTGATCCGTCGCATTTCCAGCCCAGAGCCGGGAGACCGATCGAGCGGAATGCAAAACATGCTGAGTGCCTGGCTGGGCTTTTGCACTTCTTCGCGTGCTTTTGTGCGCGCAAGCAATATCATTCTCGAGGCGACCTGTGCGCACGTGATCCAGATCTTCTGGCCACTGACACTGTAGTACGCATCTTGCTGCTGCTGCTGCGGCTCTTTCTTGGCAAACGTGCTCAGACGCAGCGTGTCGAGGCCTGAATTGGGTTCTGTGACGCCGAAGCAGGTGCGGTACTGGCCGTTGATGATGTTGGGCAGCGTGTCGTTGAGCTGGGCTTCGCTGCCGTATTTCGCAAGTGGTTGGGTGGCGTATACGTTTGCGTGGATGGCTTGCGCGCCGGCAATGCCTGCGCCGGACTCGGCGATGGTTTGCATCATCATGGTTGCTTCTGAGATCCCTAGGCCGGAGCCGCCGTAGCGCTCTGGCAATGCGATGCCCAGCCAGCCGCCTTTGGCCATGGCGGCGTGGAAGGAGGATGGGTCTTGGGCTGTCTCATCGTGCGTGCGCCAGTAGCTGCTGGGGAATTGAGAGCATAGGGCGAAGATGGCTTCGCGTACTTCAAGTTGCGTGGTGGTGAAGCCAGTCGTTTCCATGATGCGTGGGCGAGGTGTGCTGGAGAAATGGCATTTCTGAGCGCAAAGTTGGGTACGTGGTTTTGAGAGCTGAGGACGCACTGCCCGCAGCGAGGAAGATATAACTGGCCATGACATTGTTTTTTGGAATATGCTGTTTATGGTGCTATTGGAATGGATGCAGTTTCGTTGACGTGCAATACATATGTAGTACTCCACCTAGTTGTAAAGCCGACTTAGATACTTGCCATACCAGACGGAGTTTAGCAGCAATAAAGCCGAGCCGAGGCAAATAACCGAGTTTACGCTCAAGTTTCATTGTATGCCCGTTTATACCCTATACGTATATTTTACATATTGGTTTTACGGTGACACATCTATTACTACAGAAAATAGGAGCCCGGTGATTCGAACGAGCAGTATGCATGATGCTGACAACACTTAGGCCTTCGACCAAGCAATCTGCCATTCCCATTGCCTTTGATCGTACAACTAGAGCCACTTAACTTGAATCTCTAGTCGTAACTTTGCATGGGAAGCCGTGAACTGGGTGAGCTGCTCCCTGAGGAACTTGGTATGCCCTCTCTCCAAACACTGTCTTAATACCAGATGACGGGTGCAACCGATCCCACTCAGCGTACTGGTCATGGATATCGAACTCACGCACCGTCATTGCCAGAGTAATCTTGATATCCAACATAGCGAGGGTTTGCCCAACACAGTTGCGAGGACCGTGTTCAAATGGTCGCCAACCGCCTTTTGGTGGATACAACGGGTGGCCAGGTTCCACCAGCCATCGCTCAGGAATGAATTTGTGAGGCTCAGGCCAGTAGTCTGGGTTACGCTGTATGGCACCATGCACAATCCATATGTTGAGACCTTCAGTGGGAAATTTGTTGCCGTTCTTGTCATGCAGAACAACACCAGGAAGCCCGCCTCGCATCCCCGAAGCAGGAGGAAAGAGGCGCAAAGTCTCTTTGATCACTGCAGTCGTGTATGAGAGCTTGTTGATTTCTTTCGGTTGTTCCTTCAGCACCTTAGCAGCCGAGTCGATGCCCTTGCCAAAAACTTGGTCCAGTTCGGCGCGGACTATGGATTGGATCTCGGGGTGCTTGGACAGCATGTAGAGGCTGTACACTATCGTAGCGGCAGTGGAGTCATGCCCAGCAAAGAGGAAGAGCCGGATCTGGGTCGTGGCCCATTTCTTGAAATCGGCATCAAGCTTATCGGAACCCTTGCGTTCGCCCATGTAGGCTGCTATAGCCATGTCCATAACAGACTTGGCCTTTGCAGACGTCTTATTAGACCTCCAAGCTTCGTACCTCTTATCCAGTTCATGGCCAATGTAGCGGTCCATGGTCTTGCCGTTGCGCCATTCGATGATAGGCCTCATTGGGTTCCAGCGCTTGAAAGGGTTCAACTCTTCATCTTGACAATGCCAAACGATCGAACTCCGCATGGCAGCAGCAAGTGGGTTATGTCTTGTCATAGAATGAAGGCGAGCGTTTCTGAAAGGATGAGCGCTAGGATCAAAGCAACGTAGCCAATAAGCACTTACATTGTAATTGACCCAATTAGGTCCATCATGTAGTCGCATGTCAGCTCGTCTAGTGAGAAAGTATCGCCCTTTGCCGCGTGCTCACGCAGGATTGACACATACACCTCTGCCTCTTCGATAATGTGTGGTGTGCTTTCAAGCATGACATTGGCACTGAAACCAGGATTGAAGAGAGCCCTTGAACGCTTCCATTCGGCGCCGTTCATATCAAAAAGATTCGGACCGCCCGCAAAAGGCGCGAAGAAGGGAATGAGAATAGGGGGCTTGGGAAGGTCATGTTCTTGACAAGCCTGTACAGCGATTTCGGGAGATGTGACTATCATTAGTGGACTGGTGAAAGGCCACAGATCGATGTAGAAGGTGCCATCTGACTGCTTGAAGTCGTAAGAGAGCAGTGTAAAGGCGTCTGATTGCTGAGAGCCCTTGGGAAACTTCTCGAGTAACGCAGGGAGAGCCTGGAGGTTGCCAGCTACAAAGTTCCACGGGGGCATTGGCTAGAGGCATTGATGTCAGTAAGTGGCTACATGAGAAGATTGGCGCAACTGCCTACAAAGCCCTGTTTTTTGACCTTGTAGAAGATCATGCGCATCTTGATCATCTTGAAAGCGAACACGCTAATCACGGCTACAGCTCCAGACAACGCTATCTGCCATACGGCGCTTGTAAGCGTGATTGAAGCCATGGTTGTAGGGTAGCCTTTCAGTGAAATTCAAGACGGAAGGTCTCCTGATAAAAGATAAAGCGGCTTGTTGTTTGTCGCGGTCGCTTCACCTTCTATCAATCTCGGTTATTGAGGCGCAGGCGGCGTGGATGCTCGTGGACCCTTGCCGTGGAGGAGACGTGGGATGCGTGCCCCAGCCCCCCACTTTCAAGGCCATCGGAATTGCGGGGCCACTTCACCCGTTAGTGCACGGCTGACCGCCCGTTAAGCCCGAACGCCTCCAAACAAGTTCGGTAGCGTATATCGGCCCAAACAATAGACAATATGTTCACACATACTGAGGGACAGTAGCACGGGCAGTTCTGAGGCTAGAGCATTGACGCTTTGCGTCGGGGACTGATTAACCACTCGGACCAGAGAAAGGGGTGTGGAAATAGAGCGGCAGTTTATTCTTGTCATTCTTAACAAAAGAGGCTGTGAGACATGGATCTCTATCGATACAACAGCGGTGCCCCAGCTGCATTGTGGGATACCGAAGCTGGGAATATAGAAGTTGCAGAGACGCGCTTTGGGCTTGCGATCGTCCGAGCTGACGAGGTACCTTCACACGGACATCCACTCCCCTTTTCTGTTCACGTCAAGATGCAGCCCCAGGATTCAACTGGCCGTATTCACAAAGAACGAATTTATTGTGGATATGGTGATTTGCAGTCCCATCGTTCTTTTTTAGCCTTGTCACTAGGTATGAAGAGCAGTACTGCTCGCTCTACGTGTGCTGGCAATTGCCGTCCACTTCATTGTTCGCTTCTGAGCACAGAAACTATCATTTTTCATCGATGATGGCTTCTTACTCGTTACCTTTGGCCTGTTGCTGTGCAGCCTTATCATCGTGTATACTGAGGTCATATGGCGCATGTACATCACTGTTGATCTTTAGACTCGCATCACAAGCGCCATAGCACCTCTAGATTGGATGCAGATATCTTTCCACTTCCACATATGGGTTACTGTATGCGGCATGCCAGGTCAGGCTTCCGTAGTGGTCGTAAAGTTCAGTTTCTTGTTCTTCTTGAAGAAATTAATCAATAGGCTGCCATTGCTCAGATTTTGTTGGTGTGTGGTGGTTTTCTTCAATCCAGTCTCCATTGAATACGAAACTGCCGTCTGGTATGTTGGTTGCCCATGTTACTTTGACCTGAGAGAGCGTGAGCAGGTCTCGTTGCCAACCACTGCTACGCAAATAGATATTTAGTTCAATGCGCCACTGGTCCGTCAAGGGATCTTCTCATTCATTGTTCCGCTGCTCAGATGACTCTTGACTTCCTCGGTGATGCTCTTAGTAAGCTGCATTCACGGATTACATACGTGTGACTGAGATCATCTGGTCATCGCCGTACTTATCCGCGTCATCTGGAAGATCAAAGTGTAGTGGTCGCAAGAGGTCGACCTGACATCTTCACTTTGCTTGACGATTCTCATGATGGTCACGACTGTCGCTCATTTTGCAGGGCTGGCTATAATGGTCTATAATGGTACGGTCGATACCTCAGTACCCGTATCTAGATTGTTGCACAGCAGCCGAATGAATTTGATAATAATGGAGTGCTCCGTGTATATGCGCAGGATCATGTATCGGGGTATAAGGATTTGATGTCCATTTTGTTGCGCGTGATGTGATTGCAACCAAGATGCGAGCGATTCGTCCGGTCTCCAGTCATGCTCCTTAGAAAATTGAACGCGCGTTGCCATGCGCAGTTGTAGGAAGGGGGATGTGAGAATTTAGGTAGACCAGTCAGCTTTCCTGAACCCATCGACATGAGAGTCCCCGATACTATGCCATGCATTCGTATTCTGGTTCAAATGGAGATTATCAGAATCAACGTGTACGAAGTGGAGCCTTCAAATGCTCAAGCAACTGTTGAGCGGCGGTTACAGTACACAAAAGGAGCTGGATTGTGCCTGGCGCGGTTGTTTGAATAGCTTCGGGGCTCCAAAATGACAGCTGCAGGAAGTATTGGCTGGGATTGCAATGAAACCAATGTATGCAGGCTGTGCCGCAATCCTAGGCATCGCCGACAGAGGGTTTGGGGTGCGATGGTTGTGCAGTGTTCAAGACTAACAACGGAATTATGACTTATCATGTCTAGCACTTTACCAAGCACGATAGCACACGCAGCGGGCGTAGTATTTGCAGCGACGCCCCATGAAATCGAGCGCTTATACAAATTCATCTACTGAACAGCATTCGAAAAGCGTGAGGCTTGGTCTATGCGCTAATGTGGTCAATGTGGGCCAAAACAATCAACGGTCAGCCCATCTACCATGGCCCCTGCTTCTTGGCCAGCTCAGTTACCCCAAAACGGAATTCCCGGGATTGGCTTGGAGCTCGTAGTATCTTTCGCCGATGCAACAATGTGGCGTTCAACTGTGGGTAAATTTCAACTTGACGCCACTAAGATACCACAACTAACAAGTTGATTGGGTTACAATTGTTAGAGAGATGCTCAGACCACTGCGAACTTGTATGTATATAATGAGCAAGGGCGTAGAAAGTCAGTAACGGCATGCAAAACCGATGACATCTCAGACCAAATTTGCCTTCAAGTCTATATTCGTCTATTTTGATCCAAGATCGAGAGCATTCAAGAGGCTCAAGACAGCGTCTCGTTGTGGTCGAGTTTAAAAGCCATGTACGAGCAATTTGAAGACCAAAGCATACTGCACAATGGCTCTTTCTCGCCGATTTCTAGCTCAAGAACCACTCCCAATCCGTGGGCGAATAATCTTCGGCAGGTCTTTGTCGCAGCTGTTGCACTAGCTGTTTCCTTCGTCTCCAAATACATATTCACACTATTACTCTACCACTGGACACACCACCAGAAGAAAACAGGAAAAATACCTCCTCAGTATCCGGCAATGCCGTTTATAGGATGCACGATCTCGTTTATATGGGACAGCGCTTCTGTTGTGAAAAAAGCTACGTGAGTCCTAATCTCTATCTTGCACATGAACGATACTGAATCGATGTATAGACTCTATGCTGGAAAGCTCACATCCGTGCGTATTCCACTCCTGATAAACGGTATTTATCTTATCTCGGAACCGCAAGCCATTGCCGATATGTGGAAGAACCCAAACCTCTCCAGCCCCGTCTATGTATACACCGTAGGGCTGCGATATATTTTCGGCATGCATGAAAAAGCCATCAAAGCATACACGACCGACGATTCGGGGCCGTATCGCAAATCTCATCCTTTAAGCAATGTTGAGTCGCAGAACCGCATCGATCACCTTACTCACGACTCACTGCTCCGCGGACTTAGTGGCCCATCAATGCTGCCGACATTTGAGCGGTTCCAAAACATCTTGAAAAGAAACCTCGATGCTGAAGGAATTAGCGAAGAGTGGAAAGAGCTACCAGATTTGTTCGTCTTTTTCCGCAACACAGTCGGCAAAGCAGTGCTTGAATCACTCTTTGGGCCATCCCTTTTGTCCATCAACCCAAGCTTTACAGATGATCTTGCGGAATTTGACAAAAATGTTGCTCATCTCGCCAAGCGCATGCCACGATTCTTGGTCCCTAAAGCATATCGTGTTCGCGAGCGATTACTTGCGCATATTCAGAACTGGTATCAGTACGCGCGCAAGCACTATCGCGAAGATAGCATTCATGCAGAGAACACTCAATGGGATCCTTTCTGGGGCTCTGTAATGAACCGAGAAAGGCAGAAGATGCTGCTTAGTATCGATGGACAAGACGACGCGGCCGTAGCATCAGCGGACTTGGGACTGATATGGACATCCATTACCAACGTTGTGCCATCGACCATGATGTCCGCTTTCCATATCTTCGAGGACGATTACCTTCTCTCCCGCGTCCGATCTAGCATCCAGGACACGACGTTTCACGATACGACCACGGGCTTCCAAGTCACCATGGAGAAGCTACTCTCTAAGGACTTGCTGCAATCCGTGTATGCTGAGACACTGCGCCGATACACACAAACATACATCACGAGATGCTCACCACATGAATCTGTCCCTGTCGGCCGTTGGTGGCTTCCACGGAACGGAGTCGGCATGGTAAGCTCATACATCGCACACATGAATACCGAGCTTTGGAACACACAGCAAGGAAAACACCCCGTTGACAGCTTCTGGGCCGAGCGATTTATCTTGGATCCCTATGACGACGCTTCTGGGCCGCTGAGTTCCGATTACAAAGAGTCTATTGCTGCTGGTGGTGAGAAAGGTAACAAGAGCGGAGCTCAAGAAGCGCATTTCTCAACAAAGGGGCTGAACGGCGCGTGGGTCCCGTATGGAGGCGGTTTCAGCGCATGTCCCGGGAGACTGCTGGCCAAGCGCATCATCTTGTTCACGTGCGCTTTGCTGGCTACAGAGTATGATATCGATATTCGCTCGCGCGGCTTTGAAATGGACTCGTCGACATTTGGCCTGGGGACGCAGAGGCCGAAGACTCCGGTTGCGTTTACCATTCGGAGACGTAGGACATAGTTGTGCGAAGGCTAGATTCATGAGCACATCATGGTTCTTGGGAATGGATGTATATATCTGCGTTTTGAAGGGTTTGAGCGCGTAGATTTGAGCTCAAGTTCGCATCATCATTCGATTGAATGTTTAACGGTGTTTGAGTGGCATTCCTGCTTCTTTTGAGACTCTTCGAGAATCAGGATGACATGCTCGTCTCATTGTTTCGTACGACTTGATATCATGCTAGCCAATCTAGCAATCTGTCACAATATGCTTGCAATCATTTAGAAAGGACAAGATTCGCTTCAAGCACCGACAAAAATGATTTCGTAACGTGTCAAACATCCTGACTCACTTACTACACTTCCGGCTAGAAACCCTCACATTCAAAGTACCTCTTAAATCCCACAACAACAGACTCCACAAGCCAATCTTCCACCACGTTTTCCTGCCAACTAAACCCAATCGTCAGCGCTCCATCGCCACCCGAAACAACACTCGTATTCAAAGCAGCTCCGAAAGCTACCGCACTCCTACTAAATGTCATCCTCCCGACACGCCACTGTGCATCAGGCGCCTCAACGACGTCATTCCCAAACCTCCCTAGATTGGAAATTTCAAATGCCGCGTCACGGTCTGTGCCAATCATTGACTTGAATGCTACAGCAATATCCGGGATAGCCTTGAAGAATGCCACAGAGGTGTACGGCTCCCCAGAGGGCGACAAGTTACCCGTGAGATAATGCGCCATTGCTTGGGAAGTGTGACGAGCAGCAGCTAGTCCGTGAATGGTCTCGTTGTTGTTGGGTTCGAAATGCGAACGCGGCGTTTGGACTTTGATGGCGTCAATAAAGCTGCCCATGGCGTTTTTTGCGGTGCCTTTGTGCAAGTTCAGCCAGGGCCTGAGATTGATTGGTATAATGCCGGTGAGGGCGGTGATGGTAGGTGGGAAGCAGTCAAAGAGAGCATGTGCCAGAATGGCGTGGAGACCGGATGTTACTGTTAGATTGTTTTGCTTGCAGCGCTGTGCAAATTTTGATGAAGAGGCAGGGGACAGGTAGAGTGATTGGTAGTGCGTATGACAGGGAAGCTGGATTGAGTTGCCCGACCATTCTTGGAGGCCTTTGGCTCGGAAATCGACTATGTTTTCCTCAAGTGGCAGCGGATGCAATTGCTCTAGAGTCGCGAGAAGTTGAGAATCGGCTGAGGATTGGACAATTGTGCTAACGCAGCCAAGGTACTCCTTTGATGAGCTAACTTCGTCTAGTGCTTCGCGAAAGGTCTCGTGGAAGATTAATCCCGTTGCACCGTCGCCTATTGCATGGTGGAAGATGAAAGAGGCCGTAAAACCAAGTCCACCTTCCGTGTCTTGTAGAACAACCAGACGCCAAAAAGGCAATGAACCGTAGTTGGATTTGAAATCAGTATTGTGTTGCTCTTGTAATATTCTATCGAGCTCCTGGTCATCTTGAGATTTGTCAAATGTTTGAGCTCGAGTGAGAAGCGTGACACAATGCGTAAGATTGATATTGGGTAGCCGAACAAAGTACGCATCTGGCAGTACTTCATTGACAGGAATGGCTGATAATACAGCGTGTCTCTGTATTACATGCGCCAACGCAGCATAGATAATCGATTGCAAATCATCTAGTGTAATGCTTTTGGGTATTGAGTAGTGCGCGGACACTCCAACATTGTGGAAAAATCCCAGGGCATGGGAGACTGCTGAAAGTTGTTCGGATCTCCCTGTTTTTGTTCAGTTACGACCACCCCGTCATCTCACGTCCTGTGTTCACCAACCTAACGATCGTATTTTGGGAAGCCGTTTGACGTCGTCCATATTCCGTGCAATTATTACTCGTTCGATAGCGAAGCTGAACAGTGAATGATTTATTCGGCTGTGGGAGTCTGACCTCAGCTTAATTAATTTCTGGATTTCACAGATATGCTGGCCGATCTTTATGTCATGACACAAGGCATAATGAAGAAACTCAGGTAAATCACTTGGCAGGCAGATTTTGGATTACTGTGTGAATTTGTTATCTTTTGAAACATTGTAGCACGGAGGTCGTGCGGGATTTCCGGTCTAGACCCACATCCTGTAGCGCGTGCAGCAGCGGTATCCAGGGTGTTCCTGCAGACCAGGATAAAATTGAAGATGAGCACGAAATCAACGCGTGGCACCATTGCGTACATTTGCTGAACCTGTACTTAATGTGGAAGTTGTGTAACCTCTTCCTGCAAGTAAGCTGGTGCTGCGCAAACGTTGTCAATCTGACATGCAGCTCAGCCGCTTATCCGAGACATTTGAACGCAGCTAATGATACTCAGGAAGAACTCCCTATTCTTAGCTGTTGGCCCTGAAAACTGGCTTGATAGTGTGACCTAATGCAAACATCTTACGTGGGGGAGTTCCCCACGCAACAAACTAGTAAAGTGTATGTAAAATGTTAACAAACCCTTTGGCATCAACCATAGTTCATGGCAATACATTTAAAGATATGCAGTATCACGATGGATCTTTAAAGGATTGAAGGCATCAGGCAAGGTGGATCTCGGTGTACATAAGTTTCTCTTGCACTTCAAAGCTAAACAGCTGAGATGTCACTTTTGAAACTTTGATTGATAAGATGGCACCTCACTGTAATATCAACTTCTACGCTGCAACCTGCCTACAAATTCTTGATCATGTCGTACCGTGATCAGCCTTTGTGATTGTCATCATTCTCTTAAGCCAAATGCGCTTAGCAGCAATTGCTGCACCGACCACGGGAATCTCGGGGTTATCAACAGCATCGAACAAGTGGATGCCTCCCGGCCAGATGTGCAACTCACAGGAAGAACCACAACGCCACAGGTTCATAGCATACATGACAGCAGGATCTCGGAAAACCTCGCATTCTGCCGCATCAATGTAAGATTGGGGTAAGTTTGATAGATCAGTAGCCCGAGAAGGTGATTGGTAACTGGATACATTCTCCGTGCCGCGCTGACCGGCAAGGGCATGGTCCCAAGCGGAGCGATTGGTGATTCCATTCCATGGGACGCCGTGTTCGAACTGAAGATCCGAGACACTGTTGCACCGATCATCGAGCATGGGTGAGAGCAACATCTGCGCTTTGACAGGAACTGCAGGATGTGACCTGTCCCGTGCCATAAGACAAGCAGCAGCGGCGAGAGGGGCGCCCCCGGAAGACCCGCAAACAATGATCCGAGAGGCATCGATTCCTAAGCTGTCGGCGTGCGTCGAAATCCACACAATGGCATCGTAGCAGTCTTCGGCTCCCCCTGGAGCAGGTGTTTCGGGTGCGAGGCGGTATTCAACGGATGCGACTGCACACGGCACATCTTGCACCAAATCAATAAGCGATGGAATAGCACTGAAGCGGTCGCCCGATATCATGCCCCCACCGTGAACGAACAACAAGACTGGCAGCGGGCCTGATCTTGTGACTGGATTGAAGATTGAAAGAGCGATAGTGTGGCCTTGGGAAGCAGGGATGGCATGTTGCGTGTGCGTCAGATGTGGATTAGATTCGAGTATCGTGTCAAGAGTCACGCCCAGATCGAACCCTCGCATAAAGGCGACATCTAGCTTTTCCGGTAGCAAGGCCGAGTCGACAATGGGTGCCAACGCGGTATCAATGGCTGGGCGTGGCAGTGTAATGCGTGGGTCCAGCCGGGCGGCTTGCGAGTAAGGGTAAGGATAGAGTGGCGACTGGGAGCTCATGGCAACAATTGGAAGCTAGTGAGCCACAGAGGATACGCTTGGACACATACATGTATGTATAGTCACAAGCTGGTGGTTGTATTTGCGCACGTAACGCTTGGACTAGGCGTCTGACTGCATACGGATTAGATGAGACGGATCCGCCAACCAGGCTGGAGAGGCGTTAGGCATACTTAGACCTACAGCGGGCCCGCGGCACCGGGCGGGACATGACGCCCGCAAGCCACAAGCAATCTATCCCACAACCACGGGAGCATGGACAGATGAGGCACGCTAATTGACGTCTCGGTGAATGTGCGGAGACTAGCCGCCAAATCTAGCGAGTGAGCGAGTTAATATGAGCAAGATTGCAGTATCTACTGCCAAGCGCATCGGCCAAGGCAGCGTAGCTGGGGTGAGCACATTTCTAGAAGAACAGCTTGTTCTCCTGGGCCGTGCGAGGCCAAGATACATTCCCGTGCCGCGGCCATGTTGAGCAAGCCCACGCCATGGCGACAAGGCTTCACCCGTCCGGATACCGAACGCTTATACATCCGGCCAAAATACGTTAGTATCGTGTGTATGACAGAAAGCCTTGGTCAGCCCCAGCTTTCACCAGCTGTGATGGGGATGAACAAAAGGCTGCAAAAAGAATAGTGAGACGTATGAGAGGAATTCGACTAAGAGGGGTAGTGGTACAAAATCCATGACATGCGCTGAGACCTTCCGCTAGCTAAGCCAAGGCCGACACTAGCCGAGTTTGGAAACGACCAGGCTGATAGTATGAGCAGTAGTAAATTCCGGAGGCGGAGAAGAGGCCCACAGTTGTCGTTGGAGTACCAATCTGCCAGGCCGCTTGGTGATCACCGTGCAGTTTCATCTTTGCGTATGGAACATCACACAGACACCAAACAATAAAGCTCTCATAGCATACGGTAATGTCAATGAAGTATCATAATGTTAAAAATGCATATGGAGGGGGCAAATTCGCAAACTGCCGACTTTCATAGAAACAACGCCCAAGTATGTGGAATGGATACAAATAAGGTACTAAAGGTCATACCCTGTCGTAAGGAAGCTGACGGCTGATTATAGTAGCATGCCGCACAGTGCGCTTTGGTGATGTGGATAGCACAAGTGCCCACATCTCAAGCGACACTAGGCGGACGACTGAGAAGCTAGGGAATCTCACAACAAACTCTGAATTTTTATTAAAACCTTCCGTAGATTGCAACATCAAACATGAGAAGCGGTAGCTCATCCCTGTCTAATAGATGCACTCACGGTAAACATTTGTACATCATTTCCGTTGACGCTATATAGCAGTTGGATTAAGGCCAACCTGAGACGTGCGGACGCCTGGGCTTTCTAATCAATATCTCCAGCCGCCCTTTGGGTCGTTTGATTTTGGAGAACCATAATCAAAGAATAAGCACCGACTTGCCAGCTGAACTGACCCAGTGCGAGCAGCATCTTGCCATTCCTCAT
This sequence comes from Curvularia eragrostidis, assembly GCA_020744315.1. Classification (NCBI taxonomy): domain Eukaryota; kingdom Fungi; phylum Ascomycota; class Dothideomycetes; order Pleosporales; family Pleosporaceae; genus Curvularia; species Curvularia eragrostidis. The sequence goes on along the minus strand of JAIRCK010000082.1, from coordinate 38,367 downwards.
CAGGATTTCTAAGCCAGTTGTAATGTTGCGGCATCTGGCCTTCGGAGATCGACTCATTATCTTGAATCATCCTCTCTTGGTATTCGCCCCTCTGCGCTTGAGAATCTCTCGCCACCATGGCATGGGTAGGAGCTGTGCAGGGCGTCTGAGTGCAGCTATGTGTATGGAATGAGCGCTTTGCAGTGTTGGTGTGGGACTGTAGGTGAAGCGACATGTCTCTAGCTGGTACTATCTGCAGTGAGCTTCCCTGGTCAAGGTCTCTCACCGCCAAGCACGAACCGTCATCCCAGTTCACGAACGTGCCCCCACACTAGCCAGGGATACCTGTCGCCTGATGCACGAGCCCTCCCGTTTGTCAGGGGTCGTAATCCGAGTAAACACACTACCAATGCGCACAATACACAGCCCTTCGTTGTACGCCCTCATGTCTCAGAGAGTGAGATCAGGCCAAATATCCATGAACAGCAGGCAACAAAGATTCTTACTTATTGTCTTTTTAGGACAACAGGCCACCAGCATGCCTAGCCACTACCATTACGCCCACGGGCAAATAACCGTCAGCTTCACCTACGCTGTGTTTAGTATTCTAGGAAACAGCAAAGGCTTGAATGCCTTAGCAGGGATTGTCAGCTGTTGCCTTGCCGGCACATTCACATGACGCTCACGCCTCTTTCTCCACTACTATTTTCTAGACTACTTGGCTTTTAAAGCACTCCGTGACCACACCAGGAAGTCTAACAGATACTTTCATTCTAATCACTTCAGAACACTTCAAATGCTTTTTCCATAACTTCCACAACATCCAAAAGCAGCTCAATCGACTTCTTACGAAACAGGATGGATTCAATCTACCCACACCACGACAGTCCGGTTGGTCTTGGTCTGTCACTTCATCGTGACGAACCAACAATCACCGTCTCTCCTAGTTCGGTGAGCGTAGTGTCGAACAAGATCCTGGAAATCATGCATGAGCATGCCCTCAATAAATTTGATGATTCCAAAGAGCGCTTCGATGCTGGACGGGAAAAACTGCTGTCAGTGATTGATGTCTTCGTCCAAGCTGGTGAACGGGTCGAGGCCTGTTTGCCTGCTTTTCCTTTCAAATCGGCCAACAAGGTCTACAAAGTACTTGGCTCTCTTCCGGACAAGGCTGAAGAGCTCGCGCTTGAGCGACTCAACACCATGTGTGCGAGGATCAAGCAAGTTTATAAACCTGGAGCTAGAGTGACAATCATTTCAGACGGAATTACATATAACGGTAAGTGGGTATGAAGTAACACGCAGCTCTAGCACTGACAAAATTTGGAGACCTTTTGTCGATATCAGACCGCGACACATGGGCTTACGGCGAAGCTCTGCGAGAAATGGCTTCTGAGAAGAAGTTCACGTTCGTTAGCTTCTCGCGGTTGAAAGACATACTAGACTTTCCACTGCCTGACAAGTTGCGCGAAATCACCTATGTCGCCAACTGCACGAATTTCAGACGGTTGCTTCTGAACGAGCACGGGCGTCCAGACCTAGACATTGACAAAGAGATCATGGATAACCCAGATACCAGATTGACCTATTTGGGCTATCGAAAATTCTTAGAGTCGGATCTGAAACATATATTCCCGGTTGGGGAAAACACTGGCCGCAATCAATACAAACGAGACATCAAGTACCTTGCAAAGCAGATGCTCGTGAGAGGATATGTAAGTATTCTTACTGACTCCAAGCACGAGATAGCTTGTAACTAAGCTGACAATACCGCTAGGCGTTCGCTGGGGCAGTAAAGAAAGCGTTTCCAAACCACGTCAGACTTTCGATCCACGAATCGATTGGAGAACACAAACTATCAATAAGCCTTTTAAACACGAGGACAGGTTACACAACGCCATGGCACTGTAGCGTAGCATTGTTGGCCAATGGAGAGTGGGTGAGCGCTCCGATGGGAGAATTCCAGCAAGATCCACGCCTCGAGCTGGTCTACGAGAAGGGGCGGCCAAGCTATTTCAGAGAGAAAATGCAGTTGGCCGAATTCCCAGAAATCAATGAAACAACAGCGAGCTATCTCAAGGCCCCAAGGCTTTTCGATGGCGCCAGGAGTGGGTATTCTTCGCCCAGCTCAATGTCGTTACGCAGCGGCTTCTCGACACCACCCACATCTCATGGACAGTCACCACGCAATTCCTGGAACGGAACCAGCTATGTCACTAAGACAGAACAACCTGCTTCGCTCAGTGATACTGACTCCATACCCTATGGTCGACGGCTCATTCCTCAAATCATGGATCAGCTGGCTGCAACAAATCCCGAACGAGTTGTCTTCTCCATCACCAACGTTTCAGAAGAGAACCTCATCTTCAGAGAGATATCTGCGAAGTCCTTTGCAGAGGCCGTAGATAAGACAGCTTGGTGGCTCTACGAGCAAGTTGGGCAGTCATCATTCGTTCAACCGGTTGGGTACATCGGACCACATGATCTGCGTCATGTTTTGATCACCTATGCTTGCGTCAAGGTCGGTTATGCAGCACTCTATCTTTCTCCAAAAAACACCACCGAAGGAGCTCTAGCTGTGCTGGAATCGACTCAATGCAAGATCTGGGCCAAAGCAAGTGAAGCAGCAATGGTGCCTCTTGTCGAAGATGTGCTACAAAAACGTCCTATGACCTTGTTAGAGATCCCACTGCTTGATCAACTCTTAGATGCAAAAGGAACTAAACCGTTTCCTTACACCAAGAGTTTCGATGTGGCTTCCTCTGAACCTTTCTGTTATCTACACACGTCAGGTTCCACCGGCGTTCCAAAGCCTATTCCGTGGACTCATGGGCTTATCGGCACAATGGACGCAGTCCGCTTACTACCCCCTGTCGATGGCTTGGTTCCTTGGACCTCTGACTGGAAGGAAGGCGACTGTATATATTCCTCATTCCCAATGTGTCATGGTGCTGGAATAATCATGGACATTCTGATGCCTGCTCTTTACGGTCTTCAGTGTGTACTTGGCCCCTCAGGTGTTATTCCAAACATTTCGCTGATCGAAAAACTCGTCGAATGTTCCAAAATCAACATATGGAGCGTGGTGCCTTCACTCGTCGACGAGCTTGGAGAGACACCAGATGTGTTGGCTAAGTTTCAATCTCCATCCAAGTTCATCTGCGCATCTGGCGGCCCAGTCAGTGTCCCAAGCGCTGGTAAAGTCAACAAGGTCATTCGGGTTCTCAACCTGACTGGCACGACCGAGGGCCTCTTCATTGGAAACCTTGTGGTAGACAGAGAAGACTGGTCCTGGTTTGCCTTCCATCCCTATTCTGGATTTGAATTCAAAGAGGTAGAGCCAGGCGTGTTCGAACATTGGGTACGCCGTAATGAGCATGCATCTCTGTTCCAAGGCATCTTTCACACTTTTCCTGACAAAGACGTCATAAACCTCAAGGATCTGTACAGAAGACATCCCGAGAAACCAAATCTCTGGGCATTCAATGGTCGTAATGACGATCTGATTGTTCTCTCCAACGGCTATAAGATCCTGCCGCTCGAAATCGAGGCACTTATTTCAACACACCCTGCGATTAATGGGTGCCTAGTAATAGGCAGTAACAAACCTCAGGCTGGGCTTCTTATCGAACTGAAAGACGCCGTAGAGAAGAATGACGAGACGATAGAGAGCATCTGGTCCAAGATTGAGACATCCATGTCATCGTCACGGCTTACCGTACAATTGTCGCGTGAATATGTTTGCTTTGCTCAGTCAAACAAGCCATTCATCCGTACTGACAAAGGGACGATTAAACGAAAGGCTACACTGATGCTTTATGAAGAATACGTTGAGCGATTCTATAGCTCTCAAAGTCAGGAGGCACGTTTCGCATTCGATACGAGTTCCACAGCGGCAATTCAGCGATCTATTCAGAACATTATCGCTTCGTCTCTACCGTCGGTCCGGAAAGTATCGGCTGATGAAGATTTGTTCGCCATTGGTCTTGACTCGCTCGGAGTGTCAGCAGCCGTTAATGCTATTCGAGCAGCGTACAAGGTGTTGGATAAACTCGCTCCCCGTCATCTCTATGCAAACCCCACTCTGGCAAAATTCACTGCTGCAATCCAGGCGATGATAGCAGAGGCAGAAGGAGACAACATCATGAAGCCACACATACGGAACCAACAGGCAAGCTTGCAAAACTTGCTCGCAAAGCGCAAAGCACATCAATCCTTCAGATTGAATCCTTTCGACTATGTCAATCCGAACCACTACATGGGGCTCATGTTCTATTTCCCTCTTCGCGCAGAAGCAACATTCGAAGAGACATTTGCCAATATGCAGGCAGGACTCGACCGCACTCTGGAGCTTATACCAGCGCTTGGAGGAAAAATGATCGAGTGCTCAGAGCATGAGATTGGTTATACGAAAGGTGATCTCTGCGTTGCAGTCCCACCTTTCGGTTCCCCGGCGCGTGGAAGACTAGTCTTCAAGGACCTGAGCGATGTACTTCCATCTTTTGACAGTCTCCGGGAAGGCGGATTTGTACCATCAGCCTTTAAGGATGAGCAGGTGCTGAGACAAGATACCTTTCCACAACTACCTGCAGACATCCTGGTCGCACAGGCCAATTTCGTCAAGGGTGGCTGCATCTTGGCTGTGGACCTTAACCATTGTTGCCTGGATGGCATTGGTGCCATCCTCGCGATCAAGGCTTGGGCAGAGAACTGTACGCATCTACAAGGAGATGCGTCCGCATCATGTGAATGGTACGATGCGGAGAGTTTCAATCATAGCCTCCCCGAAGTCCTGCACGAACTGGAGGGATATGTACGACCAGTGGAAGAGATCGACCCAAGTGTATGGAACTTTCTACCATTTGTTCCCTCAGACGACATGCTTGCCAAACAAGCCTCACAACACGAAGCACCCGGCGCGTCGCTTCTCCAATATCCGCTACATTCAGTATGGCCGCTACCTGCTGCAGAGCGGAAGCTGGACACCACTTTATTCTTGATTCCTTCCGATAAGGTCCAATTGCTGAAGGAAGATGCCACGAGAGATTCTGAAGCGAGCACTATCATACCTTCCATCAGCGACATTGTTCAGGCTTTCTTCTGGCGGGCAGCATTACGAGCTCGCTACTCTGTTGCAAAGAAAAATGGCCGTGAGTTTGGCGTCGACGAGTGTTCCATCTTGGAGTTGCCAACTGACGGTCGGCCCTACTTTTCATCTCTGCTGCCGTCGACGTACATGGGTAGTCTACTCACACTCAACCGTACCAGTATGCCCATAGATAAACTTTGCGATCCGAAGACGAGTGTTCTGGAGATTGCACAGGTGTTGCGCGCCTCTGCAGCACGTATGACACCATCCTTAATACACGACGCCTTCACCCTACTGCAGTCGTTGCCAGACCATTCGAGATTCTCTACGGCTAACATGGGCCTTGATCACATGCACGCCATGATCTCAAACATGATGCTATTCCAGATGAGCGAGATCAGTTTTGGCGATCGCTATTTTGCCAACGGGGGCTCTCCCGAAACGATGAGACCTCAACTAGAGCGAGGCAGCGGGCGCTTCCGATTCTTGGTCGTCTTCCCATTGAAGGCAGATGGTGGAGTGGAGTTGGCGCTGGGTACTTTTCCCGAAGAGCGAGAAATACTTGCACGTGACGAAGAATTCACGAGATATGCGCAGTTGGTGGATGTAGCCAGCTGCTGATGTGCTTCTTATAGTCTTAGTTGATTTACAAATAGAATGCCTGTCTTCTTTTCTCTTCAAGGCCTTTATATATATTGCAATTCAAGAGCTATACGTCAGTGTCTATTTTAAAAGACTCCAAATCATTGATCACGATCCATTCCAGCTGTGTGCGAAATATATTGTTGCGATATATGATCCCAGCGAAGCGTCTAGTCTACGGATAGAGTTTCTGGGGCGAAAGCTGACCACCAATCTGTCGCATAGATAACTTCCATGATACCATGTTGGATGTAAGAGAAGGATCCTCACCGGACTTGGCAGGGATCTTGTGCAGAAGTAAGCACAGAGCGCATATGAGACAGTAAGTCTAACACCAACTGACCTTCCTATCATGCATGACAGGCCCGGTGCGGCGCGGCGCAGAACAGGCCAAGGCCACGTTTTCCGTCGTATCCACTCCGTCTTACAGATGTGTAAGCAGGGGGGGTGCTTGCGCCACAACGCTCGCAAATGTGCTCATTCTTACTAGCATGACTTCCCGCTAGATTGCGCCTGCATACTCCTTCACTTGCATCGTTCCATTCGCCTCCCCAGTTCTATCTCGAAATCGGCTCTTTTGCCGCTCGCCCCTTGCGGATATTGAACCACGCCTTTTTTTTTTAAAAGATCATCCTTGGTCTCAGATCATGGTTTTTTCTTCTGCAGCCCCGTTCCGCCCACGGAAACTTTGGTCTTCTCAATCCTCTCGCTCCGCAGTTGAAGAGCCTCTTCTCTCGCCAGCCTCAAATATGTCTGCCGATATAGAGGATGCCAAATCTGGAAAACCGCATGTTGAAAGCTCAGCACGCTCGGCCGACTCGCCCTTCGACAACAATCATGATGAGCATCCTGAAATTGAGGCACCAGCCGGTGTCCAGGCAATCGAGGCTACTACGATGGCGTGGACAAAGACTACTCTCATCGCAGCCTACATCATGCTCTGGCTGATCTACTTTGTCGAGACACTGCTTGGTGGAACCGTCCTCGCACTTTCGCCCTATGTCACTTCGGCCTTTGCCGCGCATTCTCTCACGCCTACCGTTAGCATCTTGAGCAGCGTGATTGGTGGCGTTACCAATCTCACCATTGCCAAAGTCATCGATGTCTTTGGTCGTACTTCTGGTCTCTTGTTCTGCTTGAGCCTCGGCACCACAGGCTTGATCATAATGGCAGCTTGTAACAACGTCGAAGCCTATGCTGCTGCCATGGTATTCCATACAGTGGGCAATAATGGCATCCAGTACATCATGTCCGTCTTCATTGCTGACACAACCAAGCTGAAGAACCGAGGACTGATGCAGGCACTCATGAACACGAGCTCCTTAGCTACAGGATGGATAGCTGGACCGTTAGCCGAAGGCTTTCTTGGGGGGCCTGGATGGCGCTGGGCGTTTGGCATGTTTTCCATTCTCGTACCAGTCGTTGTGCTGCCTCTTTGGGGTATTCTCTATCGCAACTATCTTAAGGCGAAGAGTCTCGGTCTTGTTCCTGATCGTAAGAGCGGTCGCACTACATTGCAGTCTATCCTCCACTACAGCCGCGAATTTGACGCTGTCGGCCTTGTCTTGCTCTCGGCTGGCGTCGGCCTATTCCTTCTGCCCTTCAATCTGTACACCACTCAGGGAAAGGGCTGGTCCTCGCCACTGGTTGTGAGCATGCTAGTCGTCGGAATCGTTCTCATGATTCTGTTCGTTGTCTGGGAGAAGTTCTTTGCTCCCATTTGTTTCCTCTCGTATCAGCTTCTCAAAGACCGAACTGTCTTTGGTGCATGTCTACTCTGCACTGCCCTTTTTGCAAGCTACGCTGTGTGGAACAGTTACTTCGGATCATACCTTCAGGTTGTGCAGGGTCTAAGCGTAGCGCACGCAAGCTACGTCAGCCAGTCGGCCACTGTCATGACTGTACTTGTAGCTCTTTGCGCTGGATATGTGATTCACCGGACCGGTCACTTCAAACTCATCTCCATCGTGGTCGGAATTCCCCTGAGCATTCTCGGCCAGGGCCTGATGATCCGCTTCCTTGCTCCTGGCAATATCGGTTACATTGTCATGTGTTTCCTCTTCATCTCCATCGCACAGGGTCTACTGATCATCACCGACGAGATCGCCATTCTCTCTGCTGGTTCTCACGATCATGTCGCATCCATGATTGCTATTGTCAGTATCTTCGGTAACATTGGCAGTGCCATTGGATACACAGTCGCTGCCTCCATTTGGACGGACCTCCTGCCCAAACGAATGATGGAATATCTGCCTGTGGAAGAATTGCCTAACATCATCACGATCTACAGCGATATCATGACTCAACTGTCTTTTCCAATGGGCTCTCCCACCCGTCGTGCGATTCAGCACGCTTACGAAGATGTTTTTTTGCGCCTGCTGTCCATCTCGACGGGGATCTGGGTCATTGGAGCGGTGGGCATCTTCATGTGGAAGAATATCAACGTCAAGGATATTAAACAGTCGAAGGGGCATGTGTGGTAGATGGATTTGGGGTGTACACTATATAAACTAATATTGTGATCTTCTCATTTATCACGGTCTGAATGTTTCAATGTGACTAGTAATCGGAATACCCACACTGTACAAGACGAGCCTTGGAAAAGGACGGAGTGGCCAGGCCCAAGGATATAGCAGCAACAACGGGGAACAAGACCCATGGCACGCGGGTCATGGGCAACGCGGCCAAGGTGGCGACAAGCACTTTGAACGAGACCAGCACAGCGGTGGCATTACGAGCAGGCCTGGGCATGGCGGCAGCGAGAATGAGATGCAATGAAGACTTGTCCGCTGCGATAGACAAGAGGAGCCCGTTCTTTGCAGGGGTGAATCTGAACTGGAGTGTTGCATGCACCATTAAGGCAAGGAACACGTACGAGATGGCTGCATCATACGGGAAAACAACACAGCCTCAACAACCTCTGCCCTACCTCCAACACCAAGCACTACAACACTGCCTGCCCTCAGTTCTCCCCAAACCACAAGTCCTATTTGAGTCGCCAGACACTTATATACACTCACTGCTGACGGCTCGCACACGTTCGTAGTTGTTGTTGCTTCTGCTGCTGCCGCCGCCACCGAGGTGTACGCCACTTTCGCCGCATCTTCGCACAGCGGCGCGTCCTTGCACACAATATGTGCAGAGCCGTACACGATCGGAGACCCCGTTGCTGCCATGGCAAAAGAAGCCAGAAAGAAAATGGGTATGATATAGTATCCTGCGGGCGTTTCTTTTGGGGCGGCTTCTATCCCATCGCTCTCTGCGCGCAGCAGCCGCTCCGCCTCCGACTTGTTGGGCCCCATGCTTTTCCTTGGATACGCCGAGGAATCTTTTGCTGCCATAAAAATCCCTTATCACATGGTTCAGGAACGGCAACGAAACTCTTGTAGCTCAAGTCGGAGGCTCATTTCGGTGACCGAAACATGCATCACATCATTCACCCAAGCACTAATTAGCCCCAAGATTTTGGGTACCGCGTAGCAAAATAACTTCTGACATTCGAATTTCAAGTTGGATAAACGCTAGATACCGTGGAGTACCATAGTACCGCTTACGACTACTTTGGACCATTTTAGTGGTAGTACGTATATATGGAGACAGTTTCCTGTGCCAAATCCGCTTCAGCGATGGTCTTAACAAGCCCGATTGTTTGAACAACGATTCTGATTATAGGTTGGAGCCTGTCCACCCTAACGCTATGCATTCTGTCGTGCTGATATCATTAAACTATTAAGATTACAAACTCAATAATTGTATACAGGCATGGAAGGAGGGAAACCAGTCAGCCTTTCGCCAGCGGTGGGCCTGAACTTCTTCTCCTTATACCACTCGTGTGCAGTCTTGGACAACTCCTCTACCTCGCTGAAATCAAAAGCTGGCTTGGGAAGGAGGTCATAGATGCCCCTCGAGAGATCGGTGCCAATGTTGTAGACCTGCGCCAGGTACTTCTTCTGTGACAGTTGTCAGCGTAAGTGCGAAGTGTGGGACAAGTAGAAACTTACCTGGATGTCAGGATACCTGACGAATTTGAGCATGTTGGCAGTGTTCTTGATAGTGTTCTCCCTCTCCTGTACACTCATGACGCGTGACCACAGCTCCTTGGCCTGGTCGTACTCGTTCTTCTTACCTTCGTGCCAGTAATGGCTCTTCCGGCTCATGATATTATCATTGACCTGATATGGCGCCTCGGCAGCATCAGGTCGGAACTTGTTTGAAAAGCTGTTGGGAGCATATTGTTTGTTGCCGGCATGATTGGCGTCAACACGCATCTGACCATCGAAGTTGAGTGATGCAAAAGACTTGGCCATGAATGGACAATTGACCGGGATCTGGTGCAAGTTCACACCGATACGGTGGTACTGCGCATCGCGGTAGAAGAACATGCGGAACTGGAGAAGCGGATCTGGCGAGTCTTCAATACCGGGCACCATGCTACCAGGAGAGAAGGCTGCCTGCTCAACGTCACGGTGGAAGTTTTCGGGGTTCTTGTTGAGAACCAGTCGACCGAACTCCTGCATGGGGAATTGCTTACGCGGCCAAACCTTAGTAACGTCGAAAGGATCGAAGCCAAGCTTGTCGGGATCGGCATCCTGAGGGTTCATCACCTGAACGTGTGCCTTCCAGACTACCTCTTCGCCGTTCTCGATAGTCTCCCAAAGATCGCGCTTGGAGTAGTCGGGATCCTCACCACACATCTGCGTAGCCTGTTCTTGGGTAAATTGCTTTTGCCCGTGCTCAGCAATGAAGTGGTACTTGATGTACACGAATTGCCCGTCCTTGTTGACCCACTTGAACGTATGGCATCCATAACCGTGGTTGAAACGCCAACCCTGGGGTGTGCCGTGGTCGCTGAAGAACATAAGGCCAGCGTGGTTGCCCTCTGGGGTGTTGGCAAGCAAATCGAAGATGGCGTCGTAATCGAAAAGGAAGTTCTTGGGGTTGCGCCATTGTGATCGGATAACATCCGGACCCTGGATGGGATCACGGCAGAAGAATACCGGGAAGTTCAGGCCGACAATATCGTAGTTGCCCTCACCAGTGTAGAACTTGATCGCAAAGCCACGAGGATTACGAGCCTCGTCAGGATATTCGCGCCCAGGAGTAACGGTGCTGAAACGTATGAAAATTGGTGTCTTCTCTCCGACAGTCTTCAAGAAATCGGCCTTGGTGAGGCCGGTGACGTCCTTGGTAGTCTCGAAATAACCAAAGGCACCTGAACCACAAGGGTGCACCATACGCTCAAGGTTCTTTGAGCGGTTGAATGTCTGCTGTTTCTGGAAGAGAAACACGTCGCTGGCGACTGGTATTCCGCCAATGGTCTTGCTGTGCTCAGCGTCGGGCCAAGGGATGCCTTCATTATTGGTAAAGTATGGGCCGTCGTCCTCACGCTTTCCACCCTGGGTGACACCGGAAACCTTCGCGATAATATCTGCTGGACCTTCATTTGAGCTCTGCATATGAAAGGCGCGAGGGGCGCGACTCTCGCCTGAAGTAGCACCCTTGATAGCCATCGCCGTGGCTTCAAGCGGGTGCTTGAGGGGGTCGGTCTGGTTCGAGTTCGCGTTTGTGCTTGTCATAGTGGGCAGCTTGTTCGTCAGGTTTGAGGGAATGTCCATTGTTTACTGTGGGAGAGGGACAGCTCAAACTTAAGCAAACAATGAGGGGAAACGGCTGTACTTGTCAAAATGACGACCTCGTAATTCATGGCATTGTGCTGGAAAAGGCCCCGTTTGCGCATATCAACTGCACGGCAATGATGCAACCTGAAAAGCATGTCGAAGGATTCCTGCAGCACGTTAGAAGACCGAAGTTTGATGCGTTGTGGGTTTGGATGCTGGCAAAGATGCACTGAAGATGATGGTGATGTTACGTCAGGCCAATCACAACACAGCTGTCTACCTTCCCGCGGAGCTGTTCGTCCAACCAGCCTATAACAACCACGAGTATTTCCAATTTCTGAGTCGAGCCAAGAGTTGCCAAGTAATATTTCATGCAGACCTGATTATCTCGTCTTGATCTGTCAAGAAAGAGCGTTGTTTCGCGGGCTCATCAACGCAGTGGTTGATACGCTGACGATCCGTAACACTGAGACTCAGGATCCCGAAGCGACTATGACATCCAAGCTACGAAAGAAACAATATGCTCCGCATTTCTGAACATGGGTTCCAGCTCTACTTATCGCACGAATCAAACACCGGAAGATTGTCATACCTGATGGCTGGTCGATAGTTTTAGATCAGCTCAACGCCTGGCAGAAAATCAAGCATGCAGGATCGGGTACCTCCTGGAGTTCTGTTCGAAGGGTCACAGTGGCCACCATGTCTGTATCGAATATAGTGTCGTTGTCCAATCATCAAAATGCTATGCATCACCAAAGATCCTCACAACATGTCTGACAGACTTTGTTGACCAATCAACGCTCTAGCCGTCTAGTCCCACATTAGTTTCTTTGGAAACTGCTCAGTATTTCTCCAACTTAACTGCCTCAGTACGGCAGAATCGGAAAATATTGTCTCCGAAACTCTTGGAAATCAGATCCGTCTTCTTGAGGATGTTTACACGCTTTCTGCAATCAAACAGATTAGGTGAGCGTTCAGTAATCTTGTCACAGCATGGACAATCGCGCTGCCACTGGCCTTGAGTCGCCATACGACTTTGCCGAACGCCGGAATGGCCGGATCCGAATTTTTCACGTTCAAGTCCAAGCACGAGTGGATTCGTAAAAGTGACCGGTAAACCTGCGCAGATACACAGCTCTGCGCCTGAGCTCGTGACTGGGTCTAGCTTTTTGGGTTTTCGCCGACGACTGCAAAAAGCTACATCCCCAAACTGGCAGGTAGCCCAGTCAAACAGTGACAGTGCACTCAGCCATGGCTACTTCGCCAGGATTCGACCTCCGCGGAGCACGCAACCTGGAAATCTGCCATAGCTCAGCCAGTCGAAACCCCTAAAAAAACAAGCGGACCCCTTGCCGGTTCGTCCCCCTCTAGCACATATGGTACAACCGCTTCAAGACACAACGAACATAGGCCTGCTTCGCAAGATCTAGGCATAGCAAGGCTTCCGAAAACTTCAAAACTACTTCAGGTAATTTTCTAGCGCCCAAGCAGCTGCTTAAGTAACGGCGCCGCCAGCCGCTCCACTCCACAGGAAACGCCAGTTGTCACGTCAATGCGCTTGGACCCTGAACGACGATGGAACCATTTTATGCGTCTCGTGGGCTGTGTTGGAAATTCCGCAACCTTGCGTCTTCTCGACTGCCGACAGACGCGAGTACGCCATCATGGACCGCTCGCGTTTTCAGGGACACAGCAGCCTCCCAAAAGGAGCCCCGTGCAGAAAAAGAAAGCAAAGCTGAACAAGAGATGCCAGGACAAGCATCGGCCCGAGCCACCGATGGAGCGCAGCAAAAACTGCATGTGACTAATCAACGGGGTGCACTTTCCGCTCCAATCCAATACAGAAAGTTTCTCTACTAATCAAGCATCTGCCTTTGTCATGGTCTGCATGGTTCCTCCAGCACTACCATCCCATGCCCCTTGTTATTCGCCGGCACTCCCATGCACAAAATCGCAAAACTCTCCAATAATGCAATTCCCCGCCGTTCTGGACGGGCATGTGCCAGGGTGTTTCGCCTCGGTCACCCCGGTTAAATGGCCCACTCTGTCAGGGAACGCCATCCGTTGTCCGCATTGTGATAGATAACTGTGCAGAAAACATTTCCGGCCACTTTTGCAGCCTGCAGGAGACAGAAGAGGGTGTACTGGCAATTCTGCTTCCACTAAAAGTGGCTCTTGCTTGTACCTCGAGACCCGAGTCTTAAAACCGACATTTGTCGATAAAACTTCGTGTTTTTAGCCGAGTAATCGTCTGAGACCTAGGTACTAGTGTCGGCTTCACCTGCTCAAGAACCCCTGTTTGCTTCCGCATAGCTACCGAATCCTCCGAAATAAGAAACGCCTTGTTACTCCCCTTCAGGACGCTGCGCTTACGAAGCACCGTACATATACGCCGCCCTGCTCCTGTGGGTCATATCCGGTTCTCAGGCTGACTTTGCAGCCTCATCAACCTTGTTGAGCATCCGCAACACGCTCAAATGACATGGCCTTTCTGATCCACAGGCTGTGTCAGTTCATACAAGCGGGTTTCCTATGTCTCGTCCTCAGTTGTGTCTATGCTCCGTACACCGTACGCGCACAGGCTACAAAAAGCTATCGTCTGAATCCTGTGACCAACTTTTGCTCGCGATGGTGTAAGTCGCGTGGTTCCTTACAACTTAATCGGTCCTTCGTTCGTCAAACAAAAGGGGAACTGACTCATATTTTGATCGTTGCTAACACGGATCAACAACAGGGTCGCAGTCGGTAGTCAAGAACAACATCTTGTACATCGATAGCGGAGTACAAAAATGGAATGGAACAGATGTTCCCAGTCCCATCCTTGGCATAAACGGCTACATGATAACAGTCCCTCTCAACGTCTCGTGGGATTGGAAGTTGAATATCACGATTGACGCTCAAGCCAAAAATACAACGGGTCCAACGACGGGCACAGCGCCACCCAGCCTGATTCGTGGTCATATGTTCCATGGTCCCGTTGATCAGTCAAGTGTGTATGTGTATGGCGGTACAACATATATGGGCAACCAGTCATTTGAGCAGTTTTCTCGACCAGATGTCGCGTCATATTCCCCGTGGTCATATACATATGGAGCAGGGTATCCGTGGGGACGGTACACGAGAGATACCGAGGAGCAGCCTAACCATGGAGCAGCAGCCGAGGCAATAGACCAAGGTCTAGGTTTCTACTTGAACGGGCAGATTGATTGGGGTACGTCATCCAAGACGCTGGACCTATTACCCAAAACGGAAGATACCTATGTGCCTTTAGAAGGTATGATCGTTCTTGACCTCAAGACGCAGTCGGGAAAAAATATATCCACATCCGGATTGAGGGGCGGTGCACCTCGGGTGGGAGGCACCATGGAATACATTGGATCAGTTGGTCATATGGGAGTGCTCGTAGCACTTGGTGGTCAGATACAACCTAGCCTTACCACTCCATTTGCCAACTCTAGTGCCGGTTCATTGGTAAGCAAACCAACATGCATTTCCATGTCCTCGTCTCACGTCGCAGCAGATTGACTTCGAGACGGTGGACGTGTTCGACATCAATTCCTACCTCCAAAATCCTAATAGCAATGGAACGTGGTACTCGCAAAAGACTACAGGGGATATACCAAAACCGCGTATAGACTTCTGTACGGTGACTGTGTCATCAGCCGACAACTCAAGCCATCATATTTACCTCTACGGAGGCATCGACCCCATCACAAACGTGGCCTACGACGACGTGCTCATCCTAACCTTACCTTCATTCACCTGGACAAATGTGTGGCCGCTTGGCGAGTCACCTCGATGGGGCCACAACTGCCATGTTGCGGGGAAACGACAAATGATTACTGTTGGTGGAAACACTCCCAGTATGACGTGTGATTGGGAACTCAAGGGCGTCGCGGTATGGGACTTGACAGCTTTGTCGTGGGGAAGTGTTTTCATTGTCGACCCACCGGATTTTCAAGTTCCAGGTAAAGTGCTGAATGTCACTGGTGGAAATGAGAATGGCAATGCTACAAAAAAGGACCCCGCCCTAGGTTGGACTGATCAAAACCTGAAAACTGTGTTCACGACACGAAGGCAAAACGCCTCGTCGGGAAACACTACGACTAGTGATACTCCATCAGCAAATAATCCGAGTTCACCAACCCCTAAGAGGAAGAGTAATACAGGAGCGATCGCCGGCGGCGTCGGCGGCGGCATTGGAGGACTTGCCATAATCACTCTCATAGCATTCTATCTCCGCCGCCAACACCGTAAACGCAGCAGGCCCCATGAACTTGCCGACAATTCCACCCCGGCTGACCAAGCATCGTATTTCCCGAAGAACAAACACGAACTTCACGCCATCAACGAGAACAGTCCCGCGGAGCTCTACGGCCATGAAATCAAAGAGTTGGAGACACCAAGACAGGCAGTCGAGGCAGACCCTATCTCATCGCCAAGAGGAGCGGAGTTGTCAGGTACCAGTACGGCACCTGGGGCTTTGCCCGGCGTTCCTTTCGTCAGGACGCCTGGAGATGATCTACCAGAGCGTCCGGAATATGTGCCTGGTTTGAGACGACCAAGTCGAGAAAGGAGGAGAAGTGCTTCCGTGGCATCGAATGAGGAGCAAGGGCAACAGTCTAGAGCGGTTGATACTAATACTAATGCGGAGGAGAATGTTGGAGAGCGGGAGAGCGAGAACAAAGAAAACACGACGGAACAGAGCTAGATGGAGTTGTCATATGTTTCTATGACGTGATGAGAAATGAGCGTGATACGAAGAGCCGAATAATCTGGAGAAACGTACATCTTTCCCCGCTGGATTTCTCTCCCAAGCTATCCTCCATGGGGACTACTACAAGAACTGGCTCAGCGAAACGAATACCTGAAGATGCGGATAGATGGACGCGGACGCTTTGCTCGTCTCCGTCGTTTACGCACGCGCGTACTTTGATCTATCATTGAACCGAAACATCGAATCAATTATTCAGGCCCCGAAATATTGCTCCCGCCCCATTCTGTGGATCCGAGACTGAGGACGCGTACTTACCAATAGACGGCAGCAACTCATGCTGGATCATGGAAAAGCGCAGTCCGGTTTCAAATACTCGATAGCTTGTCCCTTCCATTCTGAACGATCTTGACACCGACAGGTGTGACTCTTCGTGTTCGAGCATGCAGCGCAAATTCGAATGTTGGTCGTAAGGCCACAGTTTTCTTTCCTCCAAGAACGGGGAAGCGACGCGCGATTATTCGTTACGACAGCGGAACAAGAACCTTGTGACAGCTTGCATTCCAACATTTTGTGCGCGCATACCTGCCGTGGAGACTGACGTTACATGTCGGGAGATGGCATCAACCAAGGAGATTGCCCTTGACGTTGATTAGGTAGTTGCAAACATTTGGGCGTCGATTGCGCTGGCACCCTGGTTTTGTCCGCAGTCGTTGGTGCCCAACGCTAGAGACCTACTACGAGGAAGGTTCGATTCCATATCGCTCTGTGTACTGCTATAGTGCATCGCAATGGCATAGCCATCGTGCGTTCGTCCTTCTTACTTGTTCCTTTGATATCGCACCATGTCCGAACTAGCATCGATCAGGCCCACATCGGCGACCACGGGTCTCCCGCACAGCCCCTTGATACGCGCTCTTATTTTGACGCCGGCTCATTAGAAGCTCGTGCCTCGACATTCCTCAACATTATCGTGTCTGCTCTAGCCCTTGGCTGCTAGAAACCTTGAGTTTACGGAGTAGAACAACCAAGAGATATAGATGTACAGAGTTTGATACATTATAGAACAAGACTCTATCCCAATGGGTATGAAACCGCTTCGCGAGCGATTAACTTTGAGCAAAGGGGTACAGCTATCAGTGCGATCAGTGTAGCATTGCTAATCTCGTGTCCTGGCACGCAATATGCTGCAAAAGAACCCCAATTCGGGCGACATGCATGTATAGTGAGCGGGCGGGATAATTCATGTGTAGGCGGACTGTGCCACACAGGGAGCGCGGTGCATAAGATATCTTCCGATCCTATAGTTCGGCGGCATTACGTTTCGCGTCTAGCAGCACTTTGACCTAGGAACGGCTTCCATTCCAGGTGTGCGCATTTCGCTGTATTTCTGCCAACTTACTGTACAAGATAACAAACAGTAAAGTCTAGACAGTTGTATCTGACTTACAAAAATATCACGCAAGCAACAGCGGTGGCCACGGTCCAATTCTTGTTTCATTCGAGATACGCCAGGCTCGCTTCTATGGGATTAAACTTTTGTCTATATTGGTGGCCGTTAGCGTCGATGCAGGGACGCCGTCAGCGCGGTACCAGCGTACGTATCTAGGAAACGAGGAGGGTGAGGCATTCGGTTTGCAAAACACGAACAATTAAAAGACTTGCATTAGTTGCGACTCGAGGTACCAAATGCTGGTCATTGCTCTAACAGCACAGTTGTTGAAATCGAGCCGCACCAATACACCGAGAGGCTGACGTAACCTTGTGCGGCGCTACTCATCCTAGTTCTGCTCTGTGGCGCGGTTGTTCTGGCCCGCTCTACCTTGATAGGGTTTCACCCCTGACCCCCTATGTTATGCCATTCTAGACTGGCCCCATGAGTTGGCCGTCAACACGAAGCAGCCGAGCTGACAGAAAACTCTATATTTTTGACAGAATTATGTTTTCTCGCTTGGAACTGTGTTTGGCTAGTATTGCTCTGTCTGTACAACCACTCCATGAGTAAAAAAGTGGATCGGCTACTTGGGTACGATATCGTCATGATCTAGCATTCGTTTCTCAGGTTCCATTTCTCGAGAATTGCGTCGATCAACTACTCAGAAGAGCCTCAGCTGATAGTATGTGGCGCGGTATTAGCGAAGATAACAAGATCCAATGAAAAGATAAGTATTCCCCGAACGCTGATTTCCAGCGGTACAGTGATAGGCCCATCGAACAGTTTGCATGGATAGGCCCTAGTTTAGCAACATGCATTAGAAGCCGCGGACCGATTCTAGTCGTATTAATCCCATCTGCCGGCGGAGATTGCTTCACGCTACATCCGGGCCGGCGTTCGAAACGCGGGGTACCCCACGGAACTGGGTCTAAGGTAGACTTGGGTAGAAAGGAGCTTGTTGATTATAAGTCTTTGCTCTAACCCTCATTTCCCTTGGCAAGCAAGAGGTCATGGCTTCACCAGACAACAGAGACAACAAACTAGATCCCGCTGCCATGTACGGTGGATCCGTCCACATTGGTGTGGGCACTGTCGAAGAAACACAAAAACCACGGTCCAAGATGGCGAAGTTCTATCGAGGCGTCTTATTCCAGATGATCCTGTTTGGAGCGTAAGTGTCAGATCGCTTTTGGTTGGAATGGCCAACTGACCCGTAGATCAGACTGTCGCTGGTCGGCCCTGCCATGTCCGATGCCATCACCAACCTGGGTGGCGGTGGACTGTCTACACCATGGCTTGCAAATCTCGGACAGTCACTGAGTTACGCAATGAGCTTCCTCAGCACAATATTTGGCGGTCCTATCATCAACAAGATCGGTATCAAGTGGTCTTGCTTGATTGCAGCCGTAGCTATGCCGCTCCATGGATCTGCGTACTACGTCAATGCAAGATTCCACAATGATGCGTATCTCCTGACAGCCAGTGTATGTTCTTGAGCCATCTGCAGTGATAACTTGACTTACGCCAATAGGTTATCAGAGGCTACGCATCGGGGTTCCTCTACGTTGGTGAGACGACAGCCATGTTGACCTACCCAAGGCCTGAAGACCGTGGATTTTACCTTGGTATGCATAGCCTTCTTTGAAGTGTACATAAACTTGTCGTTGACGAATTAAAGGTATATGGTCTGCTATGCGAAGCACAGGTAGTATGATTGGAGGCGCGATCAACTTCTCGAACAATCATACCGATTCCAAGGGCGGAGGCGTTGCATGGGTGACCTATCTCATCTTTGTTGGGTTTGGTACGTCAGAACCTCTTGATCTACCGTGACCATGCTAACAGCCGCCAGAGTGCACCGGCCTTTTGTGGGCGCTTTTGCTATCACCAACTACCAAGGTCCGTCGTAGGGATGGCTCTGGCCCGAGCATGGCAGAACCCGTCTCGTGGATGAAAGAACTCAAGGCTCTAGGAGTCTACTTGACCACCCCAAAGGTAGAAAACGTTCGCTCTTGTCGAAATTGTCGAGCTAATAATATACCAGACTTGGCTGATCTTCGTTCCCGCATTTTACTCATTTTTCTATGGAGGAACCATGGGTACTTATCTGTCGCTTCACTTCTCAGTTCGCGCCCGCGCTCTCTCCTCTTTACTCGTTCGTGAGTATGCCCGATTTCCATACCTTTTCTTCCTGTGTTAATCTGCGCAGCTGTCTTTACCATTCCGTCTGTGATACTGTTTGGAAAGATCCTCGATTTGACCCGTTGGCCTTTACGAACCCGAGCTTGGGCTGCAATGGCAGCATGGGGCATACCGCAGGTGGCTTGCTTCATCTGGATTGCAATTGAGTACCATCTTCTTCCCCAAAAAGTCGCCCTCGATTACAGACTGTAAGTTGTCTCGATATGGTACTAAGAAAACGACACTAACTCCAACAGCGAGTCCGACAAATGGTTCCGAGCATACTTCCCATACATCGTCATCTTCGTCTCGGGATACTGGACCCAGCTTACGTTGTACTGGATTCTCAGCACATTCTCTGAAGAAGTCACGGATGCTTCTCGATCCGGTGGTGTCTTCCGTGCTTTTGAAACTGCAGGTCAAGCGGTTTCCTACGGCCTGAGTTCCGCAAAGTCGATTGACCATGCCATTCCACTCTACATCAACATTGCCTGCATGGTCTTTACGGTACCCACCATGGCCATGTTGATCAATAAGATGCCAAGGGGACCCAGGAGGCTTCCCAACAATGAAGAGGAGGACAACAAAGTTGACTTTGTGTTCGAGGAACTGGAGCCCTCGAAAACCAAATGAACGCAGTTGTGTATCAACCGAGCACTCAGATGCTCGGGTACTTGCTTCGAGATTGGATAGTATATAGACATTAAGTATATATGCTTGTTTTCTTTGTCAAGATTGGCCAGTAGGGATTTTTATTTGCACCTGCGACTATGCACTCGAGAGCAGCCCCACAGCCATAGACTTGATAGAGACATATTCGAATGCTCGAGACTCACCTACAATGTCTTTCCACTGGCTGTAATGCATGGACACCTGGATCGTTGACCTGTGTATCACGATGATGGCCTTGCAGCAGGAACGGCCATGTTGCGTAGCCGATTGCACTATTGGCTAGTACCCAAACTCGATCCCCTTCTCATCTGGGTCTGTTCTAGGTGTAGCGTCTATTCGTAGCGCCTAACATTCATACATTGAAAAGGGAGGAGGGTCTATGCATGAACGAGAGACAGATAATGAAAAAAGGGGTGTTTGGGCAGCAGAGGCGGATCAATAGTGAGCTGACTTTACACATGGTAAGACTGCATACTAGGTAACGGTCATGGACATGCTCATCCATTCGTAGAGTGCGAAACCACGTAGTATGCGCCATTTGCATTGATAGGGCAAGGGCAGGAAGCGTTAGTGCCGTTTTCTGTAAACGAGCATCACGCCACCACCAAATACGCTTGTCGATACGTAAAGTCCATCGGTATGGTTTCGGCACATGCCAAACAGGACTTCTACTATTGAATGTTCTTTGTGAATGTGTGACACAACTCGGATGTGGTTATACGTCTACCCAGATCTGCGTCACCACAACTCTGTATCAAACTTATCTCCTATAGCACATCTTAACATAAAAACGAGTTCAGAAAAACGCACGTCAGACCTGGGCAAGTAGCCGATTCCATGAGAAGAGCCATTTTCTCCACACCTCTCAACAATATCATGCAGCTGCTCTATCCGGCCCTCTACAAGCTTGATACGCTACGACACGTTGCACTGCTGACTCTCTGTAGGTGTGGTGAAGCAACCTCCATTCTCGCATAAAGCGCCAAATGCGGTTCGTAGGATCGGTCCGCTCGACCCACACCGGCAGTCGTTAATGTTGAGCGTGAGCCTACCAATGCTAGACCAGAGCCGGCCCGGTCCCGTAGAAACCGCCGAGTCGCCATCGCGCTGAGCGCTCCGATTAAAACGCTACATACCAGCATGTATCTTGCACGGTATCTGTCAAACCTACTAGGACGTTTGAGACCGAAACCGTCTGTAAGCTGATTAGAGCAGTCCGCCATGTCGTCTCTGCAGCAGCGTGGTTGCGAGCCATTCCCGGTTGCCAATTCCGTGCCTTCTTATTGGCGGAAACAGCCAGCCTCCATCGATAACCATCGCAGTACTACAGACCTTGTCACCAAGGCTGACATTGTGGTGATTGGTGCAGGCTATTCTGGCGCGTCCATTGTCCACCATTTGGTGGAGGAGAGTTCACGTGCAAACCGGCCGATTCCATCGATACTAATTCTCGAAGCTCGCGAGGCCTGCTCGGGCGCTACGGGCCGAAATGGTATGTTTCCTAATAATATCTTTTTTCCCCTGACACACCATGCAACCGTCCCCTGACAGGATCACGAATATAGGCGGGCATTTGAAGCCGGATCCGTTGCTGCGGGCTGCGGGCCTGCTGGACAGCTATGGACCTGCAGTTGCAGAGCATGTGGCGTCGTTTGAGCAGCGCCAGGTAGATGCCATCAGGGACTTGGTCAAGCGTCAGCAGATAGACTGTGACTATGAAGACACCAAAGTCATGGATATCTGCAAGTACGCAGAAGGGCGAGAAAAAATGAAGGCGAATATCGAAAAGATTACCAAAGCGGGTATTTCCACGGCAAAGATAATAAGGTTTTTCACTGGCAAGGAGGCTGAAGAGGTTAGTGCTCTTATCTGACAGAACTACTTCGGTATTGATGACATTTCCTTGCTGACCGCCTAAACAGATATCCGGGGTCCGAGGAGCCCTGTCCTGCCACACATACGATGCCGCTCGTCTGGCTCCATACCGACTTGTGACACACCTTCTGCAGAACGCCGTATCCTCAGGCGTGAACCTGCAAACATTCACGCCCGTCTCCAGCGTCCAGCCTATTGAAACAGACGCACAAGGCTTCAAATGGGCAGTTGAAACAGCGCGCGGCACGGTCAAAACAAAGACTGTCATCTACGCTACTAACGGGTACACATCCGCCCTAGTTCCCGAAATGAAAGGCAAGATTGTGCCCGTTCGAGGCATGGTCGCGCGGCTTGCGGGTGCCAAAGCGCCCAAGTTGAAGCACAGCTATATGATGCGTCTGTCAGATTATGAATACGATTACATGATTCCTCGGCCAGATGGCAGTATCGTCGTGGGCGGCGGCCGGCGAGATTTCTACAAAAACCTGAACGAGTGGTTCGACGTCGCAGACGACAGCAGACTCATCGCCGCTGGGCAGAATTACTTCAATGACTATATGCAGCGCCACTTTTACGGCTGGGAAAACAGCGATGCTCGTGTTGAGGATCTTTGGTCTGGTAGTAAGTATACCATTGCGGATAACCTGCACTTGAGAAGAAAATAAAAACAGGGTTTTTCGCTAATGATGAACTCATAATAGTTATGGGATATTCAAACGACGAGTTCCCTTATGTCGGGCCTGCCTGCGGAAGACCGGGACAGTACATATGCGCCGGTTTCACTGGCCACGGCATGCCGCAGATATTCCTCTCGGCAAAAGCTGTGGCGCTGATGGCGCTTACGGGGGACTCTGAGAATGTGGACTTGCCTTTGCCGTATCGAATTACCCAAGAGAGGTGGTCTGAGCGGAAAGACCACGCGGCGTTTGAGATGTGGCGGCAAATCCAACAGGATGAACGCGTAATGGCAAGATTATAGACTAGGAACAGTAATTTGGTGGACCGGCTTGGATGAGTGTAATTGTGCTTCGATGAAGCAGACCATGCATCCTCTTGTTCCATGAAGTCATTTGAAATCCTTGCTTACACAAGAGGCGATCAGCATTCGTCTGTTGTCTGCTGGCTACGGGTTTTGCCTCGGCATACACAGCAGATTCTCAAAGAGTTCACTCTCTGCATTGCCATGGTCGTTAAAATCTGAAGTAAAGAAAGCAATATTTCTGTCCATATTGAACAGATCCAAATTAAAAGGATATTCATCAATCGTGGGGCCAACGGGAATGCTGTCCGGGGGTATATCATTCCCATGGGGTGCAGGCTGCGGAGCAGGCGGAACGCCTTGTGTCCTTGCACTTGGATAGTCAACACCTGCCGGTATTGAAGAGCCAGCACGAGAATGCATCGCCCCCGCTGTCTTGGTATACCAATCAAGAAGACCCTCATACCCATCGTGTGCTGGCTCTTCTCCCGCATCAGGCGTGCTGTGTTGAGACTCTATGTCGAAAGCCTCGAGGCGGTGGAGCGCCGCTTCCAGCGTCTCGAGAAGCGATACTTCTGAGCGAGCCGAGTCGCCCACCGAAGCCATTTCTCTTATTGCATCGAGGCCCTTCTGCAGGTTGCTTGAGAATTCGTTGGAGCGACGACAGATGCTGTATGCAATCAAGACAAGGAGCGACGCGCGGCAGGCACTGTATTCGGTATAGGAGGATTTTGCAAGGCCCATGCCACCTGTCTGCATGCCATGGCAGATATCGATGACCTCATTAGCGGCCGAGATACAGTCCTCGATCAAGACGTGCCAACGCATGTACGGAGGGGTGGATGTGGGTGATTTTATCGTTTCCGAACGCCTTGTTCCTGGTGCGGGGTCTCTGGATTGTTCGTCGTTGCGCACCTGCCGGTGAGCCAGAATGAAAGGTCGACCTATGAACATGTGTAACAGACAACACTCCAAGCGGGCATGCAGTCTGACGCGAGACTCTGAAAGCTCTGCACGATCTCCCCTTGACGGTGATGACAGATCGGCGTGGCGAGCCGTCCATGGGCGCTGCAACTTGGTCTTCATTTGCTTGATGCGATCCATGATAGCACCAGCCTCTGACCTGGGGCATGTTCGCAGTTGAGAGCTAGATCTATCGTCAACCGGAAGTCCCATATAATAGCCGTTCTGGAGTTGTATCCACTCACATTTGGTAGAGAAATGCTTCAGCTTGACAAGTCAGGTCAATAGATTCCAGTAACCCAGTTGCATCAAAGCCATCGCAATCTATACTGCTTGCAATGGAACTGCTAGGCAAGTCTGCGTCAATTTCTGAACGTGAGATCGACGCTGGGCGGCCATGATATATTCCGATTTTCCTGTAGTGCCCCAATGTCAGTTGGAAGAACAATCTTTTCGTCCAGGAAAACTGACCTTTCCATGCAGTACACTGTCCACCAAATACGTCGCCTGATTTCTTTTGATCTCGGATCAAAAACAGCCTTTGACACTCTTCGATGCATTCCATTT
This sequence comes from Curvularia eragrostidis, assembly GCA_020744315.1. NCBI lineage: Eukaryota > Fungi > Ascomycota > Dothideomycetes > Pleosporales > Pleosporaceae > Curvularia > Curvularia eragrostidis. The sequence goes on along the minus strand of JAIRCK010000082.1, from coordinate 13,653 downwards.
TGAATGGCGACTTTGACAGCTAGGTTCAGATAGATATAGCCCAGTCCGGATGCGTCAATCGGCAGAGAGTAAATGCCGAGAAGGAGAAACGCCTGGACACTCAGTACAGAGCCAGCGTGTATGAGTTCTGAGAGGGATTTAGCCACTTGGCGGTAGAAGGTGGAACCGACTTCAAGTTCCCAATTAGCAGGCGTTTCGTGACCTCCTGGGGCTTTGCGTCCACGCCTATTATTCTGCTTTGAGGTTTCCAAGTGCACATATTGAGTACTGACTGCAAGTACCATCAAAACCACGCAGGCTGCAGGGACATCTTTGGAGTGCCAACGGGTGGAGTTTGCTTGGAGATCATCTAAAGTTTCTTTGACCCAATCCCTATCGACAAAGTAGTAGATGCTTGTAGCATGTCTGAAAAACACATTGACTAAGAAGGCTGCTACCGGACGAGGTGGAAGGAGGGCAGCAATCTCTGGGATAGAGGTTGAGCCAGGATCCGGTTCGGCAACACGATAGAAATCTGGTACATGCTTGACACCTTCCAGGGTCTAGAGGACGTGATAAGCATGGGCTTTTATGGTTCGGGGATACGAAGGCAAACATAAACAAACGCACACCGACCTACCTTGACATGTGATTTAGCAATGAGTTCGTCGATATTGCGTTTAATGTGCATGGAAAAGTTCCAGTGCGAGAATTCACCAGAGTAGTCTGCATGGCCACAGAACCTTTGATCAGTATGAAACAATCTGTCTGGGGCCTGGTGACAACATACGAGCGGTAGTGTCGTCCACATATTCAACAGTACACTTTTCATCTTCAATACCCGGACTGTCAGCTGGCGGTGCCGCGGCAGACTCTACGTGTGGACGAGATGTTCCAATTTGGCCATTGTCATGTGAACAAGAGGGAAGGGCTTCGCACGTGCGTCGTAAAGCCTCGACATCCAAGGAAAGACGTGGGAAATGGTGACGCAGGAGCACTTCCATGTACCTCACGCGATCCTTGAGCTCCTTCAGCGAAGCCGTAGAGTCGGGCCCGCGTCTCGCTGTAGGAGCAGGTGCATTGTTGAATTCACAAGTACGGCGTAGATGGCGGCAACGCTTACATGGCATGCCGCCTTCGCATTTCTCTTTCAAACGACGACATTCGTCACAACTATGCAGATAGTCAGCGCAGACGCTCGTCGCAACCTTGCATACGACACGACAGGCAGGAGTTATCTCACGCTCGGACCGCCCGTTGTCGCTCTTCGGCTGCCAATTGACGCTTCTTGGTGGGTCTTGGGTTATCAAGCTCCATGCTGGACCGGGAGCGTTCGTGGTGGGTAATAGAAGTTGAACTTCTTTCGCAACCGGCACGGTCGGTACATTTAACCGGCACGATTGGTTATCATGCTAACCGGGCCGGATACAGGCCACACACGTGACAGGCTCAAGTGCCGCAGGTGTGCATGTATAACACCACCAGGAGGCGACTACCGCACTGCAGGAGATCGCCTATCAGTGCGTTATCGTTGCATTATCAGTAAACCCAATCATTTTGTTAGCGACACGCCATGTCTGTGGAAGAAGTGCTTCCGCAAATGGAGGACGGACGGCCAGATATCCAGGCTTGGGTGAGTGTATTCGGCGGTGGCGCTGGATAGGCGACGCCAGCATCCCCGCTATCAACGGCGCCTCCACTCTTATCGGTATTAAGCACTAACCGCCTTTGTCTTGGTTCTGCTTAGCTCCATGACCCCACATTGCTCCGCGACAAATGCTTCGTCCACGGCCGCTGGGTCGGCGCCAGTTCTGGACGCACTTTTGACATTGTTGGTCAGTCGGACCTTTTCCATCTACACGCAAGCCTCATTTCCTAATCTGACCTGCTTTATACGGAGTAGATCCCGGCAGCGGTGCGCCTTTCGCCACCTGTCCAACCACTGACGCCTCCGATGTCGACGCCTGCGTGCAGTCTTCGCAGGCTGCTTTTGAGATATACCGCAGTGTAAATCCCCGGCGACGGGCCAAGCTACTTCTTGCTTGGCATCAACTCATAGAAGAAAACAAGCACGATATTGCAAAGATCGTCACTCTCGAGTCTGGCAAACCTCTGGCCGAGGCTATAGGAGAGGTAGAATATGGACTGGGCTTCACCTGGTGGTTCGCTGGAGAAGCAGAGAGGATCCGAGGCTCAGTCGCACAGCCGTCATTCGATGACCGCCGAGTTTTCGTCATCAAGCAGCCAATTGGTGTCGCTGTTGCCCTCGTCCCTTGGAACTTCCCGGTCGCTATGATAATGCGTAAAGCTGCGGCTGCACTTGCAGCTGGGTGCACCATGATCATCAAGCCTTCTCCAGAGACTCCATTAAGTGTGCTTGCCCTGGCCGAACTGGCGCAGCGAGCTGGCTTTGCTGATGGCGTCTTGAACATTTTGACGACCGACAATCAATACACGCCTGAGCTCAGCGAGGCTCTCTGCAAGCATGACCTTGTGCGCAAAGTGACCTTTACTGGAAGCACTGCAATTGGAAGCTTGATCGCGAGACACTGCAGTTACGGATTGAAGAAGGTGACTATGGAACTTGGTGGCAATTGCCCTTTCCTGGTCTTCAATGATGCTGATCTAGACGCGGCTCTAAAAGCATTGATGATTCTGAAGTGGAGGACAGCCGGCCAAGCATGTACCCACGCTAATCGAATCTATGTGCAAAACGGCGTTTTCGGTAAGTTTGAAAAGATGCTCCTCGACGCAGTGTCAAACATTCGTGTCGGACACGGCTCGCAGCCAGATACTACCATGGGACCGCTGACTACTCCACGTGGCATCGAGAAGCTGGAGAGGCTGATTGAAGATGCCAAGGCTAAAGGCGGTGTTGTGAAGACTGGTGGACGGAGGCCACCTGCTCTTTCCAAGGGGTTCTTTTTCGAGCCCACCGTCGTCTCGGAGATGAGGAGCGATATGTTGGCTTCTCAGGAAGAGATTTTCGGTCCGCTGCTCTGCTTGTATCGCTTTGATACAGAAGAAGAAGCTGTCAAGCGCGCCAACGACACTTCTATGGGCCTTGCCTCGTACTTCTTCACCAACGATGTCAACAGGACCTGGCGTCTATTGGAGAGCCTGGAAGCAGGAATGGTTGGAATGAATTCAGGTTCGTCAGGATCGTACATTTGATATGTAGATCCACTGTTACTAATGTTTTGATAGGAAACTCTTCGTGTGCTGAGTCACCATTTGGAGGTATCAAGTCATCGGGTTACGGCAAGGAGGCTGGGAAGGACGTTGCGATAGAGGAGTATCTGATTACCAAAACGGGAACACTTACATTAGCGCCCAGTCGGCTGTAATACCGACAACAGGGACTAAGATCGATTTCAATACCATGTTTATGCCAGAGGCGCTTTGTCCAATCGTTTTCTGGTCACACTAAACTTCTTTTTGACATCTTGCACAACTACAGATCTGAGTACCTAGATGGCCGTACCAGCCTGTGTATGCCGGAACTTTCTCCAACTACAGATTGGTGCTCAGTAAGGGAGATGCAATTCTAGGTAGAAGGACATAGAAACAATCCACGAGCACTTTTTCCAATGATTCTGGCCAGGAAGCAAATATTCTTATCAATTCACCATTTTTATTTTTACATTATTTATGCCGACTTGGCTACAATAGCCTTTGCCATATCCACCAAGCTATCCTCAATCACCTCCATCTTCGCCTCGCTGAAAACATCCAGACAAGGATCATGCTCATACACGGCACTCCACGCGCCACGGAACCCAACCTTTGTAGCCGCCGAAACATCCCACATGTGGCCGGCCGCAAACCACTTGATGTCGTTTTCGCCCAGGCGATCCCACATGACGCGGTAGGCGGCCGCAGCCGGCTTGGCCACGCCAACCGAATCACAGCTGACGAGGTTCTCAAGCGGCATGTGCAGATTGGCGCGCTGAAAGTATCCACTCACGCGCTGGACATCGCCCGTTGTCAGAGCCCAGATGGTAAAGCCATTATCGCGCAGTATCTGGAATGCCTCGTGGGTGCCCGGCCGCATCTGCAGCGCCGAGTAGCCATCAACGCACTTGTCTCTCTCCTCATCCGTAAAAAGTTTCCTGGGCTCTTTGACGCCGCAGAGACTCAGGGTGCGGTAGAAGAAGCCGCGCAGGAGCTCCTTGTAGGGCTTGTAGCCGCCCGAGATGGAGAAGAAGGTGAATTCGATCTCGGCGGCTGTCTGCCATGTGAAGCCAAAGTGTTGCGAGGTGATTGTGTTTTGGCGCAGTTTGGCGCCAATGGTGGCTTCGATGCACTCGTAGAATGCGTCGAATGAGACGCAGGTACCGACGACGTCAAAGACGACGTGCTTTTTTGGTTGGGACATTTAGTCTTTAGTATGTATGTGGTTGGTTTTTTGCGAGGTAGAAGAGGCAATTGATTGGGAGGTGAGCAAGCAGTCAATGGTCAACTGTGGTGTATGACGAGATGTAACCAAATGTATACTTCTTGGATGTTTCATACCATTGGAGTAATTCTATACCGTCCCCCGGTCTTGTACCATGGCGATGCGTCGTTTGGAGCTACCCCGCAGTCTGTCAAGGCCGGCCCGGTCATCGGGCCGCCTTATGCATTGAGCACCCTGTCTCACCCCAGTGTATTACCGGTCAAGTCTAGGACATCAGTCCACAATCTGACAATCTGATAACTGTCCTTATAGCCTTGAGATAGTTGAGACTTGCGCAGTTTGGGTGTTCACCGTAGTATCATTATTGCTGTCTTCTGCTTAAACTGTCTTTTGTTTCAACTGTCCAGCAAGAAATCATGGTTCTGCCAAGTACCAACCCAACCAAGTCGTACTGGATCGAAGCTGCAGAGTCTCCTCTGCGGAACTTCCGGTCCAGCGAGCAGTTACCCGAGCAAACTGATGTCGCAATCATTGGGAGCGGCTACGCTGGCGTCTCGACAGCCTATTGGATCCATAAAGTATGTCATGCGTCCAGGGATGCATGCAACCTTGCTTCTAACTCGCTGTTCTAGTACACCGAGCATTCTCCCAAGCAGCCACAAGTGACTATCCTGGAAGCACGCGACATATGTGGCGCTGCTACTGGACGGAATGGTACGAACGCCCCTTGCACGTGATTGACTTGGCAACTCGATTTGACAACAAAAAACAGGAGGCCAATTACGACCGCACGTATACTCGCGGTATCCCGTATGGCGAGACCGCTTCGGTCCAGATGGGGCAATGCACCTCATCCAGCACGAGGTTGCCCATCTCCGCGCCTTCAAGGAGCTCTGCGAAGCCGAAGGTATCACGGAAGAAGTCTGTCTAAAACTTGGCGAGACATTCGATGCAGCCATGACAGACGAAGCGTGGGCACGGCTCAGCAATGCACTGAAAGAGATGCGGAAAGACCATGGCGACGACAACGACATGGTCAAACTATGCAGAGCAATTGAGAACTCGGCTGAAGCAGAAAAAGTTACCCAGATGAAGGGCGCAGTCGGTGCCATTATGCATGCTACAGGACAAATGTCAGACTCCCCATTCATCTATCCACTCCATCTGCCCTTCCAGCCCCAATTCTAACCCCTTCCCTTCCAGATGGCCCTACAAATTCATCCACGCCCTCGTCCGCATCCTCCTCCAAAAAACCACCCTCAACTTGCACGCCCACACCCCCGTGACCCGCGTCTCCGAGCGCGACGCCGCCGGCTGGATCACCGTCACAACGCCACGAGGCAGCATCCGCGCCAGAACAGTAGTCCACAGCACATGCCGCTGGGTCTCGCATTTGCTCCCTGAGTTCGAAAAAGTGATTTTACCCCAGCTAGGCGCCATTGCTGCTATCAAGGCGCCCGCAGGCTTTATCCGGCATACGGGAGCGCAGCACTGGGATAGTATGGTGAATGTGAGTATTTCCCCTATTCCCTTTCTACCTTTCCTTTTTTTTTCAGAAACGATAGAAGAGGTATGGAAGAGAGGGAAGAAAAAACAATGACTAAACAGAGATTGCAATCAGAATTACCACCTTCAACTGCCCCCACCATACAACATCATCATCATCGGTGGCGCGCGCCAGCTGCTCTCGCACGACCCAGACGCCAGCATGATCAACGACAAGGAAGACCGGCAGCTTGCCGGCGTGCCAGAGTTCTACAAGACATGGCCTGCATCGGATATTGTCGACTGGCCGGGTCCCAAGGTAGCAGAGTTGGGAAAGGAGGTGGAGGAAGGTGGATCGTGGACTGGAGGTAAGTTATCTTCAACACGATACATATATACATTTCTGTCCACGGTAAAGATACAATGGTTGAGAAAGCAATCAGCTGACGATTTAATTTTTTTTTTCTCCACTATCTAGCCCACGAACAAAGCGCAGACGGCTTCCCCTTCATCGGCGCCCTACCCTCTCACCCCCACCAATTCATCAACGCCGGCTTCTCAGGCCACGGTATGTAAATTTTTTTTCCCCTTTCGCTTTCCCTGACTCCTTTCACACCCCGAAGAACAAGAACCCGCGATTCTTTTTTCTTCTGCTCTTCTGACTGTTATTTCGAAAAACAGGCATGCCTCGCGTTCTCCTCTCTTCAGCACACCTCGCGCCGCTGGTGCTCGACGCCATCGGCTTCCAACATAGCATGCCACAGCTGCTAGCGACGGCTTCGTATCCGGCGCTGCCGCAGCCATTCCGCGTTACGCAGGAGCGTATTGCAGGTCTCCAAGGGACGGATCCGGAAAAGGTGCTGCAGACGTATAGGGAGCAGTGCGCGGCGAGTGCTAAGAAGCCTTTTTGTAACATAGATAGAGTCAAGAGAGTCCTGCCTAGCGCGCACCTTTAGATGGAGCTATTGCTGCGGTAGCAGAGGCTGCTCAGGTGAATCAAGTGGGTATGACAAAGATCGATCAAGCCGTGTGTGATTTGACTGTGTATTTCGAACGATCATACATCGCAGTACACCCAGTCTTGTGTGAGGATCAAGCGTGGCGCTGGACGCACTGCGCACTGACATGATGGCAGATGCATGCTTTGCCATCGATTTTCTAGCACTGGCGTTTTTGGTCTAAAAACTCTGCTCATGGCAAAATTAGATTGTTTGATTGGTCATGCCGAAATTTGGCTGCTAGAAAAAGAGCATGTTAAGCGTCCATCTATGACGCCTGCAAGGGGGTATCGAACAAGAAAGAAAAGGTGGTGAGAGCAACACGTCGACTGCAGTGTAGTCATCCTCTCATGTCTCCAGGGGCTTCCGGGCGTAGACTACGGTTCCGGGGAGGTATGCGTGAGTCTTGTAGCTCTTCAGCTCTTTGCGCATCTGGGCAAGATGCAATTGGGCTCGCGCAACGGACCACTGTATACAACAATTAGCAAGAAGCCAAAGCCGTAACCGTCACGGGGTACTTACACCACCCACCTGGGTCAGCAAGCGTAGCATGAAACCTTCGACTCCGTCCATCAAACGTAGCTGGTTCCATCGACCGATGTTCTTCATCTTCTTGTCGGTGGGCCAGCCATTCATGGGCCACTTGTAGTTGAAGACGGTGACATCGACAAAGCCAGCTTTCCGTAGTCTTTCTTCGCTCTCTTCCCAGATGGTGAAGCTTTTGCCAAACTTGTCACCCATTTCGACGACTACCTGTCCCCAGGTATGGTAAAAGTGGTCGGGGCCCATGCTGTCGTCGTCGGCGATGGGACACACAGAGTGCTCGACTATTTCAATCCAGCCTCCAGGCTTGGTGTGTCGGAAGGCTTGGGCGAAGAAAAAGTCCCAGTCTGGAATGCAGCCAAAAAGCTCGCGGATGTGGACAAAGTCGAAATGGTTAGGCGGAAATGTCCAGTCCAGGGAGACGTCGTCAATCTCAAAGTGGCAGTTTGGTGGGACCCACTCGGGCTGGATGGGGGAGAGGTCGGTGCCGGTGACAGTGGCCGAGGGATACTGGTCCGCCATGTCCTGGTCGCGTTAGTTTGGGCTACAGGGCGCGCCGGGTTAGGTGCTCACAATTGCCCATATGCCGGTGCCAGTGCCGCAGTCGAGAATGGTTTGGGGATTGTTCAGCGGAGCAAGATGCAGCTTCTGGTCGAGGGTCAAGAGGTACATGTGGTGGGCGAAGTCGAGAATTTCCTTGGCGAGCTCGTCGTTGGGGCCCCAGTATGCGCCATCGCGGTAGGCGTGGTACTGGCGGCCATTTTCCATGCGATAGTTGAGGATGGACGAGGCCAGCGAGTCGGTGCCGTCGCCCAAGAGGCTGCCGCTGTCGAAGCCCGAGTCGGAGGACTCGGCTGCGATGCCCTCGTCGTCCTCGGTGACGGTGGCGGACGAGTGCGACGCAGGGTAGGGAGCTGTTTGGTTGTGTGCTGTGTCCTGCAAGTACATGGCGCTGTCCTGGGCGTGGGGATGCATGCCCATAGCCTGCGCGGGCTTGGGCGGGGTGGACGAGGCCATGGGTGGGGGAGGGGGAGTGCGTGGTGTGGGCAGCGAGGAGGAGGAAATGAGTAGGCGTGTGTGTGCGTGTCTGTGGTGGCACTGGGCTAGATGAAGGACCTGGGGCAATACGGGCCGAGGGGGTTACATAGCCAGTGCGCCTACTCGGTAGGCATTGGGACGGGCAGGGCCAGGTCGCAGTAGTCAGGTCCGGGTGGGCGTCGAGCGGGCGGACTAGTATCGGAGGAGGCCTGTCTGTGTCTGGCGACGGCGTGGTGCTTTAGTTTAAAGTAGTTTAGAAGTCGTCGTGGCGTGCCGAGGGGGGTGAGCAGAGGGCGGGCAGATGGATCGTGGGCGAGGGTCCGCTAAGGCGCCGCCGCGTTCACGCAGCATCCCCGAGTCGATCGTGCGTGCGCCGGCCGCACTATCCGGCCCGTCTGATTCGCCGAAACGTGGCCAGCCAGACGCCATGTGCCTGCGCAGTGCGCATTGTGCCTCCAACTCGATCAGGTCAGGTCAGGGTTAGCGAGTCCTCCAACGGCGTTTTCCTGCCGCCCCTCTGTTCTGTTCTGTCTGTCTGTCGCTCATCTGTGCGGTCCCGAGCCCGGGCGTTGGTGGCTGGCGTGCACGACGCTCGTAGGAAAAACTCGCCCGCTGCGGTTAGCCGCCTTGCTGCCCGGCGGGCGCAGCGCTGCCGTGCCAGGGCTCCGCCGCTGCTTTTTGTCGCTGCATCTTTGTTTTTTGGGGTCGAAGGAGCGCGCGCGCAGATAGCACGGGTTGGGGACGGGGGTGGTTGATCGAATCGGCCCGCGCGGCTGTTGCGTCCATGTTGGTGGGCCAAGCGGAGACGCCTGCGCTGCTGGGCCGCCTTCATGGCAAAGGTCGTCGCCGGCCGTGTTCGCTGCACCCGTCAAAAAACATATCCCACGAGCGCGCGGCAATGGGTGAAGTCTCCAGCAGCAGTGCGCCCGACGAGGATGCGCCGCGACGAGTTCTTATAATTGGTTCAGGTACGCCGCCGCCGCCGCCGCCGCATGCCACCGTGTTACCAGCTCACTGATTCGCAGGCGTAACGGGGCTGGCGCTTGCTCAAGGCCTTCGTAAAGCATGTAATGTCTGCCCCGTGTCCTCGGAGCTAGCGCTGACAACCACCACCAGGCTGGGATTCCGTGCACTGTCTTCGAGAAGAACAGCGCCGACCATGGCGACCGCGACTGGAACATGGGCTTACATTGGGGCGCTCCTGTGCTACGGAGCCTCATGCCCGACGGCTGGTGGGAGCGCCACATCCAGAGCGTGCAGGTCGACCCCAACGTGCCCACAAAGGACCAGGACACGCTCAAATGGCTCCGCGGTGACACGGGCGAGCTGGTCGCTGCCATCACCTTTGGCCCTTTCTACCGCCTGCGAAGAAGCAAGCTGCGTCATCTGCTGTCGCAGGGGCTCGATATTCGCTACGACAAACTGCTCCACGCCATCTCCCCCGCCACCAATGGCACCTCCGTCACTGCGCACTTTGCCGATGGCACCACAGCGACGGGCAGCATGCTCGTCGGCGCCGATGGCGCTCGCTCGACAACTCGCCAGGTGCTGCTCGGCCGCGAGCTGGGTGCCATCAACCACATCCCCTATGCTGCTACCTTTGTGCAATCCAAGTTCACCACCGAGCAAGCTCTCTACCTGAGGTCCTTCCACCCGCTGTATCTGGCATCCGCCCACCCGAATAACTACTTTGCCTTCTTTGGCATGCACGATGCCCCCGATGCAGACGACCCATCGTCCTGGACTTTCTTTTACTACATCTCTTGGCAGTGCAGCCTCGAGGAGCAGGAAGCCACCAAGCATTGGACAAGCGCTCAGCGACTAGCCCAGCAAAAGGAGTTTGCCAAGCAGTTTTGCGACCCCTGGAAGAGCGCTTTTGAGTGGACTCCCGACGATGCCCCGCTATGGTACCTTGGACTCACCGAGTGGGATCCAGGCCTGGATGGCCACCGCTGGGACAATCATCATGGACGCGTCACCCTCGTCGGCGATGCTGCTCATCCAATGACGTACCAGCGGGGCCAAGGGCTCAACCACTCGGTGACAGACGCAGGCAAGTTGTGTGAGGCCATCGCCAAACTTGAAGCTGGTGGCGACCGGCAGGCTGCCATAACGGCTTTTGAAGATGAGATGATCAAGCGAGGAGGAACAGAAGTACGAGATGGCACGGCAAACACGACTCTGTTGCACGATTGGGAGCGCGTCCGTCAAAGCCCTCTTTTCACAAAGGGCATGCAAAAGACGGATGCGTGAGCAGTAGGTATAGCTGACAACTGCCTTCTTCCTTCTCGTCCCTCGTTGGAGGGGTTTCATTCGTTGGTCACGAACATGCCATTCGAAAGTATATAGTCATTCAGCACATAAATTGGCTCGCCATCATGGTCCTCGTGCGAGCATCAATATACAAATTTCACCCGAAATTGCATAATCGCCTCTGCTGTGGCCTGATCTACAATCTCCGCTCGGAACTTGCTAACAACATGCTCCACTTGTATAATTCTTGAGATGATTATACTCAGCCTCGGGATGCTCTGAGCCTGCAATTGCGCCATGTAGCAGTGCGATGTCACGTGAGCTGTTGCGGACTTAACGTTAGGCCCGGGGACCCCTCAATTTCGACCAGACTCTATTTCAAGGTGCCTCGGATATGTTTCTCCAAACATGGAGTCGCCGGCCATGCTCGGTACTGGGTGCTGCCGCTGGCGTCACGACATCAAATACCGAAGCCCTCAGTTTTCACAAAATAATCAAAAGTCGCTTCTAGTTGTTGTACAATTTGTCTCCGCCATTATACACCCGTCATAGCAATCTCTACACACGCCGCCCGCCATGACATCACCTGCCGAGTTCAACGGGTGGTTGGGTCACGACAAAAGTGCCGCTCAAGGCAACATGACCTGGTCCTCCTTTAAGCCAAAGCCCTTCAATGATATTGATGTCGATATCAAAATTTCGCACTGCGGCATATGTGGCAGCGACATACACACGCTGCGCTCGGGCTGGGCTACTACACACTATCCCACGTGTGTAGGTCACGAGATTGTGGGCCATGTCGTTCGCGTTGGAGACAAGGTCAAGAATCTGCATTTGGGAGACCGGGTTGGTGTAGGCGCCCAAGCCTTTAGCTGTTTACGCGATGACTGTGAAGAATGCAGCACAGGCACCGAGCAGCATTGTTCCAAGATGGTGGGCACATATAATTCAAAATACCCAGACGGTAGTTGGAGTATGGGCGGCTATGCCGACTACGTCCGTGTGCCGGCACACTTCGCCATCAGGATACCGGCAGCTTTCAAGAGCGAGGACGCAGCCCCTATGATGTGTGGAGGTATCACTGTATACTCTCCACTCAAAAACAACGGTGCAGGTCCAGGAAAGAGGGTCGGCATAATCGGCCTTGGTGGTCTTGGTCACTTTGGAATCTTGTTCGCAAAAGCATTGGGCTGTGAAAAGGTCGTGGCCATTAGCCGGAAACGGAACAAGGTTGAAGACGCAAAGGCAATGGGTGCAACGGACTATATTGCCACTTCAGAGGACGAGAAATGGGCACGAAAGCATAGCCGCACCCTTGATCTCATCATCAGCACTGTCTCATCGCCAGACATGCCTCTGGAATCCTACCTGCGACTTCTCCGAACTGGTGGCTCTTTCATTCAGGTCGGCGCCCCAGAAGACAAACTGCCACAGATCTCCGCATTTGGTCTGATTGGCAAGGGCTGTAAGATTGGAGGAAGTCAGATTGGGAGTCCCAAGCAAATCGAAGAGATGCTGAACTTTGCGGCTGACAAGGGAGTAAAGCCATGGGTGCAGAAGCGGAACATGAAGGATGCTAACAAGTGCGTTGTCGATATGGAAGAGGGTCACGCCAGATATCGATATGTATTGGTCAATGCAGACTATGAAGAGCGAGCGCGGATGTGAAAGTGTCTCGCTTCATCCGTTTTTGTATCATTCATGCAATTCTATTGGGCGGTGTACTGTTGACATTGTGAACCTAAGTAAACCAACACTGTTCACAAATTTGGCCTCATGAAGCTTTTGAAAACACACAATATCTTCAGCCTACTTAATCTCGTTCAGTCAAAACTCCTCTTATATACCTAGAAAACTCACATTCACAAACCAACTTTGACGTTTCATTGTCCTACAACAAACATTCAACTCCCCAATCATGACATTATTCCACAAAAAGGACCCGCCTCAACCGACTCGGCCCCTCCCCGCCGGCATACCCGCTCTGTGTGACAACTTCGATAAGCTAAAGCACAACATTGAATATCTAATCTCACTCTTACATGAACAGCAGATGTTAATCCAACGGCAAGACGATCTCACCGTAATCAGCGCGCATCAAGAGCGGATACACAATGTACTCATGGCCTTTATCTGGAAGCCCGTATCCAGCTGTCACGAGCCCTGGCTACGTGAATTCAACGACGTCCGGGTCTCCATGGAGATGAAAGGCATCCAAGCCCTTCGACGCAAAGACAACGCCACCAAAAAGCAGCCCTTTACCGAGAAAGACGAACGAAGACTCTGGTTCATGTACTTGGAGAACTATGAATACCTGCTCTATCTGCTACACCGCCTACTCAAAGCGCTCGCCGACTACGAGCACGGCACATGGTGGTGGATCGAGCGGGGAATCCCGATTCCCGTCCCTCCTTTTCCCGCCGGCGGCAGTGTCGTCGTTAAATCTGCGCAAAACCCTGACGACGGAAAAGTCGAAGAACAGCATGAAATAGAAGGAGAGAAAAAGAACAAGGATAAAAAGCCCAAACAGATCCAATTCGACAAGCGCGTCCACGGCTGGTACTACCACGACGACGACCTCCCCCTGCTCACCGGTCGCGGCGACGACGCCAAATCCCGCAAGAAAGCAGAGTTTGTGGACAAGCTTGCTGACGAGGGTAAGTCAACTTGCAAGGCTCTTGTACAGCAGGTGCGCGAGAAGAAGAGGAAGAATGGATTGTTCCGGTGTTGTGAGGGATTTGGGCCTGAGAAGCCAGAGGGCTTGCCGGATAAGTATAGGATTTCGCCGTATACGAGAATGCAGCGGCTGAGGATGGGCTATGCGGGGCCTTGTTGTTAGTGGAGGAAATTACGTTTAGAGAGGATGGGGGGGGGGGGGGGGGGGGGGGGGTTGGGGGGTTTATTTTTTCCGGGGAAAAGGGGTTTTTTACGGTTTAGAGGGGGTGGGGGGGGGTTTGG